>JAODTK010004891.1:0-11896 GCA_026419785.1 Sclerodactyla briareus | reverse complement strand
AGTGGACCCACACCGGGACAGGGGCCCACGAATCTGTAGGGCGCCGCGCCTGTCGCGGCGGCCGGAGTGCTCGGACGGGCCAGTGAAAACCTGGGGAGGGAAGGGCGGTTAACGCCGGGCTCGCGCCTGGTAGAGGTCGCCCGGTATCCCGCAGCCGGTCCTCCAAGGTGCTCAGCCTCTGCCCCCCCAGAACAATGTAGATAAGGGAAGTCGGCAAGCCGACGTAACTCGGACCAAGGATGGGCTTGCGGCGGGTCGTCGGCAGCGGGTTTCAAGAAGCGGGATGGGATGCCTTCGTGGCTGGGCGAGCTTGCCCGTCGCCTCGTGCGGAGGGCGGCGAGAGCCCGGACTGCGCGGGGTGGTCCGGCCCGGGAGGCTCGGCTGCGCGGCGGCGTCGGGGAGGAGGCCGACCCCGGGGTCTCGGCTGAAACCGGCCGCGGCTAACGCGTCGACGGAGTGGAACGGCCGACTCAGAACTGCCACGGACCAGGGGAATCCGGATGTCTAATTAAAACAGAGATCGCGTCGCCCGTAACCCGTGCGGTCGCGATTGTGATTTATGCCCAGTGCTTCTGAATGTCAAAGTGAAGAAAATCGATGAGCGCGGGGTAAAAACGGAGGGAGAACTAGTGACTCTATTAAGGGTAGCCAAATGGCTCGTCATCTAATTAGTGACGCGCATGAAGGCGAATTAAAGAGATTCCCCACTGTCCTATTACTATCTTGGCGAAAACCACAGCCAAGGGAACCGGCTTGGCACAATTAGCGAGGAAAGAAGACCTGTTGAGCTTTGACTCTGTCTGGAGCCTGAGAGACTTGAGATGTGGAGAATAATGGGAGGGTCTCTCGTCCGGGGTCGACCCTTCGCGGGGAAGGCCGAGTTTCTGCCGTTGAAATACCACTACTCTCAACGTTTTTTTATTATCCGGTGACGGCTTGGGGTGGCACGGCGGCCCGCGGTCCCCTGCGGGTCACGTAGTCATTCGATTTTGTGGTGCCAACTTTTTGTCCGTCTCGGTCGAATCCTCTCGGGTGTGTGCCGCTTCCGTTTCGACGAGAGCGAACCCGTTTCGGCGAAACCGCAAGGCGCGGGAGTTTGACGGGGCGGTACATCTGTCAAATGGTAAACGCAGGTTGTCAAGGAGAGATCAGCGAGGACAGAACTCGCGTAGAGCAAAGGGCAAACAAGCTCTCTTGATCTCGATTTTCAGTACGAAAAGAAGCGAAAGCGGGGGCCTATCGATCCTTTGGACCAATGTCGGAAATTCGACGCAAGGGGTGTCAGAAAAGTTAACCACAGGGATAACTGGCTGGTGGCGGCCAAGCGTTCATCGCGGGACGTTCGCATTTTTGATTTCGGATGTGGTCTTCCTATCATGCGAAGCAGAATTCGCCAAGCGTTGATTGTTCACAACACTAATAGGGAACGGAGTCTGGGTTTAGCCGTAGTGAGGACAGGTTAGTTTTAACTACTGATGAGCGGCCGCCGTCACTTTGGCAATTCTGTTCAGTTACGAGAGGAACCGCAGATTCGGACCCCTGGTAAAGGGCCCTCGGTCGGCGGCCGGCGGGGCGACTTCACCACCCGACGGGATTAGGGCTGAAAAAACGCCTCTAAGCCAGAATACGTGCCGGTGGAGCGTCGGAACGTTCGGCGCCCGTCTCGCCCAGCTTAGCGGGCGAGGTTGCACCTCCCCCTCTCGGCGGGCAGTAGGACCGAAGCCTGCCGCGGTTTATAAGGGAGGGACGCCCCTCGTGGGAGTTTACTCGAGAGGACGGGGGCGGTATCGTGGGACCGACCTCCGGCCTCGCCCGCGGGCTTTGTCAGGGCTTCGAGATGGGAGCTCAAATCACTGGGAACAACTCGGGTATGGATCGGAGTGTCGTCCCCAGTAGAGAGCCGCTTCGCTGCGATCAGCTGAAAGTAATCTCCTGGTCCGGCGATTTTAAATAACCGATAGGGCACACGTTTGCCCGCCTCCCGCGTCGGCCCCCGCGTGATCCCCCTTCCGCGCGGGGCCTTCCGGGGATTTTTTTTTACAAGTACGAGGGGCCGATTGACAGATGTCGATCTTCCCCCCCGCGGACCCCACTCTCGAGGGTCGTCTCCCGGAAGCGGGCGGCTTAAACGCACGGGTTCGTTTCCGGGATTTTTTTTACAAGTCAGGAGGGCCGAGTTTACCGGTTGTCGGCAGTCTGGTCTTCTCCGTGTGATGCTCTCTCCGGGCCCTGGTCGGTCGGACCCGTGGTGCAATCCACGGGGTTAGGTTCTTGGGCCCAGTTCTCCCCGGCGTTACCGGTGGGTACGCCTCCGTTTGTCCGCGCCGTGCGTAGGGCGGTGCGTCGGACGACCCTCCGGACCGGACGAGCGTGTTTCCCGTGCCGTAATTGAGCCCGGGTGGGTTTCTGTCCGATCCGGGAGATTGACCGATTCGCAGGAAAAACCGGCAAGTGGTACCCTTGCAATTTTCCCGGAAATCGGAAGATTTGCCGACCCTCCGGAATCCGGCCCCGCTCAGGGGACCGAGGGGACCCGGCGCGGAGTGCGAATCGAGGTGGGAATCTCGCCTACCGCGACGGCCCGCCGGCTACGGGGCCGTACGGCGTCGGCGCGTGAAGTGCCGCGGGACGCCACTTGAGCCCACGACCCCCGCGCCGACGCCCGCCCGAACGGACTCGGCGATGCTGATCCCCAAGAGCGCCACACCCGGCTCCGTCTCCAGCGAGGTTCACGTTCATTACCCCCTCGGGAAGGGAACATGATGGAAGTCGGCAAGCCGATCCGTACTTCGGGACAAGGATTGGCTCTGGGGCCGGGTCGGTCGGGCCGGATTTCAAGAAGCTGATGGGATTCCTTCGTGGCTTGGCGCTTTGCCCGTCGCCCCTCGTGCGGCGGGGCGGCGACCCCGGACTTCGCGGGGTCCGGCCCGTTGACTGGCTCGGCTGCGCGGGTCGTGCGTCGTGGAGGCCGACCCCCCCGGGGTCCGGCTGAACCGGCAGCGGCTAACGCGTCACCGGCGTTGAACGGCCGACTCAGAACTGCACGGACCATGGGAATCCTACTGTCTAAATTTAAAACAAGTCACGCGTCGCCCGTAAACCGGTTTCTGTCGCGAGGTGATTTCTGCCCAGTGCACTGAATGTCAAAGTGAAGAAATTCGATGAAGCGCTGGTAAACGGCGGGATTACCTATGACTCTCTAAGGTAGCCCAATGCCTCGTCATCTAATAGTGACGCGCATGATGGATTAAACAGATTCCCACTGCCCTTTACTATTATCGGCTGGCAAAACCACCATCAGCCACGGGAACGGGCTTGGCACAATTAGCGAGGAAAGAGACCCTTTTGAGCTTGACTCTAGTCTGCCGCCGTGAAGAGACTTGAGAGGGGTAGAATAAGTGGGAGTTCTCTCGTCCGGGGTCGACCCTTCGCTGGGAAGGCCCCGAGTTTCGGCCGTTGAAATACCATACTTCTCAAACGTTTTTTTTATATCCGGTGAGGCGGTGGCACGGCGGCTGCGGCCCTCGCGGGGTCACGTCCGTCTTTCGATTTTTGCTGGTGCCAACCTTTTGTCGGTCTCGGTCGCCACCTCCTCGGGGGTGTGCGCCGTTGCGGCGAGAGCGCCCGTTTTCGAAAACCGCAGGCGGGAGTTTGACTGGGGCGGTAATCTGTCAAATGGTAACGCAGGAGTCCCAAGGAGAGCTCAGGTAGGCAGAACTCGCGTAGAGCAACAGGGCAAAGCTCTCTTGATCTCGATTTTCACAGTACGAATACAGACCGCGAAAGCGGGCCTATCGATCCTTTTGACCAAAGTCGGAATTCGACGCCAAGTGTGTCAGAAATTTAACCACAGGGATAACTGCTTGTGGCGGCCAAGCGTTCTAGCGACGTCCCCCCCCCCCTTTTTGTTTCTTTCGATGTCGGCTCTTCTATCATTGCGAACATAATTCCCAAGCGTTTGGATTGGTTCAACACCCACTAATAGGGAAACGTGAGCTGGGTTTAGACCGTCGTGAGGCAGGTTAGTTTTACCCTACCGATGATGCGGCCGCCGTCCAACGCAATTCCGTTTCGTACGAGAGAAACCGCAGATTCGGACCCTTGGTAAAGGCCCTCGGTCGAGCGACCGGCGGGGCGACTTTACACCCGAACGGTTAGGGCTGAACGCCTCTAAGCAATCTCTGCTGTAGGAGCGTCGGTAACTTCTCCGCGCCCGTTCGCACCCAGCTAGCGGGCCGAGGTTTCGCACTCCCCCTCTCCGGGGCAGTCGGACGAAGGCCTGCCGCGGGTATCAGGGCGGGACGCCCCCTCGTGGAGTTTCCTCTAGAGGACGGGGTATCGTGACTCGACCACCTCCGGCTCGCCCCGCCGGCTTTGTCCGTGCTTTCGAATGGGGCGCTCAACACTTGTAAACTGACTCGGGGTAATGATCGGAGTGCGTTCCCAGTAGAGCAGCCGCGCGTCGCTGCGATCTGCTGAAAGTCATCTCCTGGTCCGGCGTTTTTAAATCCCCGATAGGGCACGCGTTTGGCCCGCCTCCCTCGTCGGCCCCAGCGGATCCTTCCCCGCGGGGCCTTCGGGGGATTTTTTTTTACAGCCGAGGGGGCCGAATTTGACCGATGTCGATCTTCCCCCCGGGAGACCCTCCTCTCCCCGAGGGGTCTCTCCCGGAGCGGGCCTGGCTTAAACGGCGGGTTCGTTCCGGGCTTTTTTTTTAACAAGTCCGGAGGGCCGAGTTTACCGGTGGTCGGCATGCTGGTCTTCTCCGTGATGTCTCTACGTGGGCCTGGCTCGGTCGGACCGCGTGGTGGGCCCAGGGGTTCGGTCTTGGGCCCAGTCTCCCACGGCGTTCCCGGTGGTCCCGCTCCGTTTGTCCGCCCCGTGGCGTCGGCGCGGTTCGTCGGACGACCCTCCCGGGACCGGACAGCGTGGTTCCCCGTGCCGGAATTGAAGCCCGGGTGGGTTTTCTGTCCGATTCCGGGAGCTTCGACCGATTCGCAGGAAGAAACCGGCAATGGTACCTTGCAATTTCCCGAAATCGACGATTTGCCGACCCCCCCTCCGAATCCGGCCCGGCTCCGGGACCGGAGGGGTGGACCCGGCCCGCGGAGTGCGAGTCCGAGGTGGGATCTCGCCTTCCGCGACCGGCCGCGCCGCGCTAACGGTCCGTACGGCGTGGTCTGCGTGAGTGCCTCTGGACGCCCCCTTGCGCCCACTACGCCCCGTCTCGACGCCCGCCCTACCCGGACTTCGGGGGCGTGCTGATCCCCAAGCAGCGCAACACCCGGCTCCGTCTCCAGCGAGTTTCACGTTTCATACCCCCTCGGAAGGGCATGATGATTTTGGAACACGGGCGACAGATCCTTCCCAGTCCGCGGCCTCCAGAGCCGGATTTTTGGCCAATTCATATTGCTGCTCGGAGGGTATACTACGACTATTTCGTGCGCCCGGCCTCTTCCCCTCCGGCTACCACCGGGACGCCATCGGTTGACATGTCCGGGTAGCGCATGCTCCTGCTGTGGCCGTTCCCGCCCGACGAGCAGCGGGGGCGTATGGGTCTCCGTCCCGACTCGTTGGCGCAGGGCGCTGACCCCTGCTAAAATCCTGGTGAGAAGTCATATTTTTTCAGCCCCCTGCGCCGTCGCGGCGCCTCCTGCCCCACGCCCCCCGTCCGGGACGGACTAGCCGATGCTGATCCCCCAAAAGCCTGCAACGATGGGCTCCGTCCCCGCGAGTTTCAACGCCCCACCGTCCCTCGGGAAGGGCCGGATGATTTTGGAACACGGACGACTGCTCCTCCCCGCCTGCCGCTCACGGAGGCTGATTCTGGCCGATGTATATGCGCTCGGAGTGGAATTCGTTTACTTTTGAAAATTTTCCCTCTCACCCCGTTTGGGGTACCGGGGCCTACCGGTAACATGACGGGTAGCACATGCTCCTCGGTTTTGCGTTACAGGCGGCCGGGGCGTGGTGGCCTCCGTCCCCGCACCCGGTGGGCGCAAGGGCGCTGACCACGCTGAACTCCCTGGTAAAATTCTATTTTTTCAGCCGGCTGGCCCCACCGCGCGCCATCCTGCGCCCACGCCGCCCGCCGTACGGCTAGCCGAATGCTGATCCCCAAAGCGCACCGATGGGGCTCCGTCCCCAGCGAGTTTCATTTCACGCCCACACCCCCCGGGGGTGATGATTGGAACATGCGGGACGATTGCTCCTCCCCGTCTGCCGCTCACGGGGGAGCGGATTCTGGCCCGATGTGCTGCGCGCTCGGACAGGATTTGTGACTTTTGAAATTTTTCCCTCTCACTCACCCGTTGGGTGTCACCGGGCGCTAGCCGTTTGACATGACGCGGTAGCCAAGCTCTGCGGTTTTGCGTGTGGCGGCCGGGGCGTTTTGGCTCCGTCCGAACCCTGTTGGGCGTAAAGGCCCTGACCTCTGCTCGAATACGACTAAAATCGGGATTTTTTAAGCCCGCTGCGCCCCTCGCGGGCGCCTCCTGCGCCCACGCCCGCCCGACTGACTAGCCGATGCTGATCCCAAAAGCGCAACCGATGGGCTCCGTTCCCAGCGATTTCACGCCCCACACCCCCTCGGGAAGGGCATGATTATTTTGGAACACGGGCGACTGCTCCTCCCCGCCTGCCGCTCACGGAGGCGGATTCTGGCCGATTACATGCGCTCGGCAGTGGAATTCGTTGACGTTTGAAATTTTCCTCTCACCCTTGGGGTAACCCGGGCGCTAGCCGTTAACATACCGGGTAGCACAAGCTCTGAGGTTTTGCGTGATAGGCGGGGTCCGGGCTGGGGGGCCCTCCGTCCCGAACCCGTGGGCTTAGAGGCTGCTGACTCTGCTCGGAATCGGCTAAAATCGGGATTTTTTTCAGCCCGAGCTGCGCCCTCGCGGCGCCTCCCTGGCGCCCACGCCCACGCCCGGACGGAATTGCCGATGCTGATCCCCAAGCGCGCAACCGATGGGCTCCGTTCCAGCGAGTTCACCCCACAGCCCCTCGGGTAAGGGCATGTGATTTTGGAACCGGGCGAAACTGCTCCTCCCCCGCCTGGCGCTCACGAGGCGGATCTGGCCGATTACATGCGCTCGGAGTGGAATCGTTGACTTTTGAAAAATTTTCCCTCTCACCCGTTGGGGTAACCGTGGCGCTAGCCGTTCACATAACATGACCGGGTGCCACAAGGCCCTCTGCGGTTGTTTGCGTGTAGGCGGGACCGGGGCGTGGGGGGCCTCCGTCCCGACCCGTGGGTGGGCGTAGAGAGGCGCTGACCTCTGCTCGAATACGGCTTAAAATCGGGATTTTTTTCAGCACTCTGCGCCCTCGCGTGCGCCTCCTGCGCCCACGCCCGCCCGGACGGATAGCCGATGCTGATCCCAAAAGCGCAACCGATTGGCCGTCCCCGCGAGTTTCAATCATTTTCACGCCACACCCCCCGGGCATGCATGATGATTGGAACACGGGCGACTGCTCCGACCCCGGCTGCCGCTCACGAGGCGGATTCTGGCCGGATTACACATGCGCTCGGGAGTGGACTTCGGTTGACTTTAAAATTTTCCCTCTCACCCGTTGGGTACCGGGGGCGCTAGCCGTTACCATGACGGGTAGCACATTGCTCTTCGGTTTTGCGTGACAGGCGGCCGGGCGTTTGGGCCTCCGTCCCGACCCTGTGGGCGTAAAGGCGCTGACCCCTGCTCGAATCAGGCTAAAATCGGGATTTTTTTCATCAGCACGCGGGCCGCCCTCAGCGGCGCCCCCCTCGCCCCACGCCCGACCGACGTACTGCCGATGCTGATCCCCAAGCGCGCAACCGGAGGCTCCGTCCCCAGCGAGTTTCACGCCCACCCCCCGCGGGAAGGGCATGATGATTTTGGAACAAGGGAGACTCTTCCTCCCCGCCTGCCGCTCACGGATGCGGATTCTGGCCGATTTACAATCGCTCGGAGTGGAATTCGGTGACTTTTTAAAAATTTTCCCTCTCACCCGTGGGGGTTCCTGGGCCTAGGCCGTTAACATGACCTGGGTATCACATGCTCTGCGGTGTTGCGTGACAGGCGGCCGGGCGTGTGGGCCTCCGTCCCCCCCTGTGGGCGTACCGGCGCTGACCTCCTGTCGAATACGGCTAAATCGGTCATTTTTTTCAGCCCGCTGCGCCGTCGCGGCGCCTCCTGCGCGCACGCCCACCCGGACGATCTTGCGATGCTGAAATTCCCCAAAAAGGCGCACCGATGGCTCCGCCCCAGCGAGTTTCACGCCCGAACCAACCCTCGGGAAGGGCATGAATGATTTTGGAACACGGGGAGACGGTCTCTCCCTACCCGCGCCGAGGACCGTGATTTTCCGAATAATATAATTTGTCCAAAGTCTGAAAACGCTCCCTCGCCTTGAATTTCTCCTGACCCCTACGATACTGGAAGCCCACTTTATTTATCCCTCTAGTTCGACCTTGGCTTTCATTTGAGCTATAGAAGCGGCTTCTAAGTGCCCGTCTTCAACTGTTTTAGGTAATGATTCTGGTTGCGACTCCAAACGGAGCGCGAAATTTTAGCTATTTTTGGCTACTTTTTCGGGGTCGGGCGGAGCGCGCGGTCTTTCGACATTGTCCCCCGTCCACGGGATGATACCTACTAGCTTGTGGTTATTTTAAAATCATACAGACTTCTAGCTTTCATTTGAAGCTATGAATGAGGCTCGTAGGCCGACGTCTTCACTGATTTGGTGTGTAATGATTCGTTTCCGACTCCAGCCGGACCGCCAATTTTCCGAGCTATTTTAATAGGCCAATTTTCCTGGGTCCGGTAACGCGCGCGGTCTTTCAAAAAATTCTCCCGTCCAAGGAATTATACCTACGGGCTTGTTTGGTTATTTTCTTAAAATACTACAGACTCCGGGCTTTCATTTGAGCTATTAATGGGGCTTGTCGGCCCCCGTCTTCGCCGCCGGTTTGGTAATAATGATTTCGTTGCCGACCAGCCGAAAAGCCGGAGCGCGAATTTTCAGTTTTTTTAAGCCAATCTCTTGCCTGGGGTCCGGAACGCGCGCGTCCTTTCAAGAATTTTTTCCTGTCCACGGAATGATACCTACGAGCTTGCGGCTATTTTAATAAAATACTACAAGACTCCTAGCTTCATTTGAGCTATGAAGCAGGCTCGTAGGCCGACGTCATCACTGATTTGGTGTAATGATTTCGTTTCCGACTTCAACCGAGCGCAAACATCGCGAGGTCTGTCCGTGATTCTCACGTTAAGCAGGGCTAACGGGACATTGCTCGAATGCTGGCCGGGAGTCTCGGCTAGGCACTCTGATCACCACACGGGATTTTAAAATACCGTATATCGGCAACGAGGAGGGGTCACCTAGTGGGGGACCTCATATTGTTACGCGGCGCACTCGACGTAGTCGGCCGGTACCCTAGCGGGACGATCCGAGTCAATCGCTTCCCCGGGTATTGCCACAGCCCGTTTTCCCGGGAGTCTCGTCTAGAGGCACTCGATCACCATCACGGGATTTTAAAATACCGTATATCGGCACGGAGAGGTCACCAAGTGGGGGACCTGATATTTTTACGCGGCGCACTCGACGTAGTCGGCCGGTACCCCAGCCGGACGAATCCGAGTCAATCGTTCCCCGGTAATTGCCAGCCCGTTTCCCCGGGGGCCTCGGCTAGGCACGCGATCACCACACCGGGATTTTAAATACCGTATAAGATCGCAACGGAGGGGTCACCGAGTGGGGGACCTTATTTTCTCCGGCGCACCGACTAGGTCGGTCCGGTACCTGAGCGGGAACGAATCCGAGTCAATCGTTCCCCGGTATTGCCAGCCCGTTTTTGTCCCCTCGGAGTCCGGCTAAGCACTCGATCCCACAACCGGGATTCTAAAATACCGTATAATTCGGCAACGGGAGGGGGGTCCCGAGTGGGGGACCTGATATTCTTACCCGTCGCACTCGACTTAGTCGGCCGTACCCGAGGCGGGACGAATCCGAGCACTCGATTCCCCGGGTATTTGCCAGCCCGTCCTCCCCGGGAGACTCGGCGAAGCACTCGATCACCACACCGGGATTTTAAAATACCGTATATCGGCACGGAGAGGTCACCGAGTGGGGGACCTGATATTCTTACTCCGCACACTCGACTTAGTCGGGGGCCGGTACACTAGCGGGACGAATCCGATCCACGGGGATTCCCCTGGTATCGGCCCGGCCCGTTTCCCCGGAAGTCTCGGCTAGGCACCCGATCACCCTACCGGGAATTTAAAATACCGTACATCGGAAACGGGAGGGGTCACCGAGTGGGGGACAGATTTCTTAACTCGGCGCACTCGACTTAGTAGTCCGGTACCCGAGCGGGGCGAATCCGTGTCGAACGATCCCCGGGTATGCCAGCCGCTTGACGCAGTGCCAGGGTTCGTTTTCTCAGTCCTCGCTGGCATTGATTTTGTTAATCTCGAGACCGGGAGGAGATAATAAAATTCCGAATTCAGATTCGCGATCAGGCACACTCGAGTAGTATAGGGGACAAACTTAAACATAGTGAAATCGCAGAGTAATGGTGTTTCGGGCTGTTAGGAAGAGGGGTATGTCTCTCTCTAGCCAAAGATGCAAAAATGGACTAAGTCCGAATTGAACACTCAAATTGAAGTTGGCCGGGTGCGAGCGGCGATACACGGTGCGCCATCGGCGATGTCGGCTAGGTCACGTAAATGTTCACGGTCGTATTCGGAGCCAGAGTGTGTTCGGATCGAGTCATTCGAACCGAGGCCTGAATCACTTTGCGACGGGCGCGCGACTGGACCACGTGGGGTCTGGTGGCGCAGTCGAGTGGGCGCAGGCGGGATTTAGGGCGGAAATTCAGAGTAATGGTGTTTCGGGCTAGTTTATAGAAGAGGGGATACCTCTCTCTTCAGATCGGATTGAGCTCAATTCGATAGTTGGATGGGATCCTGTGGGGAAGGTGGCGTGGAGTGGGCGGGGAGGCCGGGGCATTTAGGGCTGAATCCAGAGTAATGGTGTTTCGGGCTGTTTTATAGAAGAGGGGGTACCTATCTCTTCAGAGCGGATTTGGGCGAGATCGAGAGCGGGAAGGCGCCTCGTGGGAAGCGGCGCGGGAAGTGGGCCTGGAGCCCGGGGAATTTAGGGCTGAAGTCTAGAGTAATTGGTGTTTCGGGCTCGTTTATAGAAGAGGGGGTACCTCTCTCTCAGATCGGTTGGGTCAATCCGAGAGATGGAGGCGCCTCGTGGGAAGGTGGCGCGGGAGTGGTCGCTGCAGACGGGGAATTAGGGCTGAAATTCCCGAGTAATGGGGTTTCGGGCTCATTTATAGAAGAGGGAGTACTCATCTCTTCAGATCGGATTTGGCGAGATTCCGGAGCTGGAAGGCGCCTCGTGGGAAGGTGGCGCGGGAGTGGTCGCTGGAGCCCGGGGAATTTAGGGCGGAATTCAAGAGTAATGGTGTTTCGGGCTGTTTTATAGAAGAGGGGGTACCTCTCTCTCTTCGATCTATCGAACCATGAACCTGTGGACGCGGAAAAAGAAACCACGCAGTAGCCGCGCGACAAGGCCGTAGGCCGGAACACGTGTCCCCTTCGGCTGCTCGCGGTGCTTCACCCAAGGCAATGAACGCTCGCTAGGGGAGTAGCGTCGGCACCCAGTGGCCTTCGCCCCCATGTGAGCTGTGAATAGTACGGGGCCTGCGGGGGGTGATCGTGGGGGTGCTCGCGACCGACCCGGCACTTCCTCCGAGAAACCCACGCTGACTCGGCGGAAGAAATAACCGCGAGTCGTCCGGTCGTCCCACTGGGGCGACGACGGCCCTCTTCTCACGAAGAATGCGCAAAGCGTGAAACACACCTGGGCCGCGCTCGTCCACGGGCGGGGCGCTCCACTTCGA
>JAODTK010004887.1:0-166783 GCA_026419785.1 Sclerodactyla briareus | reverse complement strand
TTTAAATCGCTTTGATGAAGGAAGGCATTTTGCCAGAATCATTTGGCCGCAAAATCTTTCGCACCCGATACTCCTGAGAAGCCGTTTCGGGTGGTGTCAGAAACAGATTTGCGACGGCCTATTATGACCGGCTATCAAAGGCGGAGGAAGAAATATTTTGAAAGCAGACCACGTATTACTACAAGAGCTTTCTCCAAAAACCTCTGTGAAGAAGAAAAGTTGAGAACTACACGGGTAGCTCTGCCAACCATTCCTCATCATCCTGGAAAGGGTACTAATGTCATCGCCAAGGCGTGTTGCGACGCAAGCAACCACATCTAGTTAGGAGATATCGTTTGCTGAAATTGTGAAATCATTCGCATGAGACAGAAGAATCCCGTGAGGCGACCCTGCGCGGTTGTACATAATACGACTGAGAAACTCCCTTCGAAGTTTGGATTCAAAACTTCATCGACCACTCACACTAAATCACCGAAATGACGTTACTGAATGAAGAGCTCGTTTCTGAAGATATCATGTCTGCCCCGTAGTTCTGATTATGACGCTATTTTGAGGAGGATGTAAAGTCATGCTACCGATCAGTACGTCAACAATTAATGTTAATGCTGATTTGCCAGATACCAATTCGCTAGAAAGTATAAAACAATGGATTGAAAGTCTACCTAAAAAGCTACACGTTGTGTTAGCTGAGCAGCGTCAAGGTTGTGAAACCAATGCCCTTTTTGCAAAACGCTTTGTGATGATGTGATGCCTACTATCAAGAGAGCACAAGGTCCACTTTTCTAACCTCCATTACCCAATGGTGTTGGGGGTTGGACGAGATCGACGCTCGCAGATACGATTACTTGGCCTACGTGTGTAGCAAAACTCGTCGCTATCAAACGGTATGATATTATTGTCACTGCGGCGGGTTATACATGTAAGCATGCCCCGAAGAGACGACGCCATACAAGAACATAAAGAAAAGACTACCCAATTGGCTGATCAGGCCCTTATTCACAGACTATGAAGCCAAGCTTTACTGGAAATGCGGTACTGAGTAGCGCCTTCAATGTAGACTTTGCGCGATATTATAACTGCCAACCGGCCAATCATTCCGTGAGGGAAACGATACCAAAAAGGAAGCAGCACAATCGAGAGCCCGAGAGACACTCGGAGAACCCACCATACAGCAATATGGTTATAACTGGAGTGATAGGAGATCCAGGTATGGACAATCCACCCATATTAATTCCATGTCCCATATACCCTGCCAGTCAGTAAAATTGGCCCAGCAACTCAAGCGACACACAAGCTATATTACCATGTTATAGCCTATATGGTTGACACCATAGCAGTATATGATTTCCATGATGCGTACAATGAGTTCAATGACGGATCATTAATCGTTGGACAGCTTCAGCTAGGGTTTATGGTTTATAGCCCCAATCTTAGTTTACGACCATTGGTCGCGGAAACCGGTCGTTAGTCCCTACTCATTTGCTTCATACGCAACATGAACATAGTGGCAAGGTTGATTGTTAGCCAGGTTCCATTTCTCTTGGAAGCATATACCGTAATTGTTCTATCGCAAGTTAGTTCCAATTTCGAATTTGAAGCTCCAATGAGTTCGCACGTTAGAAGGATGTGTTTGCCTGGGGCGAAAAACAAGTGATCTAGTACAGCTATTCGACACTTTCAGGACTACAGGCACATAATAAAATGCTTGAAACGTCGCATTAGTAGCATATGAGCGGCCTGCACTAATAGACCAATTCATGTAAAGGTCGGATATTTAGACCAGTTCACACAGGTGTCACGAGTAGAAGCACTGACAAGCGAACACACGAGAGCTGGAATTCAATTGAATGCGATGCTACGGGTTGAATATTGTGCTTTTCAGTTAGATAGTTGGATAGTTGCCTCAGTGTGTCACACTAACATGATTGCAATGCTTGTAGACTGTACAAAAGAGAAAGCCAATAGATTATATGTACAAAGAATAGGACCGAATTGGATCGCAATATTATCAAAATATTTCATTCAATACTGAACTCGCCTATGAGGGATATGATTCGCTCCAGGTCATGGCATACTGGATATATGAATTACACATAGGCCCACCTAATTATCGTGAGTTGCTGTAATCTGGAGGTCTGATCACAGAGAGTATCTACTAGTCGTAAATTTATTGTTTAGTGTCGATTGCACGATGTGGCCTGTCGTTTGCATATGATATCTTGTGGTAGTCGACTTTATTATAACAAGCTAATCAAATTGTAACTAGGTGGACTTTGTGATATATCGAGTTTACATCGTCACAAATCTTGTTCAAATATGCTTGTGTTGTTTTATAGTCAATGTTTAGCGATTTGTTTCTTTAATCGCCCTGGCCCATACGCGTATCTACACACTCTAGTTGTTGTAATATGTATCAGTGATGTAACCCTCACAATCGTCTATAGTTGTGAATCTTGCTCTTATTGTTAAAGCGGCCGATCAGATAATTTCTCAGCGTTTTTGTCAATGCTAATGCTTATCACGCCGCAAGACATATACGCGGGCCTCGTTGTGGAGTTGTTCGGCCTAATTAAATTTCGCCAGTTACATCGCAGCGTAGTGGCTAGCAAGAGTACGACGGTATGGAGACGACATACTCGTTGGAAAGTTGCGATAATAAGGAGCTAAGTTAGTCATCACCTCGGTGTCTTCTCAATACTTACCGTAGGAAAACATTTTTACAGTCTAAACAAGACTCGGTGTCGGGGTTATATACCCATGGAATTTTGGATCTGCAGGTGGGGTGGAGTAGTTGCAGCTATAAACGTTGATGGTTGGGATCGCAAGCTGAGTCATCGAGTCTTGAAGAAGGACTAGGTTTATCGGCGGAGATCTCGCTATTTCGTTGTTGGAGCACAGATATAGTTTTCAGCGATTGCCCGTAGGATTCTTCTATAGTCATCCCCGGTACAATCCGATCAAAAACTGAACTTTATTTTCTATCCGCTGTGAGTCAATACTCAAACAAATATTTGATCATACAGTCGATATGCGCATCATTCAAAGCAACGTCTGCGTTGGATGATAGTCTTGTTTTGTTGTGGGATATTGATTGAGATATAATTTATACAATATGTGCAGATTACCTTTGTCATAATATCGTGGTATGCAAGAATATGAGTCTGAATCGATGACTTGCTATAAACATAAAACGAACGATGTTTATCGTGGACAAATGTTGCATTTACAATTGACGACAGTACAGATTATGCCTTCCATATAATATATAACAAACCGTATATAAACATTGTGTATGAAGATCACATGGTAAAAAAAAAATCCTGTGGGGAGGTTTTGCTGGAGCCTTTACAGACACCGGTTGAGTTTACGTCAACCAAATTGTGAGATGACTAAAATAAACTAACATACAGTTTTCATTTTTTGTAAATGTTTTGTGAAGAGCAAACACAACGTGTATTTGAGATCTACTGGTTTAGTTTAGCTAATGATATGGGCAAATGACATGAATTTGTAATCAGTGATTTTATTGTTAAAATAAGCTTGGATGTTTTTTGTGTTGTATGGGAAATTTAAGCGGCTAACTGTTATAATACAGATTGTGGGATATCTTTGTAGAGTATATTAGGCTTCATTGCTTGTGTTTTCTAGAATGGATAGAATAAGTAGGTAGTAGATGAAAGAGAAACTTAAAAAGTATAGTGAGAAAGTTTTTTACAAGTACCGGTGTGGTGTTTCTATGTGTGAAGTAAGTTTCATAGTAATTTGATTATTCTAACTTTCTAACTCAAATTTGCAATAATGTAAAGATATATGTAACTTCTTTCGTAATAGGAACCACAATCAATGGTTCCATATTGGAAGAATACTACAACAAGAATAACCATTTTATACCATGTTGACGGAAAAAAAAAGTTACAAGGAAATGGGAGTTGGGTTAAAAGATAAAACTACTACAGCGCATTATATTATATAGCCTTATATTTCAAAATAACTGGAGGTTCGGCCAGAGCGTCTGTTGTCGTTAGCAGTGGTTGGAATCAGTGTTCTACTTGTCAGGTGTGTAGGGACGTTGCCCATGGGTCATGTATGTACGGGACAATATACAACTTGCTTGCGGGGAGCTTACCAGTGACTTAATCTATTTTATTAATCAATGAAGCTACGGATATCCTAAGAAAGCATTGAGCTTGGTATCAGTTGGTGCTTTCTTCGTATGCTAGTAAATTAAGAGTTACTCTATTGACGTACTATTGGCAAACCGTATTGAAATTTTTAAATAATATTAATTAATATATGGTGCGGTAAACAGATAGGGGATATGAGTACTTATTTGTATTTTTTTTCTAGTTGGTATAGGCAATGCAACTAGTCTCATCTTTAAAGGTAGGCTACACACATAGGCTTCATCGACTATACACTACTATAAAAGAGCTCATTGTCGATGGTCATTGAGTAGGTTCTTGTATAGTTCAATTCGGAAAATCATATGCGTGTTATATACCTTCTTGCTGCATTCATTTTCCTTTTTTCATAGTACCGGTAAGACAATCTCAACGATGACCCGGCATGCATGAAAATATTCCGTCAGTAGCTAAGCTTCGTTATAATTACCGGTGACGTCATGTTTTCTTCCATGAAATACTTTCCAAAAACCCAACTTTAGCATTACAATATTAGTTGAGAGTCGGTCACTTCAGAATGAGCAACAATATTACCATATGGTATTTTAAAATAACATTTTTCATTAGCGCTTTTCAATGTTAGAGCTTCCCAGGCATCATGTTTATTCCTTTTTATTCCTTGAAAGGAGGCCAACGGAATATATATACACGTTGGCATGTGTTGAACTCGGTGTATGTGTATCTGTTTACGGGCCGTTGTTAACATAGTACATGTGGCAATGTAAAGATGCGGAGCGATCATAGGCCTGCTCAGTTGATCATGGTGGATTGATAGCCCTATTGGATTTTTGGTGATGTCCAAGGACCCTAAGGTCAACAGAAAAGTATGATAACTGCCCCAACAAAAAAAATAGAAGGGCTTTATATCTTGGCGTGTATGTTTCCATTGAGTAGAGGGGACACCCCCTTCCCAAACATGAATTCTGCACTCCTTTGTTCCAAATGAATCATTCTTACCCTCTGTTGACTTCACCTCATCAAAACAGTATCTATATTCCAATCGATAAATGACATCAGGTTCTACACATTCTCGACGCAACACCATAGCAACTTAACGGCCAGGTTTGAGACCTTGAAATCAATAACAACAAGTCGTTGTTTTTTTAGTTGTCCTACGTTGTATTATATTATCCCACCCCCTATTACAATTGTTATGTTCAAAAAGAGGTAGTTTAGTTGACAAACATTAGGCAAGAATCATTACATATTGTTGCGTTCCTTGTTTTTTTACTTCTTTTCCTACTTCATGAGTAACTAAAACTTCATTTTAAAATGTAGTTGTTACAGGTACTCTAGCATCGTCTAGGTACAACCAAGAATCCTCTCAATGGGTATGTGGGTCTTTCGCTATGGTTGACGAAAAAAAGAATCCATTGTAAAATCATTTATTGCATTAAAAGTTTAATAATTATCGTGCGTAAAGGTTTCATTCGCAAGTGTCCACAATGTCTGTGGTTGTGTGGGGCGATTGAACTGATCCTAAATATCATTATACTTGTATCTGATATGCAAGCTTTGCCCTCGGGTGGTGTTTTCTCCTTAGTAGGTGTGGTTTCGTCTCGTAATTTAAATTAATATATTCGAACATTATTATTGCATATTTGAAGTTGGCAAAGGGAGGCAGTCATTTAAGGCTCAGTTAAATTCCGCCTCCGTAGCTCGCCTGAAAAAAAAATCTTCAACTATGCGGTCGCTTTCGACACGGCTTCTGATAGCTCGATTTCGGTTCCAAGGCTTTTTGGTAAAATAAGCCTGTTCTGATTTTGATTGCGCACGTAGGTCTACAATAAAATAATAAGGTATAGTGGACAATATTGCTGCATGGAATAATATACACATATTTGATGTGTCATACCAGGAGTTGAAACATCGACAAGAACCATTGGATATCTTGTTCGAATTTATTCCGAACTACCAAGAAAAAATAACACAACACCGTATGTATGTCATGGGCAAAAAAATTGTTGGGTTGGTTATCCAATAAACATATACCAATCAAGATCCGTGTGTATTTTATTTTCTCTTTCTCCCTGAACAAAGTTCATACAGGGAACAGAGTGATCAATTCGCGGCATATGTGTGGGCGTATGTGTGTGTTGCGTGTTTGGGTGCGCGTGTGTGTGTGTCACACTTTCTCGTTAGTCAGGATTTCTCCGAAGCGGTAAGACCGATTTTTATAGAATTTTGTACCATACTTAGTAAATCGGTGCTTGGGTGAACACGGTCTTGAACAGGTGCCTGGCAGCAAAATCATTAATTGAGTAGTTTAATTGGCCTATTCTATATATGTTTATGTTTGAGCTTGTTTTTTAGCACTATTTCGACATGTCGTAGGAGCTATGATGACGTGGTACTGATACTTAGGTAGATTAACTTATTATTTTTTTTTCAAACTTAACATTGATAATTAAAGTCGTCTAATTCATAAAGTATCAATGTTTTGCAGTTGTCGGGGTTCTCATAACTTGGTGAATATGGTCTTCCTTCAGGTCCCGAATTGTCACAATCTTCTTTTGACGACAGTCTAGTAATTTATACAGTCATGACAGTGTATGTGTGTGTATGAATGTGACGCCCACATGGGCACAATAACTCGAGCCCACCTGGCTGGATTGAGCTCATACTTCGTGTGTGGGTTTCCCATGATAATATATTCTCCCTCCCTATTTTTTTGCGTCAGGTCAGAGGTCATCTGAGGTCAGCAGAGAGTGCAGTACGCTTGGTCCGAGTTGAGCTGTAATTTTGGTACGCTTTCTCATGGGAAAGAATCCACCACAGTAAGTCCCGAACTGTTGTCCACGACGCTGGAGTTTGGTGTCATTAATCCCAAGATCCACAATTTGGTTATGTCTCTGGGTTCATATAGGGGTATTAGGGGAAAAAAGAGTTTAGGAATCACTAAGCCTTTTGCTTTCTGGGCTTAACTGAGATTCAGCGTCACCAGGGATCACTCAATGTGGTCTAATTTTTGATGAATTATGCGAAAAACCTGTTCAAGTTTGTCAAAGGAAAGACCAGGTCGAATTGGTATGAACCACTTGATTTGACAGTTGTTTCACTTTGTTGCCTGCTTTGGCTAGATGGACTGTTAAAAACAGAATTCAACTATTCCTAAAAAAGAGCAGCAGCAAAATGGCTAACAGCCCAAAAACAACGCATCATACCTGTATAATAATAGACCATTGCAAAACCATAATTAAACCCCCTTTTTGTAGCTTCAAAAAGGCACATAGTTTGGACCACTACCACCAAATTATTACCCCCCCCCCCTTCCCCCTAGCGTACGTACCGATGGTCACTGATGACAAGCACTACCTGTTTCTGATCAACCAATCTCGGGAGCAGTTATTCTCACCCATTCCTCGTTACTCCGGCACTCCTCGTAAGAGTAGGTGAAATTCGTGGTGGGTTTCCCCACACCCAACACTGCGGCCCCTCTACAATTTCGGACTAAGGATTTCCTTACAGTCAGGCTGAAGACCTTCGGTGGAAGCATAACAAGAGGCGTATGAGTAAATAAGTAATCATTTCAGGTTCATATACAGATACTCCAGCAACTTATGGTGACGGTAGAGTAGATCATAACCAAATCAGCAGAGAAACTAATCTCGGATGTTCTAGTTGGCAACATTCCCCAAGTGATGATTTCCCTTGCACAGACTGTATTAACTAACACGGTAATCAAGTAAGCAATTCTATTTAGGAAGTAAAGCGGTCAAGAGAACAGATGTGTGGATTAGAATACGTGGTGGCATAACTTGTGGCATGAGCTCAAAATCTGAGACATCAGCCAGAAAAGAAAAACCGCACAAGAAACGTCAAATTTCGAAGAAAAATCGTTGATTTTATTCCCATTTACTTTCGCAGGATTTGAGAAATCTATGTCGCCACACGGAGATGCTGCGAATGCTGCTTATAGACCTCATAATAATAATTACTAACCAGGAATACAACGAAGTGCCAACGGCACAGTAGCTCACCTATCAATTCCGCAGTACTAGGGTAAAGTGATGTTAAAGTTACTCTCAATCAGGTCAAATGATTTCCATCCGAGCCTTCATTTGAGCAATATTCCAAAATCTACTTTGGATATATCAAGGCATGACTACCAAAATTAACGCACCTTTGACCTTTAATTTTTTTAAACTTCATTTACTCCCAGTCAATAATGAATTGCTGACCGACTTCCATGATCATCTTATCTATTTTGCAGGAATAGAAGTTGCTTGACAGTTTAAACCAAATCACCAAGACTTACCGATAGATGATCTTCGATCACACTTTTCATGGAAACCCCTTATATTCTATTGGTCAATGATAATACTGACTGGCTTTTATGATGATCCCATCTATTCTATAGGGGTAGAAGGCACATGACAGTGCAATAAAATTGCAAAAATCGAGAGTCTTTGATCTCAAATTCCTGGACACCCGTATTTTTTCAACACTCCGAATGACCCTCCACTTAATCATCAATGTGACCAATATGAATCACTGGCTAAAGTGGCTGAGAATAGATAATCACTTCAGAAATCATTAGATTATCCTTCGACATGTAAGGGAAGGTTGTGATTAGATTTCCAAGAAAATGTTGGCATTATTTCTCAGAGAAACACACTCTCAAGTCCTAAATCAGAAACTGCTGTAGGGGCTGTCTGCGTCTTTCCTGTGCCAGTGATTGCCCTATTCAGAATGCCACATAGGGTTATACAGTCTTCCTAATGTAAATTACTGTTTAATGCATTACTCGGCTTGTTTGAAGAGTGGTAAAACTTTTGTATCCTCTCACACGATTAGTATGTCCCAACCAATTTTCCACCAACCACCATCTCTCTACAGAGTCATTGCTTCATTGGTCTGCCATTAGGCTTGCTCAACTGTGCTTCGATTGCTGCCTTCCTACTCTCTGAAATTGACAGACATTGTTCCAGGGCCTGTGGTCTGGATAATATCTGTAGTGCTTTGGGGCAATTAGGTAGCTTCGAAGACACTATGAACAAGAGGCCCAAGGTCTTACGTGTATTCCTTGCCGTGCCACATCTGAATAACTGGTAGAATGTTTTACCCTGGCTTACGATGGACTCAAATCTTGCAGTCGGGACATGGAGGGTTTCAGGGCTGAGTAGTGTATTTGGAGTGAGGCTTTCCGAGCATGTTATACGTCCTTGTTTAAGGTTTCCTGAGAGTTTCTAGTAGGCCTACATCTCCAGTCCACCCTTTCATTGCCTCGACTGTACTGGCGGTTGATGATAAGTCTGACCTGGTGAGGGTGACGGACAGATCATATTCATACTGTGTATAAGGAAGCCGCTAGACAAGAGAGATTAGTCACCATCATTTCTGGACGTGCCAGTGCTGATCGAGTATTGATCATGCCTTGTCTGGAATTCTGGCCACTCAAAAATGGAACCAAATGCTCAGGGTACTTTCTCTGTTTATTACCAAACTTTCACATTGAGAAGGGGAGAGAAAGTGATGAGAAAAGTCAACGTTGCCACTCTTTGCCTAGGCCTACGTTCACAGGTTTCTGCTTCTGAGTTTTGAAATCTAACTAATTCTGTGAGAATTGTGCGATCGTTTTGGGAACATCAGAAAACGTTCTCAATAAGTTTGATGGTAAGGGAGTGGTAATTGGAATTTTGATATCTTTGGAGCACAGCGGTACGCTTTGCAGATTATCTTGATCCAAACTCACAGAGCTATAACACCTGTAGGCCGTTGCGCCGATCCGATTGTTTGTCCGATAGTAATTCAATTCTTCTCGAAAACATGCGAAATCGTCCACGAATCATGAAAGTTAAGGTTCTATTATAGTTTTATAGTTATGGCAATGATTTCTTGCCAAATACCCCCAGAATTTTTCTTTTTTTTGCCAAAAAGGGTCCTAGTTTCTTTGATTTGGTATTTCTAGTTTATAGTTAGAAGAAGATGTTTTCCAACTGGTATCGATCCTCCCTATAGTCAGGTTCATTCTGGATTGTGGTTTTCATTCATCAATTGTTGGTTGGAGGTGAGAAAAACGTTTTTTTCCTAAATGTTTTCCCATCTTTTTTGGAATTTTCCAATGCTAAGATACACTTGCATCATCTGCATATTATTCCGCGACACAAAGTGCGTTCGAACGTAAACCAAATCCGTTCATTGTTGCTCGTGACTCACCGAAGGAGGCAACGCAAAAAAACGGTGTGAAATTTGGTGGCATCAAAAGATGTCTAAATATGGCTGTGAACCCAACCAAAAAATAACTTTCGAAGCACAGTTTAGGCAGCCGCAGGGCTTGAAATTCTGTAATCATAAATTCCGATATAGTAAGAGTTTGAGCTAAATTCTTGAAATTATAATAGCCACTAGCGTTCGAAAACTATGACATTCCATTGGTTGTTGGGTCCTCATACAGCCCCACCAGCCAGAAACTTCGGACAAACTTAACGTAGTTCAAGAAAAAATTTGAGATCGCAAGAAAATTCCTTCCAGTAGCTTCAGTGGCGACTTCCTGTAATTGAAATCGACATTTCAATATATATTGACGATTGGTCTCAGAGCACTGGAATATTGACTGTAGTACAAAGTCGCAAAATCGTTGGTGAGGAACATGTGCAGACTGTATGTATACAAAAAAATTTGATAGGGTGTATTCTTCGCTCTAGTTAAGGAGCACAAGGGGAACTGAGAGTTTCTATGGCTAGGCTGTCTACAGCAAATGTGGGGTCTCCGTGTATTGTGGTTTCGAAAATTTCTGCAAATTCATCCTGTAACAGTGCATAGCAATTTCATTCCATGACTCACCAGAATCTGTTCGAACCAAAACAGAGGTCAGTCTCTACCAACTTCTGTTTTATATGACCTGCCTATGTAGTGGTCCTTAACATTCTGGCTGACGCCCTCTTATTAACGAGGTTGAGGCGAGGAAAGCTACGATTTGCTGTAGTCGGCCCTGCATATGATCAAAACAAGTCTCAAGGGATGAATCCTTACGGGCAATTGTGGCGGTTCCGATAATGTCCGACGCACGCCTTCCTTCTCGAGGTCGATCGTCATGGAAATTTCGTCCAGTACAGTATGGATTTGACCTATGTAGTAACTATCAGAACTGGAAAGGACGAGGATCTTCCGCAAAACATCTTGATTAGGTCTCGAAGAGTGAAGGATCCACTACGGCGATAGAGACGAAAGCGGGACACAGAACAGACTTGAGAGAGAGTGCGAGAAAGAATAATTTCCTTGTCGTCGGCTGGAAAGGGAGGACGTGAGAAATGTCGAACCATGGAAATGGAGAAATTTCTTCCCGAAGGAATTGGCATCAATGTAGACATCGCCGCTGGAGGGGACGGCTTCCAAAGGCATCCGCCCCTAATCCGCTCCGGTGGGTCGAGTATGGTGAGAAAAGTAGTAATATACCTAAATTTAAAACCGAGACACACAATAAAATACCAGGGATATTTATTTAAAACGATGGTACTCTTAGCCATTTTTTTACACAGGGATTAACGATGAACTGTTAGAATTCTATAGAATTTTTTATATTCGTCAGATTAATAACCTGCATTTTATGAATGATTTCAATTTTGATTTTACTTTTCCTGAATTAGAGTTCTAATTCCTACAAGGTGAATTGGACACTCGGGAATGTCATTAGGATTAACGGAAATGAGCTCTGACAAAACTCCTGGTTCGGATTTTGTCCCAAACTTCATGAAGTCTTCCGGCATTTATTTGGCCCTTTTGTTGTAATTTTGTACTATGCCTTCATTTTGGTACGTTGGACTACGAAACGTCACGTGTAATCATTAAAATAATTCCAAAATCAGGAAAGATTTCAAGTAAAATAAAACTCTTCTCCCATCACTTACTCAATAAGAACTATAAAATTGTCGCTCTTAATGAATAGATTTATCGGCGAAAAGAATTAACGCTAGATTCATTGGGACTACTGTGATGACATGGGTATTCCTGGTTTTGTCTTTTGGTCGATTTTGATACACTTGAATGCCCTTTTTGAAAGCATTGGTTGAATAGGTGAATAGCTCAGCTTGGTGAACATTGGTTAATTCTTCCCATGCTTCGAATTGACAAGAGGTGGTTAGACAAGGATGCATTTCCCATCGCATCTTATCTTTTATTTGCAAGCGTCGCAAGCTTATCACAGACAATGAACCATAGTGTATAATTACAGGCCCTCAAGTTTGGGGAAGGAAGGTGAGGATCAAGTCATTTGCAGATGACACAACTATTTATTGGATAATAGGGAAGATTCCTCATTGAGACAATTCGTATCCTAAACGACTTCATGAATTCTCTGGTTTAAATGTCACTTGATCTAAAAAATAAAAAATAAAATAAAAACACAACACCAAAAACAATTATTTTCCTTTGGGTCAATTCGCTCATACAAAACCGTCATTCGTCGACAACGCACTTTCACTTAGTCTGTTGGGCGATTACCTACCTTTTTGGGATTACAATTTACTACTAATGGAAAGATCTTTTCCTGTTAAATTTCTTTCTCTCCAAAGCTATCTCGCCTTAAAGGCAATTAAATTCCTTGGTCTTATAGAATAATAATTTTAAAACATTTGCACTTTCTGATCTTGTTTACCTTTTTCAGACCTTTTCAGACTCCGCCAAAGTTTTATAACGACTGACATACTAATTATGTATAAACATTTTTTCAGTAATAAACCGTGAGGTAAACCAACAGACAATGACTAGTCCGTTGAATCGGTTGGGCTCAGGTAACTCATAGCGGAAATTAATCATAGTTAAAGATACGTGGGTATGGATGTGTACTTGAGTGAAAGTTACGGTGCTTGGAAGAGCTTCCTGGATTATTTTTTGAGAGATGTGGGAAAAGCCTTTTATTTTAAGATTTATGATTAACAAGGATCAAAAAATACCTTTGTGTATGATGTTTGTAAAGCCGTGGTCTATTTTTAGATATGAAAAGTCGACACACATCTTTTTGAGAATATATAATTTGGAATAACTCTGGACTAAAAAATGAATATTAGTCCGTCTTCTATAATGTTATGCCATAAAAGGAATATTATGCACATGATCTATATCATAAGATGGCTCCTCCCCGTCCAATTAGGCATTAGTTTAAGTACTATAAATTTTGGCACCTCCCTTTTACGTTAAATAATGGTTAATTTCGGCTATCCCTATACTCTGGAAGGAAACATTTAATGAGACCTGAATCCGTCCCCCTAAAACATTAATAGGACGTTGATTGTTAAGTGAATAGCAGTGGCATATTTTCTCGGTGGGCTATGAGATAATACGAAAATCTAATAGAACCACCCTATTCACTTCTTATGATTTTAAATGCTACGAAATGGTCATATATTTTTCTAGTGGGTTTGGCATTCATGGCGAGATTCTAATTCATTAGTTCCATTTCGGTTTTCATATAGAATATTGGGTACTATCAGTTGCCAGGAACAATAGAACCTCTCTTTTGGGGGCTGTCATGTTACCGTCAATCCTTTATTTTATGTAGAATCTAGGTATATGGATGCATGGGGAAATGCGTTTTTATTTTGTAGATGAGATGTTTTCCTTTGGTTATAGCAATTGCGAAGCAGCATCCGTACAATTTCATAATCTACCATATAAAATTTTACATATACAGTTGCAAATTGGAAAAAAAAGCTTCTAATATTAACGATTTGACCATTATTTTTTGTTTGCCCTTGAAGATTGAAAAGGTCTCTAAAACCCAGCTGGCAAAATATATTTCCGTTATAATCAATTGATTAGTATTTTTATATCTCTTAGGATGCTATTAAAAGACACATTCATTATTGTTATCTGGCGAGTTTGTTTTCAGTTAAGTGAGCCACAGTCATTTCACCTGTCGAAAATTTTAACAGTTATGTGACATAAATGGATGGGGAAAAACATCATAAACACTAGCTTTTATCATCGACACTGCCATCCCATGGAATCACATGCGACGTATTTGCGATCAGGGGTTTTTAGTCACAATACGGTAGAGAATTTCTGGGCTCGCTTCATCACGACAACGCGAGTACCATTGTTCTCCAACTTTATCTGTTAAAAACTACGTTAGGGATTACCCTGAACGTTCGCAACGAAAGTTCCTCGCCTCCCCACGCACATATGCGGAGGCCTCCAGGAATCAAATAACTTGACCATCTTTCAGGCGATAAGGTATCGACCGAAGAAAAAAGATCTATGATAATCTCTGAAATTTTGACAATACGGCCGAATATCGAGAAGTAAATATTCCGTCAGCAGGTTGAGCTGATTTCCTCCATCGTGACGTTTTATCCCTAATCGTACCTCCGTCGTTTACGCGCATCCTGCAAATTCGCTAAAATAATTTCCCTTCGATCTGTCCAGAGTCGTTCCACATGGTCACTGTCCCGTACTATCGACCGATGAACTTGGTTTCATCGATAACCAGGTTTTTCGAATATTGAGGATTGGCTTGCCATATTCGCTCGCGATTGTGTATGCTGTTGTTTACTAAGTTATCGTTACTCAGCACTATCGATTCCCATGCCCGCTCCTAAAACGAATCCTACAAATACCCGATCTAGAACTGATGCATGTATATCTCTAGAGCTTTTATGAGACCTCCCCGTTTGGTGGGTGATGCCTACCCCCTGGCTCACCTGAACTCAAGTACGAAATAGTGCCACACAACACCGCCCCCATTACTCTTGATGACTAAGTTAGTTCGTAGGTAGCTTCCTGTGGCATGGGTCAAATTGTCAACAAACACTGCATTCGAGAAGATTCATACTGCGAAATCAACTCCCATTGCCATGCTGATGTGTAATTCAGTATAGCGACGACAAACTGTCAAACCATTGTTTTGTTACTCTAAGACGGGAAAAGCTACTTTAAACACGGAGGAGCATTCCGACCACGGCTCAAAACCGTTTGCTGGTGAAACTATCTCATATAGCACCTCACACAGGAGTAAACCCGCGTGAGTATATGCCCACTTCAACTACTCTGAGGGCTGTACGTCAGATTCCATGACGTTTCAATAGCTTATAAATCTTCTACCCTAGTTTCAAGTATAGCTGGGCTATTTCAGCATGTCAATACGTACAGCCAAGTTCGTGCTACGTGAAGCGAGACTATATGGACTCCCGCGGTCGACGTGGTGTCGTGTATATTATGCACCCTCCCGTATTAAGTTACGCGTTCATGAATTAATAATACTAAATACCACGTGACCTGTGTAGGTCTATATGGTTTTTCCCGGTAGCGGGACAACCGTTTTTTCAAAACGTGTAAGTGGTTTTCATAAAACTCAATTATACCCCAAACCCCTTTTGTTTTTGTTTACAATTTTACAAATGTACTGTGGATATCTGTGTTTAGTGTGTGAAACTGAATTACAACTGGTTATAAGTCCAGTACAAACACCGCTAGGCGACACAAGTTATGTCTTGAGAGAACTTGAATGCGATCACGAACTGTTGGAAGTTTTCCAATTGTGTTCAAGCTGCAACATCGAGCATAAATGTAGGGCCCTTTATCGCGTCTTTAGCATCTTGAGCGTGCCCGAATCGTTACGTAATTTAACACCATATTTCACGAAACTTCTTCGATATCTAATATATATATTACTATTAGGCTGATCCTTATTTGATCACCTTTTGCTCACAGATATGAATTATGGTTCCCAATGCAGTCTAAATTCAATGCCAGGATCGCAGGACAGCGTTTTTTTTTTTGGGTGAGTGGGGGGGGATGGATGAAAGACGGGATGGTAGACGTTAGAATGCCAATTAGCCTATTAAGTTAGAGTAGCATTTCTCTGATGATCACAGGCAAATTTTGAATCTGAAGGAGAGTTTGAATCTCCGTCACAACTAGTCCCGCTCTTGGTAAACATGCATCTAGATGTTCTCAACTTCCTCTCTTTGACAGGGAAATAGAAGCTCAGCCCTGACCAGTCAAATGAATGCACTCGGTCGAAGACGGGAAAAACCAAGCAGTTGGATGTACAGTGTTACTCCGCAGCAACACCCTCAGTCAACAACATTACCAACATTCACAATGGCACGGCCATTTGTCTTCGAACACGATTTCACACGATGCTCGTATTTCACGGATTGTTTAGAATGTCAATGGTCCTGTAAATTTGTACCGTCCGTTGCGTCCAATACCTCGAATGCCCCCGTATTATATAATCCCTACCACAACATGTGTCCATATCAGAATCACTGCACTCGCTGGACCGACTCAATCAAAGTTAGTATTGGCTATGTTCGTGAATGAGCTTCTGTACAAGCGTACACTGCGAGTGCTTGATAATTTGAACGTGTCACTTGGCCAACTAGCCACGTTATCATAAGAATTTCACTGTGCACACTTCCCATTGAATGTGACGACATCCGTCACCTCTTGCCTCCCAACTGCTCCCTCCGACTACACAGCCCTTATAACCTTCAAAACCCATTCAAAATTCAATTCATTACAATGTTCAAATTTCATTAGTATAAAGTTGTTACTTAAGCTAAATTTTGACTTAATAATTGGAGAAATTCACCTGTTGTCTCCCAGACTGTCTTGTTTCGATTTATACCTGGAGTGGCAACTGGTATTCACAAAACAACTGTTGTGATCAAGTTAAATGCGTCATGGAGATTCCTGCACTGATTCCGGGTAATATTTGGTAATTCTCACCTGCCCAAAAGACAACTGGGAATGAATTGAGTTCCAAACCTTTTATTAACTACAATAATTGTCTTCTGGTGTATTAATTTGAGATATCACACTTGTCAAGAAACGAGTAATTAACAGAAAAAGGTGGCCGCTCCAGCGCTTAGCCTAAAAAACAGCTAGGCCTCGAGTTGTGAAGGCAGGTTTTATTACATGTACTAAGCCTGCGAGCTAAACCTGCGACGCAGGCTAGCCAGACCATCGTAACAAGTAACGGTAGCATGCAAAGTACGTTTTCTATAGCGGCTTTGTCTTGTTTGTGCGCGCAATGTTATCTTGTATCGGTATAATAAGATAAACGTGTCCCAACGCTCCATGTGGACCAACGGACAGAAACAGGTGTGTTGCACGGATCAACTCAGTCCGCGATTATGCTTGAGAGCTCCAGACCGATCTGTTGAAGTTGAACTGTATCTGTGATGCGATACTTCTGCGGCATTTTATTCCAGTCAACAATAGTGTTTTTGGGCCAGAAGGAGTATTTGTAACTGTCCTTGTTCGCGGCTAGCTGCCTGTAGGGGCGTTCCAGTGATGTGCCTGAAGGACGGGAAAGGGCGGAACAAGAAGGAGGTCGTCAACCGTAGAGGCAATCGACCAAGCCGTGCCTCTGAGATATAAATTCTACTGGGCAGTTCTTCTCTTCCTTTCTTTTTAAAGGAGTCCCGCCAGGTCCACAAGCATTGAACCAACACTGCTGGATCTTTCGTATCATTACTTGGTGACAAATCGCGCCGCCCGGCGTTGAACCATCCTATTGTTAACAATGTCTTAATGCTGGGTCCCCAACGATAGGCATACTCCCAAATGTGGACGAACTAAGCATATAGGCCCCTGTTGTTTAATTTCTTCATACAGAGAAAACGATTTTCTCATGGAACCTAGTTGTTTGTAAGCATCGCAGGGATTCGATTGAATGTGGTTCGCCAGTTGTTAGTTAGTTTAGTCCGACACCCAATAAGGTTGTAGTTTTCGACACCCAATAAAGAATTACATTTGGTTCACCATCAGATACCTCCGAGGTCAGAGTCAACAGTTTGGGTCTACCAGCATGGGTCATTCCTCATCACAAACAAAACAACTTTTTGGGTTGAAGTGTAACTGCCACTTCTGTTGTTGGCCACTTATTCCCTGTTATCAGGTAAGTTTGGGTTGGACATGATCAACTTCTTTTTGGATTGACGATACACCACACAATCATGCCGCAAAGGCGACTTCAGATTGTAAATTCCTGGGGGAGTCGTTGATGTAGGTAAGGAACACAAGGGTCCCTAAAACTAGTGCCCTTGGATGCCAGATTGTTAACTCTTCCATGTGGAGTAATCGCCCCCAACAATGACCCTCGTGCTTACGACACGACACATAAGGAACCTTGCTATCCATCTATTCAATTTACAACGAACACCCATAGCGACGAGTTTGAAAGCATAAGCCGATTATGCGGCACAGAATCGAAGGCTTAAGTAAAATCCATTATGAACATGTCAGATTGCGACCTAGTTTGAGTGAGTAAGCCAAGTCCTGTTTAGTTAGTATAGTTGTGTTCACGAGTGAGTGCCTTCTTACTCCATGTTGTTCATTCGTGAGAACAGAATACTGGTCGAATGTGTCATAATTTTGTGAATGCAAAATTGCGCTAATATTTTACAGCTATCGCTGTAAGGGAAATGGTCGTAGTTATTGGCAGCAGTTCATCACCTTCTTATATAGGGGTAATTTGGCAGAAAAGCCATATGATGGTAGCTCCCCAGTCTCTCTGATTTTTTCAAAATCAGCCTCATAACTGGGTCAATCTCCTCCGCTGCATTCTTAGGATTTAAGCGGGGACACCATCAGGACTAGGAGCTTTGTGAGAATCGAGGTTATGTAGTGGTTTAGTAACCCCTTCAAGGGTAATAACAGAATCAGAGCATAGTAGGATACTGACTGGGCCGAGAGTAGGAAGTTTTTGATCTTCCAGCGTGAAGACAGATTCGAATTGTTCATGTTGGTAACACGCCATGCAGCTTCACATTTTGAGTACTGTCATCGTTCGTTAATTGAACAGTTTGGAGAATTGATGTGATAAACAGAGAAGTTATTACCCTGTTATTTTTCGTATTTTTCTCGAGAATATTTATGAATGGGAATAATGAACAGATACTCGGGCCTTTTTTTCGAATTAAAACCGGTTTGACATAATAGGAGCCAAGATCCTTCGGCTACGCCTCGCGATTTTCTAACCTCCTATTATGACGTCATGCCGGTTTTAATCTGCACAGAGGCTCTCGTATCTGTTCATTATTCCCTAAGTTAGAAACCGTCCCCTCATATACCAATTGGAAGTGTTGCACTACACTCAGCACAAGTTATTACGTTGTGAAGCTAGCACCATGTCTCGTAAAAAAATGTGTTGCTGGGGGTATAGAAGAGGGGTAGAAATTTAAACCCCAGTGATGAAACCCAAACATGTGCCCCACCCATATGTTGACCCCACTCCCGATTTGTACTTTTTCGGCTGAAATAATGTAGTGCTGGGCTATAGAAGATGGGTCAAACAATGTTAAACACAAGGATATGAAAAGGAAGGTCATTCTCAACTTTTCGGTAACTCACCCACACTGTTGCCCCTCCCCGCCCATTGTTGACCCGCCACCCCCACGTCCCAGAAACGTGCGATTGTCCATTTTCCGCCCCGAAATATTGTGGTGATGGGGGGAGGAGGAGGAGGTAAGAATTTTCACCCCAGAAATGAGAGGAACGTGTCATTTCCAACATTTTGGACACCTCCTCACACTTGTACCTCACCCTAATGTTGACCTACACCCCCCCCCCCCCCCAGAAATAATGCGATGTCGCCATTTTCGGCCGACTAATGTAGTGCTGGGAGTATAGAAGAGGGGGGGGGGGATTAAAGCCTCACCCAACTTTGCTCCACCCTTATTTTGCCCCCACTCCCCCAGAATGTGCGATTGTCCTTTTTCCGCCGAAATTATGTGGTGTCTCTTTAAAACCGCTTCTTCGATGAGGCAAACTTGGGTACACATGTCCGCCCTGGTGAAATATCGGACGATTTCGAAGTGGGGCATAACTGCAAATGTCTGCTGCGCCTCTATTTTGGCGGGTTTTTACACTAAAGTTGAGTTAAACTAATCCACATTGAAACTTGGTGGTGGGTGACAAAAATGGTCCCGACTAACCTGTTGATTTCAAGGTCCCAAAGGTAAAAATTTTTTTTTCATTTTCTACTTTTCCATTTTTCTAACTTAGGTCGTTTAAACGAACCTCTGGATGTGGACTGTTGCGAGTCCTAAACAAACATGAAGGTCATTTCAAAGGTCACACAATCAAATTGCATAAAATTATGCGATTTTCCCCTAATTTTGTTGTTTTTAAACAAAACTAAGGAATGTGAATACAGTAGGATCTGAACAACGGGTAGGAGGGCCATTTTCAAAGTCACAGGAGTGGTTTTCTAAGGGACACTGATTTAATGTGCCTACCTCCTCTAAACGCGGCCCCCAAGGCTAGCTGTTTTCCTCTTCTGCGGTAATATAACACGACCGGTTTCACCCCTTTGTTCTGTTTTACAACCAACTGTTTAAATCACACACCGAGGATTAATTATTAGAAATTTGCCCTTGGAAATGTAGGGGGGGCGTTGAACTACATTAGATCCCCCCCGAGTCCTTAGAATGTCCCGTTGCGATATGATGAGGCTCATGATGTATTGAAAAAATGGGAAACTGATAAATCGAACGGCTTACTGGGAATTCTTTCTTTGCCCCGATTTAGGCACTTTTTTAATTAGATCGCTTGAACTACTGATATGAACACATCCTCCATTGTCTAACAATGAGTGTGATATCTTTTATCCCCACAGCGATACTCTAGAACATGTTATATAACTGGAAATGCCCATATCCTTGTTGAATGTATCTTCTAAAATAAGCTTCCGCGTTTTATTATACCACGCGCCTCGATTCGATCCTATGGACCTTACTTATTTTCCTCACGACAGAATGGATTTTATGAAAGGACGATATATAAGAAATGCCTTGCACATGTGTAACTTGGAGAACGAACGCCAACGCAGTCGATATCGGAAAAAGCTAAGCATTCGACTCTGTTGCTTTCATTCATTAAAAGTATTGTGCGGTATAAGGGTTTGGTCCGTCTTTTTTTATAAAATGGATTGTTCATTTATAGTCATCTATTATTTCCACAGTTTCAGTGAAGTGGAGTATTTAGTGATTACTTCCCAAATCAAGAGAGTGGTTTAAAACATGGCGAGCCTCTGTCTCCTTCCGTCTTCAATCTAGTTGTCCAAAATTTTGAATATGTATTTAATGCATATAACTGCCGTGGTAACGTGGATGCTAGGCCATATCTTTTGCACATACTTGATCCTTTTGGTATATTTCTGGTTGAAGAATGAATCCTGAAAAATCGGAAAACGAAGGTCGATTTCTTCGATATGAGGAACGTATTAATACTTTCAACTTGCAATTTTTTTTTTACAATATATGTTGATAATAATCTCGATCAGATGCGTTTGGAGTTTTTTTACGAATTGGCTTTTTTGCCAACCCACGACAAATTTTTATTTGCTTCGGAGATTGAAACAAAGGTTACATGTAGTTTTGTTTCCAATAATGTATGGCATTCGCAAACGGTGACTAATAAGGACTTAAAATAGCGTGAAAATTGGATGATATATCTCATGATGATTGGTTACTTTCTTTACTAGTTTCCATTCAGGTGTGTCAAATGAATGTTTAAAATGAGATGGTTTGAGTTCAGAATTATTCAACTTCTTATTCCCTTGTAACTCAAAATTATTTACATACAATTCTGGCAGTGAACACAAAACAACAACGCTTTTTGAAACATCGAGTCAATCATTTCGTCACTGTCGTTAGTTTATCATTTATAGCAGTAACGGCTTATTGTAAGGTAGTTTGGCAATGCTGATATTAACATTGAATGACGGATTAGAGGAGATATTGTTCGGGCTGCTGTAACGAATAGCCGTATGCTCCATTATAGTGATAATTCCAGGGGATTACTATATTTTCAATTGCAAACTTGTGAAATTGCATCCATCTATTTACGAATCAGGAGATTCATTGGAGGAATTTTTTGTTTTGCAGAATATAATACTGAAATCGAATCTAATATTTGGAGAAGTATGGTTGCACATGGGTAAATATTAAGGTAATTATTGATTATGAACCGTTTTTGCCATGCCATTAATGATTTAATCATTTGTTTATGGATTTGTGAAGAGTCTAATCACGCTGTTCACATCATGTTTCTGTTATATGGTATTTTTGAAACGAGAACAAAAACATCATGTCATTATAGGTTCAATTTAAAAGGTTGAGATAGACTGAGAAGACAGTTAGGCTATAGACCGGGTTATTGACATTTCGTGAAAGGTGTAATTGCTGATCATTGCTGAATGGACACAGGCCTTCTCATTCCCAATACTACCTATCATATTAGCAAGGAACCATAATACCTTTGGGATTTTGTTGTTGTTTGTGTGAGTGCAAATCCGATGTTAATTGAATCCTAATGAACTAGTCCAATCATTTCTCTATAGGATCAATCAAACCAGACCTTTTTTCACCAAGCCTGCCTGATCACCTATCAATACATTCCTTGAGCCGCGCTATGGGAACATGCCACGCACGAGCCTGTCAACAATAGAGTCATGCAGGAAATGGCAGATAATTGGATCTTCAGCAAGAGAGTGAGGAGATTAGGGAAGGGATCAATCAATCAGTTAAAATAGACTGTGTATCTTTCTCATATAAAGGAGAGCCACATTGGTCTTGGTGTCATAAACTATTAATAGATGCCTTGACCAAACAGTTGGTTACCCACAATGCCAGACTATTAATGCGTAAAAAAACATGGCGACGTTGCTATAATTGTGTCCATATTGCTGTATTCCTGTTGTAGGCTGTCAATAGCGGTAGTTTTTAGCAGTTGATAAATTAACACCCAATACATTGCTGGGGGTGGGGGCTTCAACTTTACCTATTATCTAAAGAGAGCACTGCAGTGAGAACAGTGGTTGCGGCGGACGCGCAACCAGGCGAGATACTCTTTGGCGATCACCTTGTTTTTATTGGAACAAATGTTCAACTACCGCTGAACGGAATGTACAACGACATTATCCAGGCCCTTCGATGGTTGCCAGAACCGACATCTCATGCTAAACATATATAATTGTTCCGTACAGCTGTCTGTCACTCTCTCCCACATCGCTCACTCATGGAAGCACATGCCAGGAAGGCACGTAGCCGCATCCACTCAGCCGCTCCCAATCGCCCGGAAGGTCCCCCGGGCAAATGACCAGGCCTGGGTCCTGCTCATCCATCCCCCTCCCTCTCACTCCCTTTTTCGGGAGTCGGGACGTCATAGTTTTGTCGGGACGTCGGAAAAAAACGTCATAGTTGGGGACTGTTGGTTTCTATTATTCCTGGACTATATAGATATATATATATATATATAATATATATATATATAGAATATATATATATATTATATATATATATATATAATATAATATATATATAATATATATATATATAATATAGCTTATAATATATATATATTAGTTATATAATATATATATATAATATAATTATGATATATGTAGTCGCTTCAGCAGAAAGAGTGCTCGATACCGAAGCAGAGCTTGTATAAACACCGGTACTACCCGCGATCACAACCGACGACGACCACCCAACCGTTGTCAAAAAGAAAAGGGACTGGAAGACCCGTGCGTGCTTTTTCGCAAGTTATAGTACGTCATTACACGCCTGAAGATCGCTGTCCCGACGTGCGTGAAACTCGGAGTTGCAGTAAAAAGTCAGGAATGGGACATGCAATTAGTTCGTGTACCAATATGGTGATGTTTATATAGATAGATATATATATATATATATTATATATATATATTATATATATATATATAATATATTATATTATAATTATATATATCGCTATATTATATAGACATATATATATATATATAGTATATATTATATATTATATAATATATATATATATATTATATAAATATATATATATTATTATATTTTTATATTTATTACATAATGAATCCATCTGCGAAAAAAAATTGTAAAAGAATTATTTTAAATGATTGTATAGGTAATGGTGTCTAAATGTGAATTACACAAGATGGGGAACCAGATTCATTTCCAAAATGAGTTCAAAATGGCCGCCGACCCGAACGAATAAGGGAAATCGTAGGAAGTTAGAAAATGCATTGACCGTCGAAAGAAAAAAGTGATTTGTTAAATTTCAGAAACAAACATTTACATATATTTTCGATCATTTTGCGGAGCACATACGGACATTCCCATGCACTAGTATGTGCCAAAATTAAGATAGCGCCAATATGGCCGACAATTCTTGGAAATTACACACAAAAACGATATAATGCGATGAATCTGTCGGAGAAAGTTATGCTTGCAAGCACTTAAACAGAGACAGTACACATTAAAAGGCTATCTGTGATCAAAAGCCTCTTTCTGACACAGAGGCATCGGATGTCAGCAAAACAAGCTGATGTAAAGGACATGAGGTCACGTGTGCAGCCAAAATTATTGAGTGGAGCGCGACCACACCAGATTCATTTAACAGGCGGGAGAGGATATGACAGACGTTTCCAAACTGAGATTAGTGACCGGTCAATATTTGTCAAGGTGTCGTTTGACACGGCAACAGATAATTACAAACATGCTGCTGTCCACTATTGGCTCAATAAGCCAGGATTGGACCCGCAAGCAGTGGCCAATATTCTCGGACCAGTGTAAATCTCTGTTGAACATGTGTTACGGTGGAACCGGGACTGTCTTCAACCAGACGGGCGCTCATCTCAGCGTTCATCTTATAGATCCGAAGTTTAGTCAAGATTACCGGCCTAATCACTCCACAGAGACAGCACTCCTGCAGATGCGCAAGATGGTACGGGAAGCCTTGGAAGCTCTCATCGTTATTCGTGGATTTCACTCAATTAAAAAATAGAGTCACAAATGAAAGGTAAAAATCGAAAACTGTAAAATTGCCGACATCCGGAGTTGAAAGGCGGAACATGTATGTTACTCAACGACTTCAACAACGAAGTCATTCAGTTCCGCTCCGGTTCAGCCAAAGACAGCACGGAACTACTGTCCAGCCTACAGGTAAGGGTCACCTGGTCGTGCCAACGCAAAACTTTAAGACAACGGGGGCGTACTTGACGCTTATGGATCATGTGATCACCTAAAATGTCATCATTGGCAGAATACACAGGATATTAAATCTAAGATAAGATAAGATCAGATTCTACCCCCCATTTATTACACCTGGACACAGGGTAACTGAATGCTCGTAATACAGAATAAGATGGAATAACATTAAGAATACAAACAGAATATAAACAACTACACACGTGAAACGATGATGAAACTGTAGAGCTAACAATGGCAAGGCTGCGATTGTATCAAAAATTACTGGTGGTTTTGCACCCAAGGGCAAGAGCAATAGCGATTATGATTATTATAATTCTGGATTATAGATTTCTGAATGCACTGTGGATGAAATGAGGAGGGATGACGGTTGGTTTTGGCTGTCGGTAACCTCTCCTCCCGTTAGAGGGATCATTTGCATTATGAAATGGTGGCATGGATGGCGTGGTCAGCATCATCCACATCGCCGTCTAACTTCTGTGGAGTAGACGAGTATAAAGAAGAGTATGAGGGTTGGACTGTGGCCAATTATTGCGACTAGCCTGTAGAATTAACCGAATCAATACGGGCTCTGATCTTCCGTATTAACATTCCCGCCCCAAGAAATCAAAAATTGTAATCTCCATAACCCAACCGATTGTAGAAGTATACAACATAGTATACGTTCATCAATTGAAACTTTTTCATGGGGACGCAAAACAGTTCTGGAGTTTAGGGTCCCAGATATGTATATCGGTTCCACTCGGCCAAATCACAGTCTTTAATGCGGACAGGACTGGGAATAGCCCATACTACGGAAATCTATTACCATTCCTCTAGTTTTGTCCGCATTTGGAAAATAGGAAATTATTCTTACAAGTTCTCTCAAAATTTCTGATTTGCCAATTACTGCCGTATCATCATTCCACGATACCCAATCCGTCAGGCAGTGTCGTCTGCCAAATTTAACAGAGAGCAGTCCCGGGCAGATGATCTGGCATCCGCTGTTTAGGGAGTGAAAGTGATGGGGCCAATACAGTTCCCATAGTTGATTCACGCTTTCATAGTTTAGATATTATTATGCAAAGGTATTTTATATGGTGTCATGAAAGCAACATCGCACGTCTACAATGACCCATAACTCAGCGGCACGTATGATACACACACAAAAAACTGATCAATCACCCCTGCTTTGATGATATAAACTGGCCTGCCGCCAGTGCAAAGATTGAATTAAAATTGCTTTGTATGCCTTCAAGATTCCTCAACAACTCCACCCCTCCGCCCCACCTACAGACCCCTAGCTCATGACATTTGGCCATTGGCGCACGCATAGAAGTTGGGGACAAATGCTCAGCCCCGCCCTTGACCCATGTGACCAATAATTTTTTTAAAAAACGCAAAACCCCTTCTTTGTTCAGCTGTTGTTTATCGAACGTGGCCACAGCATATGTCTGGGCCCATAAATGCATCATCTGCCAATAGGGGCGGGTTAGGCTCTTATTAGGGCGCACTTCCGTTGGAACCCAAACTCAACCCCTCGGGTCCCCCCCCCCCGCCACTTCCCGAGACGAAATCTGTCAGTAGGCCACTGCATGAGAGAAGAGATGCCATAGGGAGTCCACTTTGATCGTATCAGGTACACGTTATATGGGTGCCTTTTGATACTCCGTTTTCAATAGGAAGATTAAGATTGAGATTTCGTCGGGTTTATAGTCTTGTATCGAGGCAAGCGCTTCCTACAGACTAGCGACTCAACCCCAGGTCATTGGAAACCTGGTGAAGACCTTGCTTGCATCACCCTCAGCTTGCACGTTCGCTCACGACCTACTAACTACATCCTAACTACACCCCTGGGAGCCAACGCAGCGCCGCCTACTTCTGTACCCACCCTCGTAGGTCCCGACTTTTACACGTGGGTAGCGTGGATCCGAGCATCTGGCTAAACAGCACTGCGGAAAATGTCCTCGGCTTCCAATGGGATTCAAACCCGCATCTAATGACTATTGATCTAGGTCCCCGTAGTTCTACCGACTGATCCACCATCTCACTTCGTGTCACTTTGTGTTACTTCATGGCAGCCATTTTGGTCTCTTTATTTTCGAACGAAATGGTCGTGTTTGCAATTTATATACCATGCGTGATTACCTAGGGTTAGATATCATATCTTCCTGAAACGCCCTGTCACTACTATGTTCAACTGGTTTGATCATCCCCCGTAAATTTTGTTACGTCTCACAGCCACCTTTTCCTTATTTTTCATTTCACGTTTCCACAGCTATATTGGGGCGCCATCTTGGTTCTGACATGCTAACAGCCTTTTTTGTGTTAGCAATGACGAAAAGTTAGGAATCACATTTGTTTTAAACTCACATCACTGTTTTCGTCTGATCTGCGCCTTTTCTTCATTATTGCATTCCCCATGTAGCAAATTTTGGACTATCAGTTTCGAAAAAAAAATCGACTTCCTCCCCCATCTTGCGTAGGCGTGCATCTTTTTTCTGAAACCTAACACCTTTGGCTTCAAATCGGTTTGAAACAGATCTTTACAATGTTCCCCGCAGATTGGTAAAGAATCATCTAATTTTAGGTTACTATACATCTGGCTAACTCACGCACTACCCTCGCTCACGTCGCTATATATATATATATATATATATATATATATATATATATAAGATATATATTATAATATATTATAGTATATATATATATCTTTATATATATATATCTATATATATATAACAAGTCAAAAACTGTAAAACAACAATGCTACCTAAATAATGGCTGGATCTCGAATGAGATTTCGAAATAGCGGCGATTGAGCTATAAAAATGTGAGTAAAACACCGATAATGTTTTTGGATATAATATATATATATTATATATATATATAATAATATATATATCTATATAGATCGAATATATATTATCATATCAGTAAGTGTCATCGAAAACGAATATAGATGCTCACTTCATTATGTGGGCTGGATAAGCTATTTGTGATCATTCTTGTCTATCTTATCTGGGGGGCCTGTCGTCTTCCCATGTGATTAGAAGTGCCTACACTCTTCCTCTTACATGATTGATGGACCATGGCCGATGAAGAACTGAACGTTTATTCACATGATCATCAGTGAAGGGCATTTGAGTGTTCAGGAATTTTGGATTAAAGGCCTGGGGTGTGTCATGCCAGAGATTCTCCCCTAAAGGAGTTGTTGCACAGTGCTGATGTTCGTTCCGCGGATGATCCAAGATCCGTTACCTTGGGGGTGTTGTTATGGATGTTTTATTCAAAGTCTTCAGTTGGGCTCCAAAGCACGTATTGTAGAAGGTTTTTTACACAAATGTCTGTAATGCCATCTACGCCCAACACGTTCAATTGACTTCCAGTGAAGTAGTAACACGTTGATGTTGAAATGGATCATGGGTGGTGTAGAGGTTATTGTGGGTGGTCAGAGTGGGTGGTCAGAGTGGTTTGGGGCCGAATGTCGGTTTTGCACCTAGGAGTTCCAAGTAGAGTGATATACGCAAAATTCATTCCGCCTCTAAGCATTTTGAGTGTACAGTTGGCATGGTAGGTTCCATATCCCTGCTCTTATATATGGATATGATGCTCCTTCAGAGTGTTCTGGAATTTGAGTTTCCAATGCTCGAGTTGGGCCCTAGGACAGAATACTCCAGAAAAGGTAAAACATCACCAAAAAAAATCATCAAAGTTATGATCATGCTGTATTTCTCTAATAGCTGTGTTTTTGGGGTGCTCAGTAATGCTTCGAGGTGCCCTCTGAGGAGACTATTTTATAAGAATTCCACCACATGGTGGTTGAAATACATATCCCACCGGGTTTCAATTGATTTCCCCCGGAATAACACATGTATGAAGGCCCTTGTTAGGAACTGGGGGGGGGTGTCCGGGATTTTTGGCCCAAGACCCGGTTTGACTCAAACCGGGCGTAGGTTATATATGCATTTGTATGCCATAAGAAATAACAATCTCCTTCTCCAACTTTGTTGGACACTTGGCTAGTGGGTGATATACAGTAATACAGGCGGTGTCATAATTTTGAGGCTTACAAAGTCATTTGATGGTCAGTTTCATCATTAGTTCGAGTGGTCAAGTGATTCTCCTACAGACATAGATTGAAATAGGTTATGATCGAGAAATTGTGTCAGCGATGTTTCATATTTAAAGGGAATGTTGATTCAATTGTGTATATAGGGTGTTACGAATTTTAGGCCCCAACGGTCATTGAGGGGAAAAATGTGTGAAGTTTTGTGGAAAAGTGGAAAAATGGTTTATCTGATGTCAACAAAAGTTTGGGGGAAAATTGGAAAAATTTTGAAATTGATATTTTGGCAAATTTTGGCTGTGGACAAGATGATCTCGACCCCAACGTGGACGGGTGCAATGAAACTTGTGTTTGATGCGGTTCCCCATAATGAGAAAATTGCTCCTTCTCATTGCGGTCTGGTCATAAGTCAAGTGAGGTCAAACGGAGTTCAAAGTCTGAAAACCTTGTGGATGTGTGGGATGTTCGGTCTGATTAAGCTATAGGGTAGTAGTACCATCAACCCTAAGGTTTCCAGTATAGAATGGGGGTAATTTTGGTGAATGAAATTGAAAATTTGATATTCGAGTGATTTGGCTTTTTTAAACACAAATAAGTTCCTCCCATATTTTGCACGAAGGGTTTTGCCAAGGATGTAGATGTTCATAGTGGTTTGGTGAAGTCCAACGGTCAACGAAGGTCAACGGAGGTCAGCGTGCCAGGTCTGGGAAAGCTTGTGGGATAAACGCAGGTGCAACATAATGATCTTGTAGAGAGTTCAAACTTGCATGAAGGAATGTTGCTGAGAAGATGATCCTTGTTGTTTGCGATCAGGTTTAAGGTCACCAAGAGTCGAGAGAGGTCATGCTGAAAAAGTTTGTTGGCATAACTGTGCAACGAAATGCTGGGTTGTGGGTCATGCATAGTCGCGTTGTCGCTTATTTCGCAGCATCCTGGGTTTGAATTCCAGCAGTCACCACACTTTTTTTAAGGGTGTATGGCAGTTGCGATAACGAAAGAGCGAGGTCTTGGTCCCACTTAATGGTAATCCTTCAGAAGAGACGTAAAATGGCCCCCGGGTTCCCGGGAGACGCAGGTTGGAAATGGTTTACACCCACGGCCTCGATATCATTGTGCCCACAGTCGCGGAAAGAGAAGGCGCGTTATCGTCGAGTCCTTGTTCAGCCTGACCAGTTGGCTTCCCTAAACCGGTTAAAGATTCAAGTCAAGTAGGAATCAAAGGTTCCTTCTATTGCGGACATTGCGGTCATGCGCAGGCGCTGTGGCAACGGACACGTATGCAGGACTCCCCCTGTGTTGATGTCAGTTCTGGTGGTGATTATCTGCTCAAAAAACTGACAGTTTGCCTCCCCCCCCAACTTATGGCCAGCATATGTGTCGCTCAAGCCAGGGGTTATTAGGTTAAGGCACAAACCTGAATGTGAAATAATTTCCTGTGAGTAGTGCCCTCAAATGTTATTGGCAGACGAGGGGAGGAGTCATCGAACTTACAGTAGGGTTAAATGTTTAGGTGATGATACGCTTGATCAGTGCTGCTCATACGCAATTGTGTGATACGAGCGTAAATTCTTTGTGGAACAGAGATAAGTTTGAGTTTGAGCTCACGCAAAAATATGGATACTTCCTATATGGTGTCTTCTCTGTAAAAATTGAAACATGTCTCGACAATCACCTAGTCTAGTCAAGAGGAGAATTCTTTTCAGCTTCAAATACGGGTCGCACGTTGTATGTGGGGACAATACTCATTTACGCTGAGTTCCCAACCAGATTTCTATTCCCGTTGCACCACGGTTGACATATCCAACATGCTAATATGTTGAGCTTCAACCACATTTGTTGGTCGGTCTGTCCATTGGTCTATTCCATGCCATGCATATGCGCATCTATATTCTCTCTATCCATTGCTTAATGGATCTATTTATCAATCTATTGGTGTCTTTCGATCTATGAATCCTCTCTATTCTGTTGTGGTCTGTATGCGGTGGTATGTTAGGGAGGATATCATTGAGTCAGCCCTCAATTTCCGTAATTTTGGCTCACCCGCCATTACAAATTACAATCGTCCTCCTTAGTGTTACCGTTACTATCAGGTATAACGCAGTCGGTGTTTATTTTCGGGGTAATGTCAATGTTTCACGGAATATTCAGTGAATCTGGTGGTTTGCTGACGGAAGTGCGAGTTTACATAAGGATTTTTATAATTATAACTATTCATGATCGGGTTGTGGAATGTCAGCTGGTTTAGAGAGTTATTACAAGGCCAGACGGGCGGGATATTAGATGCGGCACGGAATCGTGAGCCCCCTTTGAGCTTCGTTTTAAAACGAGTATCCTTGCCATATAATGGACTAGTTCGCCCGTTCATACGGAGGATATGTTTGCACAAGCATGGCATTGAAAACAGCACAACTTGTTTTGTTGTTGTTGTTTTTCATCAAAGTGGACGTGATGTACACGAGATGATTATCTATAAACAAAATGACGTCTAATAATTAGCCCCGCTTATTAACCAGAGGTAATGTTGGTTGTATCATTATTTACTGCATTACGTGACTTCGAGCGCGGGCACACTTCGAGATCAAACTGTGCAAACTACCGTTAATAGTACAGTCTAATTTGGGTCAGCTATGATCATGGGATGATTATGAATTAGGTGAGCAGGACACATTCTGCTAATAACGCGTATACTTATCACAAACACCTCATCTACTATTCAACCACCCGTGCTCTCGGCTTGAAACTACATTTTGGACTCGCCAACCCTTCCCCTTTCCAAGAATACTAACGGGGAGGATCATACATAACAACTATGTACCAATGTGATCTTTACTACCACACAGTATTTTTTCTTCCAGCTGTGGGGTGCGGGATAGGTCTGCACATGATGTGGACTAACACAATTTTGCGAACATCATCTATGATAATTTTCAGACCGAATAATTGAGCATGCATAACAACATAGCATGTGATTCCATATATAACTTTCGAAACCAGCATGTAGTGGGGAAAATCTTTTGGAGAATTCCAGAGGTACACGTAATCACGAAAAACTACATGGATTTGCCACCACGTATACAACGATAATAATGGTATTGATGGTTATATTGGACCGGCGGGAGATTGGTCTCTGGGAGTCAGCCTACTGTTGATTTGAGGTAGAGTCATATGTACAGAACAACTCATATGAAGGGGACAATCTTCTTATTTTATTTTTAAATTATAGCCCCAACGTCTTTTGTAAGGAGCCCATGACAATGCAAGGTGAAGACCTGCCCTCTCTGTATCTATCCAATATATCCAAGAGCAGGTGGGATCAAATATTTGTTCTCGTAGGCAACTGGTAGCAAACTGGTACTTGTTTGCCAAAACAAGTTCGTGAATTAATCAGCCTACATTTAATTCAGATAAGGGCGTTTGCTGTGTCGGGTTGACCCATTTACCCAGTTATTTGCCATTCAATTGTGCATGCAGTACCGGTGCGTTCCTCGATGTCGGTGCAGGAATTGCCCGGCGTCGGTTAAATGCGAACATAATAGCCCACCTACAGATTACTCTCAATTTGTTTGAGGGGCGGAGCTCGCCGACGAGAGGGGACCCTTCGCGGAAGCCGCTCTCTTTGAGCTGCTCACCCATGCGTAAAATATTGAACTGAATAAATAACCAGTACTCTAGGTCTTGGGGACTATGTTTATCAAGGATGTCTTTGGCTTATCACAATCAGACTAATACCTGGAATTGATGCCAAACCTGGATGTCCGTAACTGAACTTGTTTCTTCACTCGCCACCAAGTAGAACAAGAACTGACTTGGGTGTGTTTCTTTAGATCGGATGAGGATAAAGAGACGGTAAAAAAGACTAACTGTGAAATTGGATTGTATAGGGTGCCCATGTTGGGCTATAAAACTAACCTGGCTGCTTGGTTCTGTGTTGAGCGCTTACCAGTCTTCTCTGTGTTGTTTTCTTCTCCTTGCCAAAGCCAAAAGGAATCCATTGCAATCCAATCATGCCAACTTCCTGTCATTCTGTCGATTAAAAGAAATTTGAAAACAATTTAAGAACACGACCACTTTGACATGTTCTCCTAAACCCTATATGAACCGCAAGTTTCATTGAATTCCAATTTTTTTTATAAGGTTGTCTAGGGCGGAAGAAATGGTGGTGGTATCAGTGACACTGTACACCAACCAAAATATTCAGGGTTCGAATTCCAGCGGTCACCGGACAATTTTCCATAGGTGGCTGCATTGAGTTGCGATGGGCGAGGTTTGGGCTCACTTCATGGGTTCGCTGTGATACAGGGGATTTTCTGCGGTGATGGGATTTGGAACGAGATTTGGCAATAAGTTTCGTCTGTCGGCTGTGAGTAGTCACGTTGAACTTGAACTTCCGCTCCTCCAGTTCCGAGAAAGTGGTCGGGTCATGAAGTTCACTGATAGTCCTTACAGATGGGGACGTAAAATTGCGGTCCCTGGAGCAGGTAGAGATTGGGTTACACTCCTGCCTCGTTATTCATCTGAGCACTAGTCGTCGAGAAGCGAAGGCGAGTTATCGCGGTGCTCATCCCCGATCAATACCGCCAGGGCTCCTTGATGGCCTTGTTGGTCCTGAACCAGAGACATCAAATCAAACCAAAGTCGTATTCAATAAATATGGAAGGGATAAAACACGACCAGGATACACTTGTCCCAACTGTGAACGGTGGAATCCACTAACATGCTTCTGCACTCTTAAAAGTTGTGTAGAATTTGCCACACAACACTGTGGTACTAGCACACCTATCCCGTTAAGAGATACACCAACATTGTCAACGGTTGTGAAAAATTACCAGAATGGCGCTGGGCAAGAGTATACAAGGGTGATGTTGTGTAAGTCCTTAAACAACACCGGAATAGGTGTGACAGTTACACAACATTTTCAAGATGTGAGAAAGTGGTTTGCAAGACACTGGAGTATTCTTCGCATTGAATTGGAAAATTGGTTCCTATCTAAACTTCCAGGAAATTCCACTAAATGTCAATTGGGACTACCTCAACCTGAGACACAGAGTGCTATAGTTGCTAGCTTCACGCCAACATCCATATTCCGGAAATGGACCGTTTCAATAATAAACCACTAACAGTTAACCATTTACCTACTGTCTATGTTGGCTAGCCTGTGGGCCAGTACGGTCCTTGGAGCAGTGAATGTATCACACAGCGAGCAATCACAAAAAATATTATCCATCGACCATTTTGTACAGGGCGGGGTAGTAGGTCCGGTAACCCCCCAAAAGATGTTGGAGCAATTACTGCCATACAGGCACTAGAAATAACACTCTCGAGGCCGTACTGATGTAATTAGATCTTCACCCCACCCCCCTTCCCCTCCACGTACAATGTTGAATTCTACCAACAATGTTGAATACGAGTGTTGGGGTCTCAGATTTCCAACATGTGTGGGAGCAGGGGTTCTATCCATCACTTAGGAACGGGGGGTTCCAACAAATTTTGTCCAAGAATGTAGGTCAGGCTGCCGAGTAAACTATTGTGACTAAGGACCATGTAATCCCGGACATTGAATACCGGATAGGTTATCTTCCTCTTTTTGTATTCTTGCCGAGGGCAAAAGGAATCTATATATGAGATCACAACACGTGCGCATGTTGTGTGTGTGTGTGTCTGTGTGTAGTGATTAAAAACCCCTTGTCAGCACGATATCTAAGGAAACGCAAACAGGATCAACTTCCAAATTATGTTATGTGGGTTGCCATATGGAAAGAGGATGACCCTAGGGTTTGTGATGCCAATTCAAGGTCATTCAAGTCACGACGAGGGCAAACTTCCAGCAGCTTGTCAGGCACGATATCTAACTAACGCAAGCATTATCAAGTTCAATAGGTTGGTGGGTTTGCACGTATGGTGTGGATGAACCCTATTGTTCTTGGGGTAGGTCAAAGGTCGTTTAAAGGTCACCATGGACAAAAACCGTATATATCTGGAAACGAAACGGTTCAGAGGGAGGCGTTATGGGGAAGTTTGTTCGTCTGGGGAATACAATCTTGGTGACCTTACTTTAACTCATTGGGACCTTTTTGGATCTCGTTTACCTTTTGACCTTGTGAATTAATTTTCTGTTGATGAGCAGATTCTCTTGAGACCAAACCATAAGAGAATTAGGGACTTATGACAACTTACAACAACTCCATCACGAGTTATCGCCAAAGGAAACGATACATGTGTGAAAGGTCAGACCGCATAAAACACTGGAATGTTGTTAAGTTTGACGTTTGACATTGACATTTGGCAACAAAATAGTTTAGAGGGATGTTGCAATGGTTTTTATTTTTCGTCTTTCGCAAGTAGTTTCGCTATGCATGGGAGCCTTACATGTCGTTTGAATATGAATAGTTCGTGTGACCACCTGCCACTCATCAAACTTGAGGATTGCTTATGTCAGGAAAAAAAAATGAATGAATTTAGCCCTATCTGCTCAGGCAGGGAATATGTGATACCATTTGAGAACCTGCACTTCGATGCTACAAGTGAAAGTGTTAGATATTATGATGAATTACACCTGATGACTCCCCAGTTGTCACCATTAATTATACACACAATTTCCCTGAAGAGACTGATATTGTCTTGTGCACTGCAGTATAATGGCATAATATCTTCCCCATTGCTGTCCTATAGTCAACAGGGGTTTGTGTTATCACGGGTCCAGTCACGGATATAACCTATAAAATTGCAATGGGTTACTTGTGTATTAAGCTCTGAGTGTAGACATGCATACCCTAAATCCCAGTGCCTAGTGGCAAACTTGATATTTCTTTAGGGGCATCTCAACAAAAGACCAATTAAAGTTAATTTGAAAAGGGTACCACCGTAGTGTTTATGGCAGAGGGTGCGGTGGAAGGCCACCTAAACAGGGTTTCACGGAGAAGAAAAACATGAAAACGGGAGGTAGGTGCAGGCACAACATCGTTTGATCCACTGTTTCAACAATAGCGGTACATGTAAAGACCCCACCCGCGGGTGTATGACCCAGAACAGAAGATGCGAACCAGAACAAGCCAGTAACAGTAACCCCTACCCCCTCTCCATCACGACAGTCTCGGAAACGATTGCAACAAAACAATTGAGTTTGAGCGTGAGTTGGGCTGAAACAATATTCAAACGTTAATTAGACGTTATTTAAAAATCGGGTCGAGAAGAATGACCCGTATTTACCTAGCCCTGCTCGAAAAGATATACCGGTTTGTCATCGGTGGAAACTTCTATCAGACCAATACTGGCATACCTGACTAATACTGAAAATGGCCCGACTCCTCTGTTGTGCATTGTACCCACCCCCCCCCCCCCCCCCCCTCCCTGTGGTGGTCACGTCAAAGGTAATCTGAGGTCAGCAAGAGTGGATCGATGTGGAAATAGCCTATCAACGATACCTACCCAATAAGAGGGGGTCAAACCTGAGGACACATCAACTACTTCCCCCTCAGAGTCACTTTGAGAGGAATATGGTCGAATAGGAAGGGTTAGTAAGAGGTATGTAACGAACGAGAAAACATTGTGAGGTCACAAGGAGGGCATCAAATGGGAAGCATGAGGGTATGAAAAACTCCAGTTCAGGTTCAGGTAGGCAACATTTCATCGAACAAACCGACGTACAATCTTAAATAAGGACTCTATGGCCTGGAGAGACCCATTGAACAATATATAATCTCCTGTAAACTTCTTTGAAAGCGATAGAAATAAATAGATTTCAACAGGTTTGCACAATATTTTATGCGGAAATTAGATCCTAAATCTCTAAAAATCCATTCGTGATTGGCCTACAACAATGTCATTGCCAGGGTTTGTTTTGGCAGATCAGTACATCACACAAAACAGGTGCATGTCTTAACCTTCCCTTTTAACAAAAAAACCCCCCCCCCCCCCATACGACAGCCCCTAAATGCTTCGTTGCGTAAAGATTTGGAATTATTCAGTGTTTTAGAGACTTCACCATTCTTCAGCGGATATAACTGGAGAAGATCATAGAAGTGTTTTGACACATCAGTGCAATTGACCTATCGGTTTGTTGCAACACGCTGGACGGTTCTGGTTCGTCACGAAGGATTGACCCAGAAGGGTTCAATGTCCATTAGTTCAATGAGGACAAAGAAGTCAAAGGAAGTCAAAGACAGTCCAAAGTTAGGTCACGGATGGAGTTTGCCCGGACTAGCAAAATGCTCCACTAGCCACTCCCTATAATTCGTTGTTGCGAATACATATGAGGATTTGAAATTTACCAGTGTTCTAGAGGCTGTTGCACACTTTGCACAAGACATAACTGGAGCTAGCGAGTGATAGAAGTGTTTTAGTACGACAGTGCGAGTTAACTTGGCCTGCAACAAAGACGAGGCGACGTTATCCCAAACAATTGACCCGAAGGTCGACAATGTCGTTAGGTCATATGAGGTGAAAAGGTCAACGGAGGTCAAAGTAGGCCATCAGATGTAATTTGCACAGACGAACAAAATTATCCATTACGCCAACCCCCTCGATGATTCGTTGCCCGATATATGGAGGTAACTTCCGTGACCGTGATTGACCTTAAAGGAGAATTAAAGTCCGGAAATATCTTCACATATATGAAGCAGCAAGTGTATACTGAACATTCTACAAAAAAAAATTCCATTCAAAAATACTGTTCCCTTCCCAAGTTATAGCGTTTAAAACAAGGCGATGGGCGCTGCCATTTCCCCTCAAAGTGAATGGAACAGGAATGAACAAGTATAAGTATGATGTCACACAACCCCCTACCAGTGGCATTTAATGTATGTCTTCGTTTTTTCCAACATATTATGCACACGACCGTGCACAACAATGTACCTTGTTTATTTGAATCACTGGGCGGGGATAATGAAAAGAAAAAATTAACCACTAAATTGGTTTGTGAACTTTGCACATATCATAGAATTATTGATCACAAATTATAATAAAGAACAAAAGCCTCTCAAGTACAAGGGTTATATAGGGATATCACAATCCTCATCAAATGGGCAGCGTCCTGGCGTTTAATCAAAGTGACATTTATTCAAAAAGTAGGCAAATTTTTGGCTGAAATTGGGGAAGATGTTCATGGACGTAAATGGTCTCTCATTTACACAATATAGTCACTTTTCAAAGTTCAGGGACGTTGATTCTTCCTTTCACCTGGCACCATAAAAGAAGTTCTCCGCCTTTTATATAGCAACCTCACAGGAGATTACAACTCCATATGTGCTTCCGTTCACTCAGTTATACGTGCGGAAAACGCTTTTTAAAGAGTGCCCCTCCTGAACTCGCAACGAGTTTGAAACCAAATGATACAATAGATGTCTTCCCCACAATGGGGACTTACCTACCAAAATATGAACTTGATACCGCGTTCGGTCATTTGGAATGTAGGTGCCGGCAGGGTTGTCGCACACCACACACAACACACACATTACATACACATACACACCACACACGCACACCGCACACATACATCCATACACGCACACACGCGCCCACGCACACACATGCTGATTACATAACTTCTTTGCCTCGGCAAGGAATACAAAATAGTCAAACAAGGTACCTTTGAGATCCGAAAAAATAGTTTACAAAACTCAAATGAACACAAAACTGGCGAAGGGTCATTCCGGGGTAAATCGAGGGTCGAAAGTCACTTATTGAGGGTCGACTGGGGGGGGGGGGGGGGATCACAATGGTGCAACTCCCAACCTTTGTACGACGTTTCGTTATTGCGTTTATTCCATACTCTCTCACCCTAGGTGACCTTTGCTGATCTCGAAGTGAGTTGATGTTATTTTCGACCCCGACCGATTTAAAATCGTGTCCCAAAACATTAGCCTTGTGTGAACCTGCTCCAGGAGTTATGTGTTTTCAGATTTGGCTTCTAATTGCCTTGGTGACCTTGACGGGCGATACAAAAAAATTAAGGTTCATATACGCCACATGAACCCACCTACAGACAAATTATGCACTGGACAACTAACGGTCTTTCGGGTTCGCTTGATTACGATTCAACACGTGAACACTACGGAAGTCTTAATAGTAACTGGAAGTTGGGTGTCACATATGACGCTTTTTTACTAGTAAATGCATCCACCGTGGGGAGTGCCGCAACAATAGGCATACCACTCCCAAATAGAAAATCAACAGGAAATGTATGTTGTAAAAAAAGTCTTGATGAAGTCTTAACAAGGGAAAGGGGATTGCATTAGAGAGTTAGCATGGATCTTGCCTTAAATCAGCATTAGGATATCATATTGACCTATAAGTGTAGGTTGATGGGCACAGCAAACAGCAGTAGATCTATGTCAATGAACAACTGCATGCGTAACACCACTGGAGCGGCTGGACTGATTGATGAAATGCGTTGCCGTTGGTGGTTAGAGAGATAGGATAGATAGATAGATAGTAGTATAGATAGATAGATAGATAGAATAGATAGATAGATAGGTAGATAATAGATAGAAAGATAGAATAGATAGATAGATCAGATAGATAAGATTAGATAGATAGAAGATAGGAAGATATCATATTCCGAGACTATTTCAATTTCATCACTGTAATTGAAACCTGGGTCATAAGTGACCACGTGTGACTGCTTCTAAACCGATAATCATTTCTTGTTTTCGAAACATATATATGAGCTGGATATATATGGATATATGGATGAGGAGGGTTGCTTATAATTTATACCTACAGCCTGAACGTTCTCCAACAGCCGGTGGGAATGCTTTTGGTGCAGTTTGTGACCGCTTTGTCTGCATTCTGCTCTCGCAATACAGCTATAAATACGCAGTGCTGGGTATCCTCTCTTTCTTCATTCTTTAGGTTACTTTGTTCAGGTTCTGAGTTTGCCTGTGTTGGTTCTATGGTGCATGATCAAATAAACCTTTTCATGGCAACGATGCTGCCCAAATGAGGGATATCTAGCATCTAATGGAGGAGGAGGAGGAGGAGCTCTCATACAAATGTTGTAGGACGTGTATGCTTAAAGGTATCATCGATCAATAATCTAAAGTAAAGCATATAACGATTAACGTGTGAACGTTGACGCCCCAGGCGGAGGAGATTACTTCCCAATACATGCACACCTTTACACAAAGAACAAAAGTTCCATCAGCCTTTATTTCCATATCCTCCTTTCCAGCAACGAAGCTACCCATACGGTGCGTTATCTCGGGCATTGACTTTTTTTGATATAGAAAACTACAATTGAAAAAAAAATCTGTTGACTTGATAGTATAGGTAAAAATTCGTATTTTGTGGAAAACAGGTGGTAACCTGTGGGGGAAAGAATATATTTGTTACAGGCGGTCGGCTTCTTTTTGGAATCAGCAAAATGTCACCATTTTCTCCGAGATAGTACTGTATTTTCAACTGAAGTTCTCTTTTGAGGTATCGACGAGCAATCATTTTCAATATCAGTGGTGCTTATTTTCTTCAATATTGCAAAGGCTGAATTGAACTTCAGTATAGCTCGACGGTGCTATGATGGTAACTATTGGACCTCCAATCTAAAAGGAATAACAACCATTAAGGCAGTGCTACTTCTGTCGTGGCAGACAAGAAACATTCCAGAGGAGCAAGAAACCATTTCTATGCATAGGCTCAGTTCTACTTTCTACTCGATGACATCCAGAGATATCGATGACCTTATCGCGCTCCGAGCACGGAAAACCCGCGATCGAAAGAAGTCTTGAAATATGGCACACGTGAAGTGATGCAAGCACACATTCAACGACAACGCTGTTAAGGGTCATCGAGAAGGAAGAAGCCTGGAGGGCCCCGACATAAACTAATCGAGCGGGACGTGATTGGTAGCTTGGCCATTTTCTCAAGGAAGGGGGTTCTAATTCGGTTTGTTAGATGCCACTGACATCCGCGAGGTTAGTACATGCCTCCTGGTTACGGTGACTAAAAAGCACCCTCTCCATGATGAAGTCCTACTGATAATCTCGACAACTTCACTATGGAGAGGGAAGGGGTAAGTCAGTGAAAAATGGGTGGAGTGAACTAAGCAGTCCCATATCTGCAAGTAAGAAACAAGGGTGGGTGTGGAACCCTCAGAGAATAATAGAATTGCACATAAGAAAAGTCGTATCTGAGTGCCAGAAGTAGGACGCTGTTAGGCTCGGACAGGTCAGGCGTTCAAGGTAGTGGTCGCCAAAACATAATATGGTTCATGTTCCAATTTTTTTTTTTTGTTTTGTAATATTATATCTTCATTATTATTATCTAAATCTACTGAAAATTCATAGAAGATGCTATGGTTCCATTGACAGCAGTTTAAAATGTTTGATTGTCCATTTTTTCATGGTCTTTCAGAAATCTTTTCACAAGGTTTTCCTATAAACGGCCCTGGTACGTTGGTTTTTACCGGCAATGTCCTGATGTGGATTCGAGTGGTCTTCCACCCAGTAGGGAGCAGAGAGTTGTCATTAATGGTGCGTTATTCCCACAAGGCAGAGTCACCTGCATGGGCGGAGATCCCGGGGACGGGGGGGGGGGGACACGTCACCCTTTAATTCGCAGGACTGCGTGAAAAATTATAAATCATAGGTACAGTTATCGGCCATAACCACAAGGCCGAGCCCCATTATCTCTAATCAGGGCATTGTTATGTTGGGGGAAAGCCAAAATCCCCCCCCCCCCACCCCCAAAAAAAAAAAAAAAAAAAAAAAATTGGCGAAATTCCCTTAATTTTGGGAGTTGCTTCACTGTCACAACCGCCGGGAATTACCGTTTCCTGCAATCTCGGCGGGCCCAGTTAGTTAAACGAGGAATTTCTAGTAGCCACGCGTCAACAGATAGGTTGGTAAAAATTACCCTCATACCCCCCCCACACCAATATTAACACGAAATCGTGCTCCGGGTCATGCACCGTGTGCTTCTCACAAGACTCGGATTTTGGTCCCTCACTCTCTTGGCTATATTAACGATCTCGAAGATTCTGTAAATTAGAGTTTGAACAGTTCTATCGGGCCGGTGACTTCGAATGATGGACGGTGGCAATTGCAATCAACGCTGAAACAAGTGATGCATATTGAATGATCAAGAAACCAATGTGGTAAATTGAAGAGACAAAAAGGAGATCGTGGGTGTATTCCCACGCTAGATAGATTAAATATTGGAAACAACCTTCAAGCAGTGTGCGGAAGTTGCTTAGGAAAGTATTGTATAGTGTTCTAAAACAGGCTTGTTGAAAACCTGTAGCTTCTTATAGGAGGAACAAAGCCCATTAATTCCCCAATGGACTTTATACATTAAATTGGGTTCGTTCTCAGCCATCCAGGCACTGCAAGCGTTTTACCTTGAAAATCGTAATTACACGCTGTGAAGCAGAGAGTCCACCAATTCCAACGATGTGCAATTCGTTGTACCATGCACGTGATTTGAGCTATTAGGGGCGTCTATTTAGATCTTCATATTTCCAGCTCAATTTTCCGACAGACACTTGACGAGGGCCTATTCTAGTCCATGAATTTTCAAAAGCCAAAAGTGGGACCGATTTCCATTTAATTTTCCAGTGTGTTAATTTGACTAACCCCCTTTTCACGTAAAGTCGGAGTATATTCCGGCATTTACGTCCCACAAGCAGCAGATGTATTCCCAAATAATATTATGAAACGAACTTTGGCGGATGAATCTTCAAGCTACTACCTATGTGCCACCTTATATGTGGGTTGCGTAGACGTAGAAATCGTCAAATATGTAATTACACTTGGCGGAGCAATGATAGGGGAATAAATCGATGGTGTTTTCTCGGATAGTCGGGTCGATTCGCATTGTCCTTGGAAGAAGGACTGCCCTGTGGTGTGCCTACACTAACCCTAAAACCCATTCCCGAACCACAAACATAATACACAGTGAATGGCAAAATGCCGGAATATGGATTTCCAACTAAATTGTGTGATTTCAATTCCTCGAACGTCTCGGATACAAATAATTTTGATCGTTGTTCGAATGTAGGAGTTTGTTACACAAAATTTGACAACCGAAATGTCCGCCGGAGACGTTATACGACGCCCACACAACACGCAAGTATATTTGGCTGATAAAATCAGTTTGGAATAACGATGTCCTCTGTCCTGATATTACAGCGGAATATGATGACTGTGAATGCACCATATTTTGCTAGATTGTAGTGGAAGACGAAGTTTCCAGGGACCACCCGGCCCCGCACACAGAGGGCATGGAGGTCAATCTGTGAGGAGGGGGGGGGGGACAGGTCCCCCACTTTCGAAGAGAGGGGGGGAAAATATAGCATAGTGCCCCTCGCCCCCTGTCACTTTTTGACCATGAGGTCGCATGACCTCTTGTGATTGTCCATTTAGGCGCGGGAATTGAAGCATTTTGGCAACAGATGAGGGGCGAAAAATCTTAAATAGGCCAATTTTCATTGAATGGCCCGAGTTGAATGCGCGAAAATTTTCACACGCTTCCAGCGCGCATTTGCTTTGGGCTGTGCGATTAAGTTTTCGACTTTTTCGAATTTTACGAAGAGAAAATTCTGCCTCAGTGCCTACGTACGTTTTCTGAATTCTGGAATCAATCCTTCACTAATCTTCGAATTTAGAAAGAAAATAGCATAGGCCATCGTGAGTGATCAACTATTCACAAGGGCCTGTGAAATCAAGTTAAACATTTCTAGCTGAATTGCAAAGGATAGCCGGCCCATTGACTCCACGGTATAAATTGACTTCCTTCGCTAGCGGCTGAGCCCAGAAACCTTTCGCCCTAGTTAATTCACACCCCACTTCTCGCTGACATTCATACATGTCATGGCACTGTTCCAATTCACTTATTTTGACCGCTTAAATCGTCGCTATGGCGCATGCTGTTGCAATGAGCAAAATATGTTTTGTTTTCATCTACGATTGGGAAATGCCCAAGTATACTATCATTAGTTTTTCCACCCTTCCCTGTAGAATACTGTAAATATATGTATTCTTTTAAACGTTCAAAGAACTTAATTCATAACGACTCAGTCAAAACAATACTATGGTTTTAGATTGATGTATTATCATCCTTTGACGATTTACCCTTAGTTACTTCTAGCCCGACCCACTCTTAACAGTATTCTTCCTCACGTTTTCAAACTTTAATTAACAACTGGTAACTTTTACCGACATCTTCGAATTGAGATTAGAGTTATACCCAAATTAACCAATTGTAATGCGTCCGAATCAGTAGGTGGCGTCATTCTAGCCGTCCGTGCAACTGCGGAGCCTACAGATTATAGTTTGTCTCCAGTCATCGTTTATCGCTTGACATATGAAACTGTTCACACGTTTGTCCTAATCAAGTCCAAATTCTAAAGAATATTGGGGTCCTTAGAGCGTTCATGTTGCTCTCTAATTCACTTCTCTGTTGACAGCGCGGACGCCCTTTTGTATGAAGACTTTTAAGCGTGTTGACATGTCTTGACCCCACGATTTCTTGTCTGGTTGTGGCACTCATAAACTTTGACATATTCGTTCTAGCTAGTACAGAAACAAACACCGCATACTCGCATTCCTGTAAACTTCTAACCAACCTGCTTGGAGTATCTTATTGCAAGAAGGGACATATTGTTTGATATTGGGTTAAAGTTCCCTGCCATATAGTCAGACCGTAACAGTCAGTGGCATAGGGCAACTACGTTTAGGGTAAACCCATCCTCACAGGCAGCCGAGTCAGTGCATATAATCAAGTTGGATCGACTTCGAGATCTCGAGTAGTGCGAGTGACCATAATTCGGACGAAGAATGGAGAACTCCGAGTCAGGGTGAAGCGAAACAAATGTTCACCCAAATATTTACTGAGTGCCCCATTTTTCATCAATTGCCCCCAAAATGGTGGGAAATCACTTGTGGTTTTTTTCCATAGTACTGTAGGCCTACTGAACTCAATGAAATTTAAGCCTCTTAGATTTTGGTTAATTTTTGGAATAAATATGAAAAGCCCACCATCTCGATGCCTATCGCCTCTAAAAAAATATAGCTGGACCACATTGCGTCAGCCCTGTAAGTAGGTCAAGGGGGACGCAGGAGTGCCATTTCCTGGCATCGAGGAGGCCTTATTTCTCAAAACTCCCGCTAGATAGTGTATCGCGTTCCCCCCCCCCCCCCACCCCACCCCCCCCCCTGCACCCGGCCCGGCTCCCCCCTTTTCGAAGACGGATTGACGCCGCTGCAGTACGTCAAACCCAGGTACCCCATGTAACTCTCTAAGCTTTTATTCTACCTCACATTCGACGAACTCCGCGATAGGTGATATTGCATGGACGGTTGGATTCATGTGTGATTACGCTTTGAAGATAGCGCATCGTTGGATGCACCTCTTCGCAAAGTCCCTATTGTTAGGTTTTTTGCAACCGCAACACTGGTGTTTGCAGCTTCAGTTACTGCGGATTCAGTCGGTGCGAGTAATGCTGCTGCTGCTTCCATGTGAAGGATTCGATTTCAGCAGCATTGCCCCGTCCCCCGATCGGTATTCTTCATATCGTATAACCTTCAACTACGGGCGAGGACGAGGCCTCCATCGAGGTCACCTGTGTTTTCGTCGACGTGTCTTTGTGAGCCTCATTTGAGTATCCTGCCTGACCTACGCTAACGGTATCTCAATCTCTATTTAAAGCCGAGACTTTGGGAAGGTATTTTAATGGGAAAGGTATGAGCGGGCGATCAGTGGGTTGAATACAATTATCATGTAAACATAACTTCTGCTATTTTGGCGTCTTGTATCTAGTATATTCACTTATTAGGAACTCAAACCTCATCGAGAATTTCAACGATCCAGTGGGGAACAAAGGCAAATCTGCTATTGCGCAATCGGGCTTCCGTGACGTCACGGGAAGTATATAACGGTGACCCGGGGGCTGTGGTTCAGGTGTTATTACGGGAGCCCATCGAAAACATGTATTTTTGCCAACCTGTGACAAAGAGCTAACATGGGATCTGATTGAAACTTATAACTTTTTCCCACAATATATGAAAGAATAATTTTCATTAATTTCAACTCTGAATATTACCTAATATTTTTCTGCTCTAATGGGTGAATAACTATCAGCCTTTACTTTGTAATCATAGGCGACTTTTGCCTCGTTACTTCCGGTGACGTCATCAGTTACCGTGAAATTCAGTCAAGTAAAATGATAGCCTATAGCTCAACAAGGGAACATGTTAGAACTTCCAAATTTGGGTTGTTGGGGGTTTTGACAGTGTCTTTTTTTCTCTTCATCTGAGTCATTTGAAAATGAGTTTCATGACCATGTACTCCTCTAAGTGCCACCATGGGTTGCGCTTGCGTGAAATTTTTCGTTTTTTGACCGACCCGATAGATTGCAGGAAAACGGCACTTTCCCGGCAGTATGGCTGTAAGCCACATCCCTAAAAATGGCAAATAATTCTCCTTCCCGAAATTACTTATTTAGAAACATTCTCGAAAGAACTGAATCGATGTTTCCTTTCCTACAATTTTCGGGCCACCAATCGGTTGCGCGTAGCGTACAAGGAAATTTTTCGTTTCACGGTAACCCCCACATTGCAGGAATAACCACTTCCCGGCCGTATGGCAGTACGCCACGTTCCCAAATTGGCATAGTTTCAGGAATGTATATTTCAAGAAAGAGGAACTGATCTTTGTTCATTCCTTACAATTAAGGCCCTATCATGATGCCAGGGTATCAGAAAATGTTGAACCTTAATTCGAGTCCCATCTGGCCGGAGACGGCACTTCCCGGGTCTTAGGAACAGTAACGGTACTTCCCGTCCTTATACTAAGCACATCCTCTAAAATTGACCATAAATTTTCGAAATTTAATATCTCAAGAAAAGCTCTATGAAGAACTAATCTATATTTATTCGTCACAATTCGGCGCCACCACAGTTGACGCGTAGCATACAAAAAATAGGCTTAACCTCCTCCCCCCCCCTTCCCTCGATTGCAGAGAGCGGCACAGCCTGGGCCTTGCCAAAAGATTATTCATCAGACCCTGGCCTGCGCCGTCCAAGCTCTTTCGAGGCGATCGCTTTCTCAGTGGGAAACGAAAGTAGGGCTAGCGCACATCATGGCGCCGTACATCCGGCTCTGTAAACAGTTGAAACTGTCTGGGTGTCCGGTCCATCCAATTGAAATTGCCGAACAATAAAGTATGACGGAAGCGAATCAACGACGATTCTTGTAAAACGGTCGTTCTAAAATAACATTTAGGGCTGTAGAATTTTGATTTGAATATATGTCTGTTCTATGTATGCGACGGCCTATGAATTTTGACACAATAACTCGACCCCACCTTGATAGATGAACCCTCACACTCGGTATGTGGTTTTCCATAATGATTGAATAATTCATGTTGTTTCCGGGTCAGGTCCAGAGGTCTCTGAGGTCATCCGAGGTCAAAGTATGGGCACTTTGTGAACACGATAAATTCAGAATGCTCAGTTCGATAAAGCCGAAATTTGGTATACAGCTATTCCACGGAGAGTACAAAACCTGTTGTTCTAAGTGAGGATTGGGAGTCATGTTTGAGTGAGAATTTACGGAATTGCAAAGAATTGATAATTTGGTAAATTTTGGCTTGTGAACGCGACAACTGAAGTTGTCGCGTTCACAAGCCAAAATTTACCTGGGTGGATCGAGCTCGACCTTGTTATGTAGGTCCCCATTGATTTCATAAACCCGATCGAACGAACGGGGTCCAGGCAAGCTCAGTTGAGTCAACATAGGTCAATGTCTGAAGAACCTTGTGAACGAGATAAGTACGGTATAAGATGCTTGGTCCTATCACCCTGAAATTTAGTATGCAATTTTTTGGTGGAGAACAACCCTATATCGTTTTCGAAAATAGGAAAATTTTGAAAATGGATATTCTGGCCAAATTCCAGCTTGTGAACACAATAACTTGACCCCACCTGTATGGATCAAGCTCATCCTTGTAATGTGGGTTACCACATGAAGAATGCAAGAGCACAATTGTTTTGGGATCCAATCAAAGGTCATCTGGGGTGAACATAGCTCGATGTCTGAAAATATTTTTGTGAACCCGATAAGTTCGAAATGCTCGCCCCAGTCACGCGGAAATTGATAGCAGTTTGTCACATGGGGAGTACAAAATCCCTATTTTATTTGTGTAGATCAAAAAAATGGGGAGAGCGGGGGAATTTTTTTCACATAAATGTTTGCTTGTAATCACGATAGCTTGACCCACCTGGACGGATCCAGCTCATACTTGGTAGGTCAAAGTTTGAAAAACCTTGTGAACACAGTAAATTCATATGCCTAGTCCGATCAAGCTGAAATTTCGTATGAAGTTTGCTTATGATATCTTGTTAACAAGCTTCCTCAGAATTTGACCTCTCCCGACACCCCTCAACCGACCCGTGGCGAAGTGTCGTAGCATTCCCAAAGAGTCCAGAAGTCCGGACGGCACCTATCGAGAATTAGATAACAACATTTGGCAATTGAGAATTTGTAACTTATTATATTATAGCTGCGCTATGTAGCTGAAGCCGGTGTCTATCACCCGTGACTTGGGGAATCATTGTCTTGGTGCTCTTAGAGCTTGACAGAATGTTTACCGGACAATTCTCCCAGACAATCCCCCCCCCCACACACACACAACCCCCCCCCCCCCCACACACAGCCCTAGGACATTTCCCACTCACACATCTTCCCTAGGACAACCCCACCCCCCCCCCCCCCCCCGCTAGGGCATCCACCTCCCAGACGATCCCTTGGGATAATCTCCCCCAGAGCAATTCCCCCCTGGGACATCTCCCACCCGGACATTTCCCCAGAATACGTTCGGTTCCTGGCCTCGACTGTTGTGAGAAAGAGTAGTGAAACGCCCTTTAATTAAGGACCCGCAAGCGACATTTTGCGAGCGTTGTGACCTGGATCAGCTTCTCACATCCCTTCACCCTCCCCACCATCCTTCTGCATTGATTCAGTGATCGTTCTAAGCAATCAAGGGTGAAATTGGACGTTTAGTAGACCCCTTAGAAAACAGATTTTCGAGATAATAAACGGAGATGAAAGAGAGGGCAAAGTGCCGCACAGAGATGTATACTCTGGCAGCAGTATGCTGCCGAACGTCGTCTTCACTTTTTAACACCTTCTATGACATCAAAATATAATAATCAGAGAGAAGGGCTTGGGTATTTTTGTTCTTTTTTCATGAGATATCGACTAACCTCATGACCATACGCTTCTTTGAATGAATATATATACCATACTTGATAGTTCTAAAGTTTTATATGAACATTATCAAAAAAGTTCCAACAGTCGCTACCGAAATCCCCTGTAAGTTTATTTACTGAAATCACAAACGCAATACTGTATGCTTTAATTTGATGACTCCATGAGAATGCCCCCCCCCCCCCCAAGTCTACCATATTGGAATAGAATCAGACAGTAATGCCGAAAATTTATATGCTTCCATCGGCCACCCCCCCCAACTCCCCCTCCCCTCCAAATAAATTTATTAAATTGGACGCACAAAACTTACCACTTCCATAGATTCTATTCAAAGTGGGGCTGTTGCGGGGCGGGATATTTATTCCGCGCACCAGTGGTCAGGTGTGCGCACATTTGACTGTCATAAAGCACTCACATGTCGGCATTGATTTGTTTAAATGATTCAATAGTTTTAACCACAACCCTTCTGATGCATGATGATACGGATCCTTGGTAAAGACCCTTGGTCGAGCGGCCAGCATGTAGATTTTACCACCGTACGGATTAGGTTGGACTCTCAGCGGGCCAGCATCTGTAGCTGTTATAGGGCGTTCTGCCCCCGCATGCCGCCCATTTTTGCGGGCCCTCCCCCTTCTCACGGAGGGCCGAGCTCCAAGCGGGGCGTATCCGAGTCAATCTATTGCAAAGATATTGCCAGCCGCCGCGTTCTCACTGGGATTCTCGGCTACACACTCGGGTCAGTACAACCGGGACTTAAATACTTATATTTCGGGACCTGAGGGGTAAGATAAGTTGGGGACCTTATATTCCTCACTCGGAGAGCACGCGACTTGGTCGACCGAGGCTCGAGCGGGCTTATCGAGTCGATCAAGTCCCTTGGTTTTGCTAGACCGCCTGCCGAGCACCCGGGTGGTGACCTCATACACGCATAACTTTCTATGTATGTATGTACCAATATTATATGACGCCCTTTTTCCAAAAAGGTTCAAGCGCTCGAGGAGAATCCAACGAAAATTCAGTCTCTAGGTACAGAACGATTGTAGCAATCGTTTAATTGCAGATTTTTTGGTGGCGTAGACGTACCTCGAGTGGTAAAGAGTTCCAGACTGTCGCAGCCCCCGCCGAGAATGAACCCGAGCCAGCTCTGGAACTGACAGCGCTGTTGAACAAGGAGATTTCCTGAAGAGGAGCGAATGTGCGAACCGGTTGTAGTGGGTAGGCGTGCGATCTGTATCATGGGGTTAGTGCATCTCGATTTGAAGACCAGAAGTTCGAGTTGAATTACTGCGATCAGGTCCGGTAGCCAATGTAGTTTCCTTGAGGAGGGGTGATGCGTGACACGCCGTTTTTTCTGGAAGATAGTTTGGCAGCTTTATTTGTAGTTCTGCAAACGTTTTCTGTTTCCCTTGGAATCTACAGAAAGAAGCGAGTTAAAGTAGTCTAATCGTGAAAGCCTGAGGGTCCTCACAACAGTGTGAACATGTGACATCGTCGATGTAGTGGCGTATTTTACCAATTTTCCCGCAGATGGAAAGATTGATTTACTGAGCTGGGAATGTGGCTGGTCTATTCATTGGTATCGTCGAAGACAACCCCCAAGTTCCGGCGGACTGATGGTGATGGGGTAATTTCAATGTTTCCACGGAAAAGGAGAGAGATGTTTGACCGATTTCAATTCAACTTTCTACTCTCCGAACGGGAAGGTAGGCTATATAAAATTTCGATCGCGATCAGCACAACCTGAATTATTCATAGACTAAGTGGCAAACTAAAATGGAATCCAGATTAATAGTTTCCGAACTCATTTACCAGAAGAGGAGAAAGGGTATAAGTCCTCTCAATATTGTCCACCCTTGTAGAGCAAAAGAAGCCCTATCCGTACCGTGTACAGGGGGTTCTCCTCCGAAGGTACGATGCTGCTGATATTTTTTTGAGCATTTTGTCTCGCCTGAACTTTTTTTCAATGAAACTAGTATTCACTTGTTGTGTTATGTGTGTGTCTGTTCTCCGTCTGTCTGTCTGTCCTGTCCATATGTGCCGGTTCAATATCTCCTTAACCGTGAAAGCCGCATGCTGAAACCTTTTTGGTCTCGCCTGAACTTTTTTCAGGAGAGACATAGTGGTCACTTTGTTGTGGTGTTTTGTCTGTCTGTCTGGTCTGTCTGTCTGTCTGTCCTGTCCATTCTCTTTCCGTCCGTATGAGCGGTTAGATATCTCCTGAACCGTGGAATAGCCATCATGCTGGGGGACCTTCTTGTGTAGGTGCGCTGGGGTTTGAAGAGTTGGCTGATGTGGCATCCCACTTTCGGCCCAAAAGAACCATTCTCATGTTGCATAAATTTGCATATTTAATGAACATTGGCCTGGAAGCTTGTGTACAAGATATCGCTTGATCGGTATATGCATTGGTGATTCCGTTCGGGGTATATAACAACTATGAAGAATGTACACGATCGATCAGATTCCGGCATGATATATGCGAATTAAGTGTCTAATTAAATTTGATAATTTTCTGCGAATATTTTTAAGTTTTTTGGATTTTGAACGAAACTTGGTGGGAGGGTTTAGCTATAGTCCCAATGAATTTTACAGTAGGGACGACGGCCCCAGAGGTCATTTAAGCTACTAATCTGTCATTCAAGGTCACTTAGGGTCTAAAAACTGTTTCCGCCATAATCGGAGAATTGAATATACGTGAAGGCCCTGGAAGGTTCACCATTGTGATATAATTGTTGACGCATGTGTGTGACCTCGACCTCAATTTGACCTCTGTCGGGTGTCCTGGTGGTACAGGTGAGTCTTGAATAAAAAACTGTGCTATTTAGGAGGTAACAGGCAAAAAAATAGAACTGGTTATTTTTCGGATATGTTCATATACCTTTGTGTGCTTTAGTGGAGGAGACAACTCCCGCTTCGATCGTACACTTACTTTGGTATTACAAGGGGGTCAAAGTTTAATTTAATAGCTTTTTCGCAATAACATTGGGCGTGTTCATGGAATGCAAATATGCTCTCAAGGAGTGGATGCATATCGCATGGAGAGTAACAATTTTTATAAAAAAACGCAATGTCATTAAAGTCATCAAAGTTTTCACATAGGGTAAAAACTGATTTTAGTACTTTTTGGCAATAGCACTGGGGCATGTTCATCATAATGCAAAATGCTTCCTAGGTTGGATGTAATCACATGGAGAGTTAAATTTTCAATAAAACCTGCCATGTCATTAAAGGTCATTCAAGTCACTTTGGGTCAAAAATGTTTGCTGGCCATAATCGGATAATTCAATATCTGTGAAGGCTGGAAGGTTCACCATTGTGATATAATGTTGATCTGCATTTTGGTGTGACCTCTACCTCAATTTGCCTCTGTCGGGTGGGTCATGTGGGTTAAAGGCTGAGTCTTTGAAAAAAATTGTGAGGCACACTGGTTTTTTTGGATATTTGATAGTACCGTTGTGTGCTTTATGAAAGGAGACCACTCCCGCTTCGATCGGACTCTTACTTTGCTCATAAAAACCGTTATGTCATCAATTGTCATTCAGTCCTTATTGGACCAAAACTGTCAAATAATAACATTTCTGCCACAATCTCCAGAGACTGTACGCTATCAAATTTTAAGAATGGTTTAGTCTTGGGCACCCTAGCGACTCAGCATGATGCGAAATCACTATTATATAGCATGCTATCAATAACAAATGTTCTACTCATTTCAACCCCTCAGGCATTTATTTCCATTCATCCTAACTAGTTTTCCCATCTGTGACAGACATAGATTTCATCCTTGTAAAAACCTGCCTTTTTTTTACCTTGAGGTTCACATCCGCCTGTCATAACCTCCTTCTGGGCCCCCTACACTGACCATAGAATAAAAGTGTACACCTCAGTCATTTGTTTACTACTCCTCCCAGGCACCTATTCACGACTGAATGGTGTCAGGTGTCACCTGCGTAGCCTCTGTGGAGTGTGAGAGGGGGGAGGGAGGGTAGACTCATGCCAGGGAAGCCTTAATTAGATGGGGCATATGCCACTCAAAGCAGGGGGAGGTGAGAGGGGTGGGGGTGTTGAACTCCCTAGGGAGTGATGAAGTAGTAATTTTATAAAGGGGATACTCTTTGACGATATATAGGATAAACTTATTGATTTAGGTTCCACTTTACATGTTTGACCAATACAGTAAGCTGAAGGAAACTTATTAACTCAGTAAGTATTGGTTTTTTATAAGAGGGTACAGTAGGTAGGATCAACGGGGTTGTAGTCAATGATGGCAATCAATGTTGAAATATTTAAGAGTTATTGGGATATTAAAGCAACATATGGAATGCCTGTTTTTTAAATTCTAATTAGTATACTGGAAATGAAGTTTGCCTAAATTCGCAGTTTCTATGATAGGCAGTGGAGTAGATTTACTGTTTAACAATATTATTCTGTCAACGTTTGTCCCGTACGTCACAATGGCATTGTCAAGCGTACGCACGCCGGAACTTCAATGAGGATTTTTTCCCAATATTTTAGGGAATCTTCTTTCGCAGAAGTAAAGTACACCAATATTACAAATGTATAAGAAAATATGAAGAACCTCTGCTGTACAAATTCACAGGATTTAATATTGAAGTTGTTTTTCAAAAAAAGGCTTTTGTGCAATGTCACGTTACGTCACGCAAGTTTAACCCTCCATAATACAAGCGGAATATTTCACTTTTCATTTTTATGTCTGAAGTTGCCATAATGGATCAAATGTTGGAATGGCAATATCCAGATGCCCTAATAGATTTCACAAGGCAGATCGCACAGCTTTCACAGAGAATTCTGTTAATGTAACGTACGTCACACGAGAATGGCCAATGGGTACAGTACATCATTGAAAACGTTACATGAACTAGAAATGTGTGGGCGGGTAAACAGCCCACGGTATATCCCGCTTTTTGAGCAAGATGGCGAAGAAGTAAAGAAGTATCTAACACCCCTGACGACCTCCATTTTGGTCAGAAAAACTATTAGCCTTCATCCACCAAGTTTTGTGGTAATATATGGGAGAGTTACGAAAAAAGTCACATAAATATGCAAATTTGACCCACGATAAACTTGCAATGACCTTTAAATTGTCAGGAACAACTGTAGTCCCCATCTACCAAGGTTCGTTCATATCTGACAAGGTTGTGAAAAAATCGCCTAAAATTCTGGCCTGTTTGACCTTGATGACCTTGTAAATGCCCTCCACATTTTTCGGGATCAACTATAGTCCCTTACCCACCGGGGTCCGTTCAATCCGGACTAAGTAAGAAATTTCGCGTAAATTATTGCAAATTGTAGCGGCCTCCCAGCATTGCAGTGACTTCCCACTTTCAAAACATCGAGATTTTCTAGGAGTGGATATGTGTGCCAAGTTTTAGGTCAATCGGGATAAAACGTTAAAGAGTTATTGCGATAATGCCTAAGTTTCCGCGGCAACGGCGGAGCCTGGGACAACGGCGGCGACGGCTACACACCCCAAAACCATTAATATCCCCGGACCACTTCAAGTGTGGCTGGGATTATAATTAGGTAATAATTGTGTTGCGATATCCACTTTTTAGCTCGACCAGCTATGCTGTTGAGCTATTGGAATCTGCCATCCACTCATCTATCTATCTATCGATTCTACTATCTATCTATCCATCTTATCTATCTATCTATCTATCTATCTATCTATATATCACTATCATCTATCCCAGTGTGTCAACAATTGCTTTTTGGCCTTCAAACAGTCATTCTGTGATGGATGCTTGACCAAACTTGGACATAATGTTTAATTGAATCATGGGACACATGTTTGACTTTGGCAATAGCATCGGCAAAGGTAATTCAAGGGGCAGGATAGGCCATTATGTGTGAAATTCAAAATGTATCTCCGCCTACAAATTTTGTACACTGTGCTGATGTTCGTCATATTGATGGTCTAAAAGGCCCTACCTTCAGGGTTTCAGGAATTTTGGTTCCAAGGTCACACTTGGGGCCGAGGGCCCACATTTATGAAATTTCACACAGTAGTACTTGAGATGCATCTTATCCCACAAGCTTGATTGATGGTCTTCACAGTTACAGTAATGGTCTTTGGTGGAGGGCCAGGGAAGACCAATTGTAGTTCACATTCTACAAGTTCGTCAATACGACAGAGTTAGGAAAAATCTTGATAAAAACAATGCATAATTGATTAGGGTAGATGGGTGCCAAAAAATGTGGCTAATTCATTCCTGTATGATCCCACCCAAATCAAGCCAACACATCGGCGGGGAAGTAAACACAAAACCTGACTTGACAAAAATGGTTTACGAGTGTTGGATATATAGATACTTTATCTGGGACATTCTGTGCACAGCGGAAATGCACTACCGTCAATTGAATGAGGCCTGAACTGCCTGGCAGAAAAGCGACAAGGTACCCTTGCTACAAAACAGTCGAAACGCACGTTCCCATCCTGTATTTGTGTCCTGAAACCATGTTCGTTAGATCAATCCATTATGCCCTGTGGCTGTAAGATGCTGTAGTGTGTTACCTTTTGTAATAACTTGTGATTTATTTTTTATTGTAGAGAGTTCAGAAGAGGGAAAATATTACAGATGCTGAATAAAATGGGAATTCACTGATCACTTCACAAGTTAGTGATTAGCATGAGAAATATTGTGTTCTTTTTTTGGCCCAAAAAAAAAAATTGGGTAGTTTGAAACTTTGAATGTTATAAAGTTTTTACAATATCTTGTAACTCTGTTATATGGAGTTTTACAATTCCACAGAAAATAGTTGTATATAAGAAAAATATCCCTAGTCCATACATCCTACTGAATATATGGCTTTGGTATTCGCAATACTTTCCCAAATGATTGAACAAGAGACATGTGCAGGATGGTGAGTACATAATTCTACTATGGTTTTGGGGTCATGCCAAGGTCACTGAGGGTTCACCTTTCAAAGTCAGAAACCCTTATACAACCCACGATCTCCCTATGCTTTGGATCATGTAGTTGGGCTATTGTATGTGCTGGTTTAGATACGAAATAGCGCCACCATTCAGTGAGGTTGACTAGCGATATCAACTGTCCCTACCATGTTCTGGTGATATCATATGGTTCCAGGCCACTCTTCCCAGTTTTGGTTTTGAGCTTGGCTTAATTGCACATATTCACAGGGTTGATTATTATCAAAACCCATTGAGACTGGTAGTAAGTTCTAGGGCCTGTAGGCATATTGCATGGCCCAAGTTTCATTTCACATATACCCTACCCTCAAGGCAATATCTCACATTAAATCTCAACGTGGCGAATTTGGTCACCACAATGATAGAATTTCCTCTTTAAGTGTGTGATTTGGGGTCCTAACTATTCTGGTTCATTGTGCTGTTTTTGCTCATCTTTTTATGTTTCATGGCAGCCAATATAGGCGTGCGCCCTGTTTGCTGTACCCCTGCCCCCATGGACCGCCCATGAATCGGCTGCTGTTTCCGTAGGTTTCATGTCATATAATTAATTGTATATTCTTTCTTATACCATTGCTATCAGTAGTATATTTTCCCCTGTTCTCGATGCTGGTCTCTCTTCAGATGGTACTATGGTACGTGAGAAATTACATTATCTGTGATCTTGTATTTCCTCATAAAATCACTAGTATGTCACACACAAAATCAGTCTGACTATTGGATCTTAAAGCGCATGCACCGGTAAAGATACAATGAAATTTTTGCTCACACACGAGCCAAAGTGCTGTCAATATGAATGACCACGATAACAATACAATGCAGACCGATTGTTAGCGATAAACTATCTGATGAATTTGAAACATAAAATTGTTGACCATAATCAGGAGAACGTTTCATGCTATGTCACACCGCCATTCAGCTCTCAGCTGTCCAAGCTCCTCCAATTTCATTATTATAGTTATCATATCATTTGGGGCTTGGTTTTTGGGGTGGGCTGTTTCCTCCGCCGACTCCACTTCATCCGATGATTCCGAAATTTTGTTTTCACACACGTCTGCCTTCAGTAGTACAATCTTGGATGGGTTCGGAAGTGGCATTACTGCATGTCTACTGCCTCTATTTTGTAGGGTTCACAGAAGACGGCAGAGTAATGTCTGATCACACAAAACTTGGTGAAGTGGGGCTGCGACAAGAGTTGCGACCAGGGCCGTTCGGATACAGGTGGGGATGTTGTTAGTCCTAAACAATCATTTCAAAGTCACTGGAGGTTTAATGGACATTATTGTAATGTGCTTCTCCCTGCTTCCTCAGTCATGATGTCAACAAAGGTACTTCCTGCCGGGATATACCACAGGGGCATGGTACCACCAGGGTGTTCGATTTAAATCAGCCGATTAAAATCACAATTTACATTGGGATTTTTATTTGGACATCAGGATTTAAATATATTTATTTTGGTTTAAATTGTTATGTATTTGGAATCAATCACTGGATTTGAAATCATGATTTTCTTGAAAAAATAGAATCACCAACCTGGTACAGCCTGCCATGTCTTGTCTTCTTGTCTTTAACATGTCGGACTACATTCTCATAAAGTACTTGTTGGTTGGGTGAATTCGCAAACACCCTCTCTCAATCGTTGGCCCCCCAATAATGATTGATTGTGAGTTCAGGAGTCCCAGAGCAAATCAGTTAACGAGAGAGAGTCAGGTTACCTTCACCTGAGGAGTACGAAGGGCATCTACCCTGCCTGGGGTCCAATGTCATTGATTAAATAAACCCCCTGTTGGATGACTCCGTCCTTATTAGTTTTAATGGAGAATGAAGGAGTCGAGTATTCAGAGGGCAAGTCCCCAATAGTCAAAAGTTTTTTTTGCAAATGCATTCTCAAACCTGTTGCGGTCTTCACCTGTTACAAATGCAGGCTGAATCTTATGGTCCTGTTTTCCAATAATTGGTTGTATACTCGACGCCATCCAACAGCGTCCCAGGGGATCATATCATGAATCAACCCCCACCCCCCCCCAAAATGACGAAAGTTAGGGTAAGGATGATTAGAGGTTAAGGCTTGTCACAATGCTTCTACAAACAGACTACGTACGGTCTACGAACGATTTAGGGATTTCGTGGTCATCTCTTCAGCGTTCTTCAGGCCAGGGGGTCCATTCTTGCGAATGTTACTTTCTCAGACCATTCTTAAAGTTTGTAGCCAGGTTGATGATCATGTCCAAGATTTGTGTGTTTTCACTTCTTACGTACACCATTAAATGACCTGACCGTACGGCAGCCGTAATAAACGCCGTAAGAACTCTCCCGCAAGAAATTGTCGATCCTTCCCTTCCAGCAAGCGCTTTCTGGTTCTTATCATGGCCTTACGGCGGCGTAAGTTCACCTCAAGAACTTTCTTGAGGTTTGTTCTTGAAACTTCCTACAGTGTTCCTAAGAATATTGTTTTTTTAATTTTCATTAGTTCACACGCGTTTCAACCAAGCGACGTCGGCAGAGGAGTGTGTGATGTTGCGGTCTCGAAAAAGTCTAACAATATATATATATAGGCCTGCTCGTATTTACGGCATGTAGTCGGCCACCACATCTCGATCCAACTCGCCAAATAATGTCTCATGTTGCCCGAATATGCCGCCGCTGTATACATGTTCGCACCCCCCAACGACCATGCTTGTTTCCTCTCCTTGAACAAAGTTGCAGCGAGACATACATAGTCGCTTTTCTCTTCCTCATTCTGCATCTGGAGCTGCAGGATCCGTAGTTGTTGTCCTCCTGATCATTGTTGTCCTCTTCAAATGGCGAACTCTTCCAAAAATTTAGAAAATACCACAAGGAGAACTGTTTCCCAAGTGTATATCTCCATTTTCGGTACGAACGACTTGAGTTCGCTGTGAGTTGCACCTGAGTTCGCCGTACTGTTGACTGTCATGACAACACGTTCTTGAGACGTGGCTGTGAGTTTGCCAGCCAAGAAGATCTCACGTCTTTCTACGGCAATTCTGTAAGAACTTTTAGGCCATCAGACGAGGATTTTCACAGCATTTCCCTCACGAATGCGGAGGCGCTCCTGGGACGGGGCCGTCAAACCCCAAAGAGAACTCCGTATGAAATCAGAACATTCTTAACGAACCCCACTGTTCGACAAACTGTGAGCATCGTACGAACGATCGTTCCTACGAATTTGTGACCGTAGCATTATAATAGTACCAGCAAAAAAAAAATTAGAATGCTGTTCAATCCTTAAGTGAGTACCATATTCATGTGGCACAGTGATTGAATGTAAATCTGTTTTTGGAGCTTTCTGAAGGTATGGATCATTCAGAGGACATTCTGATTCGGAATTTGCTTTTACGTTCAGGTTAATGTTTTTCACGTGTTTCTTGTTGTGATGGGGGCATATTCTCCACGTTGAGGTCTGTGCTCATTCTGCTCTCATGGCAGAGATATATAGCTCACCGTATCCTGTCCTGGACTATGTTTGTTGCATGTCCCCAACAACATAGTAAGCTGGCTAATGTTGTCACATCAGAAAATTATTTGATCTCCCCAGAGAAGGCTAGCATCTGTTCAAGCAATTCCGTGCTGTCAGCCAGTAAAATCCGTATCTAATTGAATAATCCTTTAGCATTCTCCATTAAATCTTTATTCATCATTAACCTAGCCGTAGCTCCTCTGCATCCTACTAACAATGAGTATTTTTCCCCCTTCTCTTTATCTGTGGTAGACAATTTATAAAATATCAAGAGCACATCTTAGTCTTTTCTACTCTAGCCATACCTCTCATTTCCGGCTGTTACATTTGGTATGGTTTCTCTGTCCTGGGACAGAGGGGGCATTATGACCGTATATTGTGGCTTTTTGCATAAAATCCATTATGTCTCGATTTGGTAATACACATCTATGGCCGTCAGTCAAGTTATATTCTCCGTTCATTCTTCAAGATCTTTGTGTTCAACCTGTATTTTGATGCAGGGTAAACTCCTACCAGCTTTGGTCATCCTGATGATCATATCTGTGACCGATTAGGAGGTTCCAATGTCATTGCCTTCGGGCGAATGTTGCCCTCCACACTGGTAGACAGGGTTCCAAATCCTGGTCAAAAATGATACCTGTGTGTTCTCGTTGGGTGCTTAGCACAAGGAACTGTAGCAGGAACACACCAGGGTTAGAGCAATTTGGCAGCTGCCGTCTGCGTTTGATTACCACCCCACATTAAGGTCCCGCAAAGGGTAATTCCTTAAGCGGCGTTTCCATGCACCAGGGCGGGCAGGCTGGTGGACGGGCGTCCTAAAATAAGGCCCTCACCGTTCTTTCAATGGATCCGTTTCCTGCAAACGCGGGCGGGCGGCGTTTTCTGGCATCGGTCATGTAGCGATTTTTTTTTCCCGCCTGCCCCGCGTGCCCGCGTGGTATCTCGTAGTCGATTTTCCGGGATTCCCGCTGCATCCTTACTGCTTTGTAGCCCGATAGTGCAAGAGATGACATGCTATGTTTCAATTCATTTCCCAGCAACACTCTTACCTGTTTCAACACTCGTATGAGATCTTATACATTCTTCTCCACTTTTTAACGATCTCGGACACCTATTTGAACACATATCTGCATGTCTAAAAACTTGATGTTCAGTTTATGCTAAATTTCCAAACCAAACTGGCAACTGAGAAATTTCATTTGTATTTTAGGCGCTATGGTGACATTTAGAACAACTACCGGTGTTTAGGTTTACACAACTAGTAGGCCTATGAGTCTGGTGTTTGATAAATAACATAATAATGATAATGATAATAATCATACTAATAATCTGATATAGTAGGTTACACGGTTCTTATATAGCGATATACACAGAAGTGTGTGATTTCGAGAAAACGACCGCCCGCCCGCGGCATGAAACGACACTCGCGTTGCCCCGCCCGCCCGCGTGCATGGAAACGCGCTTTATTCTTTATTATTCTGTAACCTGATGGATGATTCCCCGCTGACAGAAACTCTGTCATCCAGTGTATTGAATGGTTTAAAACCCTCTGTTTCGGCCAAGTATTCATGAAAAAAGTGGCAATTTTGTCCCATCACCTCCCCACAGTACCTCCCTCCCTCGGAGAACCATTTTCCTGGTAACATTGCATTATTGCTAGATTTCAATGAAATAGCTGGGTACATCCTAAGATCTGGAGGGTGGTGGGCCACATGATTTTCCCTTTGAAAAATCCCCATTGACTTTCATTCTTTTCTTATCCACGCCTGCCTGGGTAAAACGTTCACCTTTTAATACGCGGGTGATATGAACTGTGGAATTCACTGGGGTTGTGATCCTTCCAACAATTTTGATGTATTTCGTTAATTTTATTCCTTCACTCAGCATTTTATGGAGGAAACGGTGCTATTCTTAAGATTCAAAGCCTGGGGGTTGAACAAGTGAAGCATGAATTTCATCACAAAATTTACTTTAAAAAAAAAAAACCCTTTTGGGTGGGGGCCATGAACTCAGTCATGGGTCTCCCCTTCCCATTCTGCAAAACACTGTACACAGTTTTGTACAGGCTAACAATGTTTACTTCGTTTTAGAACTGCAGTTGAATATGTGTTTGTGGTACTGTGTCAAATACTAACAATGTTGTTCCAGTAAACCAGGCAAAGGAAATTTTCGTTGGGGTTCAAATGATACTATGATGGCCTATTCGATACTTGCCATCCTGTGAATCTACACCGCAAGACCAGAAGCAGGGATCACCACTGGGACTGAGGCTTTCTTTATGTGCGGTGGTTTTCCAGGCAAACTGCAATTACCAACACACCATATGTCCTGCCATTATCCTACATGAGCTAAATCTTGTAGACACACATTATTCCAGATTAGCGACCTTCCATGTGTCATTCTGTGACTATCGTTTTTGTGGCAGAGTACCGTAAGAATTATTCTTGCACCAGTGGAGCAGGTACAATTCTTTTCAGTGATTTTGCCCCCTTCTTCCCAAGAACTGGCCAGTCATACCGCTATTTACTACACATTGCTGAGCATCCTAACAAAATTTGGATTATCCTTTTGAGATGTTGCATTCGCTGGAGACGACACTTCGGGGTTGTATTTATGAGCCATTTGTAAGTTGTACAGTGGGTACCTCCACCCCTGAAATATATCTATATATGCAATGCAACATGATAACCACAATGGCACTGAATAAATGGGATTATAATTCAATGTCTTTTACAGCTAGGATCAGGAAAGCTATTTCTGGGTGATCTGAGAGGCCTATTCTCCAGATTTTTCAGTCAACTGACTCGACTCTGTGCTAGCAGAGCCAGATGGCGCTCGCTCTACTTAAAATTTTTTGATGGTCTCACTACAGTTGAGTATCCCCCTCTCATCCCCTCTCCCACTTCCCTTTTTTTGATCCCTTGCCGAAGAAAGGATCTATGCAGGCGCACCGTGCGTATAGGTGTGTGTGTGTGTGGTCACCCCTTGTCAGCACGATACTAAGAAGCGCATGTATGTAGTTTCAAATCAGTCTGTGGGTTGGACATATAGGAGATGACCCCTATTGTGTTTTGTTGCCCAGTTCACAATGTCACTTCAAGGTGACGAAGAGGTCAAACTTCAGAAAGCTTTTCAGCACGATATCTATGGCTACTCAAGCAGTATCAAGTACAACTTAGTATGGGGTGTTTCACGTATTGAGGATGAACCCTATTTGTTTTTGTGTTAGGTCCGGTCCTTAAGGTCCCCATAGGACAATCCTTAACTATCGTTGGCCAACGAAAATTTTAGAGGGATTGCGTAATGGAAGTTTTGTTCGTCTGGGATACGAACTACATCTGGTGACCTTATTATTTGACCTTTTGGCCATCATTTGACCTTTCGACCTTGTGACTCGATGCTAATTTTTTTGTGATGACCCAGATTCGGTCAGTCGAGACAAAAACATGATTTCGATAGTTTAAGTAAGAATAGTTTGTTGTTCACGTGTGAAAAAGTGATGTAGTTGACCAGTTTTCAGGTGTTGTTTTTGGTATAGACAAGGGTCCATTTTGTTTTGAGGATAACTGGGACATTCAGAAAATTTTCATTTTTTAAACATTTTAGCTTTTCAACATGCAAACATTTCCATTTCCTGTGGATTATGTAGGCTTGTACGGATTTTCATGACATTACAAAAACCAAGAAATCCAGACTCCAGATCGCCTACCATACTCACTAGCGGATTAAGGGCAGGGCAACAGGGACATGTCCCCGGGCCCCCCACATCGGGGGACCCCACATTTGTGACTCCCACATTTGAGAGTACAAACATGTTATAAATCGTAAGCCACAACAAATGTTTTCGTCGAATTTATTTTTGCATTGGTTGAATTTATTTTGCTGCGTACCACTTTGCTATTCCTTCTTCCGTTTTTATAATCCCAAATTTATTTCCAATGAAGATCCTACTCAAGCCCGACAACACAAACTATTTCATTCAATTATCATTTGTTTTAGCAGTTTCCACTTTCTAACCTGAACTGCTATTGTTTTCTGGTCACGACCCGAAACATCTGTTTTTCTGTTAAATGATATAATACCCAAATCTTAAAGCCCACATGGAAGGCCTTGTAAATGTTTTGCATGGTGACTAATGAAACACTGTCTCGTCAACACGGCGAGACACTTCCTTGGGCAATCGCCTTGTTGGTGGAGGTGTGCGGTGAAGAGTTGTCGTGTGCAATCCACCTTTCGTTTCCAATGACCATACTAATTTGCATACATTTGCTATTTAATGAAAATTGGCCCAAATGCTTGTGTAACGAGCTACCTCTTGATCAGTAGATGCATTGGTGAATGCTGTTCCAGACTAATATAACACTTATGCAGTGTTCATTAACTGATTAAATATCTGGCCAGGAATTATGCCAAAATTAAGTATCTATTTTGCATATTTTCTGCGATTCTGCGAAGTTTGTTGGAGATTTGCCGAAACTCCGTTGGAGAGGGTTTATCTATATTCCCGATAAATTTACAGTAGGGAACGAGGGTCACCAAAGGTCATCTAATGTTACTAATATATCCGCCTTTAACAACTAAGTCCAATTTGCATAAGTTTAATGCATTTTTTTAAGTTTTGTTGAATCCCCTGAAACTTGGTGGAGATTGGTACACCCCAATCCGATAATTTTCAACAACCGTGTCAAGGTCACTGAAAGTCATTCAATGTTAATAACTTGCATAAATTATCAATTTTGTTAAAGGCCAATAACGATTGGAATGAGTGCAAGTTAGGGTGCTCGTAGAATTTCATGGTCCTTCTGGGTTTAGGTGGATCAACAACATCTAAAGACGAGGTCAAAAGTCAAAGGTCAAAGGTCAAGTCTTAAGAAAATGTGCTTATTTTTTAAGTTACGAAGGGCAAAGAAATGAAACAGTCATTTGATTGTGATAGAGCTCCGTGTACTACATAGACGAAAGCAACTCCCGCTCGATCTGACACCGTGTCTTCAGTTTACAAGAGGCCAGAGGTCAATTTTGATACCTTTTGGGCGATACAATAGGGCGTGTGTATCTGATACATAATGCTTTTGGGGCTTGGTTCTATCATTACATCGAGGAAAGCATTTTTTGGTTCATGAAACCGTCATGTCATCAATTGTCATTCAAGGTAAAAAAAGAAAAACTGCCAAATAATAGCATTCTTCTCGCAACACTTTCTAGTGACTTGTACGCGATAATGGCTTGACTTTTTGGGACATATTGCATACTCCTCCAGGTAAAAAATTTCATATGAAAACCGTTTTAGTTCCATCAAAGATCATTTAGGTCACTTATAGAACAAAAAACTACCGGCAATAATACATTTCTGCCACAACCTCCAAAACTTTATGCGAATGGCTGATATCGAGGCATGGTGCTCTATCGGCTGGAATTTTTTCATGAGAACTGTTATGTCCTAAAAGGTAGTTTAAAGGCTAATTATCAAGTTTTTTTAATCCTAATAATTTTCCAAAGATTTCCTCCTCATCCCCTACCTTGATGTCTAGAGGGAATAAGCTCTTCAGACCTGATAGACTATCTCTTGAGGGGACAGTCTGAACAGTCATAACAGAGAACGGTTGTCTCTTGCACGGGTTGGCTGAAGACATTACAACTCAGAACTGGAGCAGACCAAAAAATAATGCTTGCTGGGTGCCCCCCACCCATTGCTGTGGGGGTGTTTTACATAGGCAGTAATGGTTTTAAAAGGAGGCAGTTTGCCCTCTAGAAAGTGTTCCTACATGATCAGGTGCCGTATTATATCCCCGAACATGTAAGTGTTAGGGATATTATGGTTTTGACCGCTTGTGCCCGCCCCGTTCGCCGCCGCCGCCGCCGCCTGGAACCTTAGGCATTAGCGCAGTAACTTTTTAAAGCTTTATCCGATCGATCTTAAAATTGGTACACATGTCCGTATGAGGAAAATCTCGGATAAGTTCGAAAAGGGGCTATATCGTAGATCTGCTGCGCTCTATTTTGCAGGTTTTTCGCAAAAATTTCAAGTTCGTGCGATTTACACGAAAAATGTGGTGGTTGTGGGTAGTGTTTGGAGCCGAAAAAAAAACATGGCGGACAAATTTCCTTCAGGTCATCCGAAGGCAAGTTTGCATTTCTTGGCCAGTACATAATTATAGCATTATAATGTATGTGATATTCCCAAACTCATTGGATTTTCATGGAAACTTTGGTGAATAGGGCCAAATAGCAGTGCCGATGAATTTTCCTAATGTGGCCGAGGTAAAGGAGGTCATCGTGCATGATAATTCGCATAATAGTGGCCCAATTAGCAATAGAAAAATTTATAAACGTTGTTGGATTCTCACGACGAACGTGGTGAGTTAGGACCTTGCTAACAGTCCCGATTAAAATTTATTCAACTGCGTGAAATCACATGAAGGTCATTAATGTGTGTTTAATTACATATAGTTAGGCAAATTAGAATAATTAATGGCATTATTTCTCAACTTTTAGGGATTGACGAAACTTTGTGAAATAGGACCTACTACCAGTCCTTGATTAAATTTCTTCAATAGCATCACAAGATCCGAGGGTAAATTGGTGGGACTAATTTGCATATTAGTTATCCTGATCAGTCAAAATTGAAGTTTATTACTTTTTTCGCAAGAACATGGACAGTTCATTGGAATGCAATATGCGACTAGGAGTGGATGCATCACATGATGTGGGTAACAATTTTTATAAGAGCCGCCATGTCATTGAAAGGTATTAAAGGTTCACTTGGGGTCAAAAAACTGATTTTAGTACTCTTTTCCGGCAACAATAGCACTGGGTGTGTCTCAGGGGAAGGCAAAATGATCCTAGGAGTGGATGTATAACGTGGAGAGTAACAATTTCATAACAAAAACTGTCATATCACTGAAGGGACATTCGAGGTAACTTAGGGTCTTCAAAAAATTTGTTTTTTGGCTATATCGGAGAATTGAATATCTGCGAATCTGGATGGTTCACCATTGCTATATGATTGGTTGACCTGCATGTGTGGAACCCTCTGACCTGAATTTGACCTCTGTCGGAAGTGGTTCATGTGTAAAGGTCGAATCTTGAAACAAGTGTGCTTATTTAAGGAGTTACGGGCACAAAAAAAAATAGAAACTGGTTATTTTTGGATATGTGATATGATAGAGCTTGTGTGCTTTATGGAGGGAAACAAACTCCCGCTTCGATCGGTTACTTTGGTAGTTACAAGGGGTCAAAGTTTCAATTTATACCTTTGCCGCATAACATTGGACATGTTCATTGGAATGCAATATGGGTCTAGGAGTGGATGCATCACTGGAGTGTAAACAATTTTCATTAAAAACCGCCAGTCATTGAAGGTAATTAAAGGTCACTTAGGGTTCAAAAACTGGTTTTAGTACTTTCTCGGCGATAGCACTGGGTGGGTTATCAGAAGGCCAAAATGCTACTAGGAGGGATGTATTCACATGAGAGTAACAAGTCCTCTAAAAAACACTGTCATATCATTAAAGGTCATTTCGAGGTGGGCACTTAGGGGTCAAAAAGTTTTTTGGCTATAATTGGAGAAGTGAATATCTGCGAAGGCTGATTGGTTCACCATGTGATATAATTGTTAAACCTGCCTGTGTGTGGGACCTTGACCTGATTTGACCCTCTGTCGGGTTTGTTCATGTGGGTTAAGGTAGAATCTTGATAAATGTGTGCGTATAAGGACTCACACTGTCCGGGGTGTAGGGGTGCCTCATACAATTAACCAAGTGCATTATAGGCCTATTGTGGATTCCATATTTTAGTAAACTATGTGTATAAGTTTTCACCATTAGTGACATTCCGTTCATCAAATGGATTATCAATTTCTGTCCTATAAATATCAGGATATTTCCCAGAGGAATGCTACTTCCAACATGTGTACAACCCTTTATGCACTTGTCAATGTTGAGACGCACCCCCAAGGGGTATAGGGGGGTGCGTCGTATACAATTAACAAGTGCAATTTAGGCCTATTGTTGATTCCACTAATTAGGAAAACATGTCCGTTGTTCACCATAGTCACATTCCTGTTTATCGAGTGGAATATCAATTTTGTCTATCAATATCAGGATATTTCTCAGAAAGCTACCTCAGTACAAATTTGTGCACCCCTTTATGCACTTTGTCAACTGTAAGACGCACCTCCAATACCCCATATACCCGGACAGGGCGTGACAAATGTGGGTCATCGTCAAATCAAAAGTGACTCCCATTATGGGGACCACTTCCAAAAATATAAGTCAAAACTGATCTGGGGTGCGTCATGTGTTCTGATTATGTAGAAAATAATAAGACAAGCTGGCCTACTGGTGGGTTTCTTTTCAAGGAATGTAAGCCATTAAGGATAGTAACTGAGGGGTGTGTTCAATGTACAATCATTGGCTATGACCAACTTTCGACATGAATCACCCGGTTTCCTGGGGAGAGGTATAGGGGGTGGTTTCATACAATGCAAAGTATTAGAACTAGTGAGTGTCTTATGACCAGTCACCTATCTCTTTTGCTGTATCTCTATTGCTGTATGTAATTAACCGAAGTAAAACTTCCCAGCTTCCTAAGTATGTAAGAAACCAATTTAAGTGGCATCACAAAATCAGTGATCCAAGGAATATTGTCACTATGTAAATTTTGGTGTCCCCCCCAAAATGGCTTACATAGAAATTATATTAGTTGTAAACTGAACAGGAAAAGGAAATTCCTGTTTGGTATTCTCATTTTACGGAGATCCATGTTGTGACAATACAAATGACTGGCACGTTTGAGGACAACCAAATCAAATTGAAGTGGGTGAAAAAAATAGATTTTAAAATATTGACAGTGGACTCTGGTGTCCTCCCATAAATTGACTTTTTGAAAAGTAAAGTCCACAAACTAAACCCCTTCTTTAAAAGATTTGTTTAGAATGTGTCCTGGAAATTAAGATCTGTAGGTAATGAGTCATGTTTATTAGAAAAACACCACAACAGATTGGGTTAACTTACTCCTAATTTTTCCGAAATCTAGCCAAAAAATCATTCGGTGGTCCCACTCCCCGTTACATACTCGAACCCAGGAAAAATTTGCTTCTTATGGCCCTAAAATCCTGAAATTACCATTAAATGAAGAATTGTTTAATATCCCTGTCAGAAAATGACAAAAAATAATAAGATCCAATCAGTTTAAAACAAAAATTCAAAAGCTTGGCTGTGGGGTGCTTTTTTAATTTTAATCTTGGGGTCCCCTTTACATAATGAAACCCTGTATTATCAAAATTTATGGGACTGTGGAGGTTGGCATATAAGATTTTCAATGCAAAATAGTACGTTTGATCAGTTAGATGAAGAACAACACAAAGAAAGTCCTTTTGAGTAGGAAAATGGATGAGCAATGGATGAAAAACTGATTTTTGGGCCGGTGTATGAAAATCCATATCAAGGTTGGGACCCTTCTGTTGCAATCATGGAATGACTCATTTATCTGTACACGTTGTGGCTTAACAAGTCTATAAATGTCTTATTTTATACGAATATTGTCCCCGGTTTCATGTTCACAAATTTCTTGACTAAGAGATGCGGGAATATATAAGTCTGGCGGTTTACCCGACCGACATTTTCTATTTAGTTGTGGGAAATATTATTTGAGAATGCAAAATCAGCTGAAAGACATAGGCAGGAAAATCAGCTTTGGGTGGGTTATTACTACAGGGCTGTTATTATCATCATTAGCTGAGGAAGCCTAATAACTGTCTTGATTCCAATGTTGTCAATTCGTTGCGGTCAAGGACCATGGCGTCGATTCCGTTTTGGATAAAAGTGGGGGGGGGTACCACATCGAATGCAAATGACCACTAAGCGGAGCGTCACCATTGTCGGAGCGAAGCGTTACAAAGAAATTTCCGCTTTCATACCCTACAGATTCGCCGGAAACGGCACTTGTCAGACTCTGATAGCAAACATCTACATGTGTGATTGGAGAGTAAGAGACGACAAAAAAGGGTCATTGTGAATACTAGGAGATTAACTGACTATCACACCTGCACGGATTTTTATTACATTTTCACTTGGCTTCGTTTGCGTGAGGATCCAGGGTCTTCCCAAGCGGTCCCGGTGTGGGATCGAAGGAAAAGCAATAGGCGTACGGGACCATTCCAATGTGGAGCAGTAAATATTTGGCCCGATTTTAATTATTCAGTCATCGAAAAAGACTACCAGCGCGCGAGAAGCGCGCGGAATTTTAAATGTTTTCCGGGCATTTATCAAAAAGTCAGCAGAAAAAAATTCAAGCATGTTTTTCAGACCAAATGGGGGGGGGGCAGTCTGCCCCCAAGGTCTCTGAAATCATCACGGAACACAAAATTATTTAAAGCATTACATCGCATATTGCACAACGCCGGGTAGAAAAACGCCATTGAAAACATTTATTGCACTTTTGGCCAGTAGATCCAAAATTCGGCATTCGGTCTGAAACTGGGGGGTAATCCTTTCGACTCGGACCTAGTAGGGTCCAGATTTCCATCTCTGGGAGTCCGCACCGGAATTAGTGGACTTAGACAATTTACAAACGCGGTTATTGTTCGGTTTTAGACAATAATTGAATCAGTTTAGACGATCAAACCAAATTATGATTATCACTGTGAACCACGCAGACCCACTATAATAAAATGACCAGGTACACGTTACAGTTCACAGTTCGTAAAATTTGGCGGCAGAACACAAACTTAACCCAGACTAAAAAAGGGTTAGTGGATGTCATCGCCGTTTATATGCGCACAACTTATATCAGTATTTATGCGCGCGAAAATTCCGGCCACCCAAATCCATAATTAAAAAACTTTTCATTGTACTGTTGCCAAAATTTCTTCCATCATTTTTCCGAATTTGTGTTTTTCCTTCGTGTTTTCACTTTCAAAATTATCTGCAACAGGCCCCGACCCCCGTCTCGGATCGTATGACTGATTTGACTTAAGTTGGTTGCTGTACGCATCCGTGCGTGATATCTTACCCATCTTACTATATTGGCCATAGATTTACAATATCACCTAACTTGGGTTTTGGTTGAAAAATGAATGAAAATAATATGTTTACCAATTAAAAATACGTGTATCTGCTAGGCCGTATTTCAAATCCAGGCGACGTGCTTTGTGGGGCATGACCCCAACTATCTGGAAGTCTCCGTAATAGTGTTTCATTCTTGACCACCTGGGACCCTCAACTTGCAGCCAGGAGAATTGCCCCCTAACTATTGACGCAAAGCCAATGCGATGCCAGTGCAAGCTTGCATGCATTCGTAGACGACTGCAGAATAAGGCCGGATTACATGATGCGTAGGCGTAAGTGGAAAATCGCCAATTACGTGAACTGAGCGGGGGCTAGTGCTTGAATATGGGTCTATTAGCTGGCAAAGATAGATATGGTTTCCACAGAAGCCAAAAAATCATAAATAAAGGCAAACCAACGTGAATAGGCGAAGAAAAGCAAATTTATCAATGCGTATGCGGATGCGTATCACCGCGAATGAATTATTGAATTATCTTCCATAAAAAGCCAAGCAACGACAATATTCATGGGTTGTTGCCTTTTTATGGTCTTTTCGCTAACACTAGTAGTGTTTTCTCTTATGGAACAAACGTCGTTTTCGTAAATATGGGATTTTAACATCCGCCGATACGCATACGCTATCTAGGATCCAGCCTATAAATTCGAAAGTAGAAGAAGAAAAGTGTTGTGGAGATGCCAGGCGGACCCTCCTGATTTTTTGCAGAACATGATTTGCCTAACTGCTTGTTAGGCGCGAAGCGCGCGCAAAATTTTGAATGTTTTTCGGCTGTTTGATTGAAAATCCAGTCCAGTCAGCAGACATTTTGGGCATTTCCTCAATTTTGCTTTTGTGTCACAGATTTTCCCCGAATTATTGTCTATTTTTGCCGGAATTCTCTCATCTCAGAATAACTTTGCGCTCTTCAAAGGGCACGCAATTCGGTAAGTCTGAGCCAGGAGTCAAAGAAGTTTAGGTTTACAATTAATGAATTGTGAACACTTGTAGCCTGGTTACTCTGTCCAGGATGGGGCGTAACAGCTAAATTGATTTATTCTGTGAAGTATTTTTCGCCCTGCGAAATTAGTAGTGCCATTGTGATTCATTTGCAGAAAATAGACCAAACTTAGAATCGTCACTGAGTCTGATTATGTTTCACTATGGCGGCAGACAGTGACGTAGAAATTTTCTGACTACTAGGCGAGGGGATAACATTTTATTAGGGCCATGTGAGAGGGGTCTCAGCAGTCAGGGTTACCCGTCCCTTGAAAAGTTTTGGCTTAGGTGCAAAAATCCTATGCTCTAAATGTGATTTTTTTTGTGAGAAAATGTGTGTCCACCAGGGGCAGTACGTTCTCTTCTTTGGTTATCGCATGAATCCTACATTCCAGGGACCCCTTAGTTGGGGGTCTAGGGGAAAAGGCCTGGTAGTCAGACCGGTTAGCCCATTCTAGAGAACCCAAGTTATAATTTTCGTTTGCCTCGTAGGATCGTTACCCGTTAGTTCGGCGGAAATTTGGACTGAATATCACAAAGGTTGTTCGAATTTGTGGCAATTCATGAAGGCAGAACACACGAAAGTCGAAAGGTGCAATTTCGACGGGCCCTCGTATAGTCTATGATTCTAGAAAATTAAAAACAACAAAAAATGCTTCTAATCTTTGCTAAATTTATACATCGCCCGGGTTTTGTTAAATAACATATCATTCTAGATAAGCGCATTTAAGTAGGGAATATCTCGCGCGCTCCACACAGTTTGCTGTATCTTCGATCATGGGGCCCACGGGACTGGTTTTTGTGAAATTAAAGTGCAAGAGATAGTATTGTTCAAATGGGGTGTATCGTCTATCGATGCCTTCAGCTGACTAGATGCGATTTGGTTCTGGAAGCAATTTGTAAAAATATAGTCCCGAATTACAAAATTGCACTCAAAAGATTTTCCAAATAGCTATCGTGCACGTGTCTACAGTATGACAGCGAAACACATCAGGATACCGAACGGACGAAGTTTTTGCATATTTCTGGACATCGATTAAAATCACAATGTCCAAACTTGACAAAGATTGAACAAATTTTTGCTCAATCATCGGGCTTTCGACAAGGAAATCGGCCAATCTGCTGACCATTGTGGCCATTTAACACTTTGGCAGGTTGTATGCCAGGATGGCGCTTATTCTTTGCCAAGCGGTGGTTCCTCGATCTGCAAACTTGCTTTTACTTCCATAAGTGTTGGGGAGTCTGACTCCTCATCCGACTCGTATGCCAATGCCGTTTCGTGTTATAATCAATGGGAACATTATTGTGAATCCTTTGGTTAAAAAACAACAAATAGAATAGTATCACTTATGTTTCAGAGTGAGAGAAAAAACTTGCATTAAAAGCTTCTATTGCAGATATGCCTTCAAAAATGCGTCGCTCACGACACTATAAAAACAACAGTAACCGGTCGTCTGCGCGCGCGGACTTTGGACACTCGTGTTCGAATCAAGACTGTGTGGTCTTGTGAGGCTGCTGTCTCAATATTTGTCAGCCCACACAGACACTAACGGATCCGTGTGTTGTAAAGGACATGTACTGTCGTTCTTCATGGGGAACAAAAAGTGGGGGGGGGGACATTTGATATGATGTCCCCCCCACTTCGAAAAGTGGGGGGGGACGTGTCCCCCCTGTCCCCCCCCCCCAGGATCGACGCCCATGGTCAAGACATATTATGTTGTGTATATAGCAGATGATTAATGTGAAATATTGAATAAGTAAGTGATTATGACAAGTAGGAGGTATAGTTTCAAGACTTGTAAGTAACATGAAACCTGGTGGGTATAGTTACCTATTGTTCCGAAACTTTTCAACATGGATTCAGGGTCACTGGAGGTCATTCAAACCTGTCTAATTTGCATAATTTAGGCCTAATTCCAAAGTTGAGCCAGATTTTCATGAGACCTGGCGGGTAAGGTGGCTTAGCCCCCAACTTTAACAGGAATTGTAAGGTCACGGGAGGGCATTCAGTGTGTTTTAATTGCATAATTTTATAATTCGATTCCTTTCCCTTCGATTTTCATGAGCTGATATAGGTATGGTTTCCCTTTAATCCCAATTCCCAAATAATATAATAATAAACATATAATGTACAATTGCATTCATTCGTACAAAATTTCAATTCCGTGGATCCATGGAAACATATAAGTGCAGTCCACTATTGCTCCTGAGTTATTTCAAACTAGAAAATGGGTCACTGAAAATCAAGTATTATTGTGTCTAATTTGCATGCTTTAGGCAATTTTAGTCACATTTCCATAAAACTTAATACTCCTTTGGTGGATATGGTCAATAATACTGCCTTATGAATTTGAAATTGGTTACTGATTAGTAGCCTGTTTATCGTTAATGTTGTTGTTAAATGCGAACCCAAATCTCAAGCAATACAGGAATTGTTTTGCATGGTTTCTGGTAGAAGAAACCACTGGTCGCACAACGACGAGACATTGGGGGAGATCGCCTTGTTATGTCACCTGAGTATATAACACCGATTAGGACCTTAACTTGTGATGTTCCATCATGATTACTACCCGGTATATGCTGCACGAACAACGCCGTGTATGAGATACCAATCCACGATAGTGTGTTACACCTTTGCCTTACCAATAAGTATCGGGTGTCCACGGTGGTATCATTTATTGAACTGCAAGGCTATGGGAGTGTTTGGGAATTAAACGTGGATCGTATTACAGGTAGCCACGATTGAGTCAGAATAAATAATACCTATGTAAGTTAAAGAATTGCTTGTCCCGTTGGCCGTTATAGGCTTCCGTACACAATCCTGTTCGCAGTTCGCTGCTTACAATTCGCTAGCTTTTGTTCGCAGTTACTGTTCGCCACTAACTTCAACCGAGTGTCTGCGGTTTATTTTTCGCATTTACGCCAAAGGCTGACCGTTTTCTAAGATTTTCACATAAATTGTGCAAAATCCGGGTCCAGATTTAGGAAGGAAGGTAGGAAACGCTTTCTGAGAGTAAGTAATTAGGAGTGATCTTTCAAACTATTCGGTCAAAATTGGGGTGAAATCATTGAAAAGTCTGCTCACTAATTGAATAGTAAATTGGATATGATGGGCGAGACAACGGCCCTACGAGGCTAGCGTATTACTGTGGCAATTAAGTTGCCAATCCGGATACCCGCGACAAGGTCCACTGCCACATCTCCGGAAATTTCATTTTGGCTACACGAGGTTGTACTACACAACTCCGCATGCGAGTGAGTGCTACAACCAGCCATAGGGTCTGTGAGATTTGGAATTCGATTTTGTTGTTTGTTTTCCTGAGATAAGTCACTAGCGAATCACACAGTAAAACACGAACAATTTCTTGAACCACTTCAGTGTTGCAACGTACGCGGAAGGAAGTTATTATCCGTTGTGCCGAGAAGGGGGACTATATAGTACGTGGCCGTGCCTTACTGTTGAAGCTGCGATGTATGTCGGTGTCGGATAGTAACTACTATGTCCTAGAATCATAGATGCTCGCGCGGTGTATTTTGCTGTGAGTCGCTAAGTCAGTGTGTAGTAATTTTTTCAAATAATCGGCCCAGCACACAACGTGAGAGGGGAACAGTCGTAATGAATGAAATCCGGACATCGTGGCTAATTACAAAAGGCCGACGCGACGCACGTGCTAGCCAGTAAAAAGAGGACATGTCATGGTATAAACGGACGTTCGCACCCCTCCTTTATGGCCGTGAGATACATAACTGAATGAAATTGACAATGATTTTTTTTTAATCCTTACAATTCATTATCGTGGCCTCCATTCCTATACCATACCCCTAGTTTTAGAGGTTTTCAGCGAGGATACCTTCCATTGGTTAGAGGTTGCCCGCATCCGTGAAAATTTGCTTGAGCTCACTGTCATGGCAAATGTGTGCATTTCTCGGGAATTTGATTGAAAGGAATTGAGCCAGAGAATTGGAAATTTGGTCATTTTTCAGATTTTGTTCCGTTCAATTTTTTGTCCACAAGTTTCCTGAATCAGAATTGCTTCGCCCCGCTCTGCGCCTATATAGTGCCATACGTCAATCACGCTAACCTCCATACTGATGTGGTACTCTATCAAGAAGCGCATCAGGCGGCGAAGCCAGTCTTCTGAACAAAGGATTAAAAGTACACAAAAATCTAGCCACTGGCTATGTGAAGTTGTAAGAGAAAAAATGGCCAGTTGGAATTTGAGTATTGGTGGAGGGCAACATGAAGCATGTCCCAAACCAAATTCTCCTTGTGGCCTCGCCATTGTTCATGCACCGCACTTAAAGATGACCGTATGGAGAAAGAAAACAAAGAGCATATTTGCCGAGAAATGACGAAATTAAGATGGGAACTCTGTATTATACAGTGTGACGGAAAGACAAGAATACGCCCTTTCAACAGGGAAAAAACTCGAAGATGGGTGCATTATTGCAAAAACAAACTTCACTATTATGAACAAAAAATTCCCACACCCAATCAGGGCTCACAACCAAATTGAAAAGGGCAGACCAGAGTAATGAAAGACGATCAGCATTGTCAAAGGACTTCTCATACGTCCAGCAGAGAAAAAAGAAACCAGGAATATTATTATCAGAAGTAAATCCAATTGAATCCAACACAAATCTGATTGTTCTTGCCAAAAAAACGAGTCTTTGATAAAACCCGGTTGAGAGGCCTATAATAGAGCCAAAGCTACTTCGTAATGCAAAAAGCTCAGATGCTGTAATCGGACTTCCAATGGTGGTAATAGGAATGCCTGGAATGGGCGCTGGTTATAACCTAAATAAGACCAATCGCAATACTTTTATTTTACAATAGGACCATTCAGTTCAAGTCCTTCTCTTGTGTGATTTACTCTCGTTATCCAAGCAAACTTAGTAGACACGCCAACTGCCAGTCTCAAAATGTGAGAATATTCATGTCACTTTCAGAATATGAATTGGGAACGATTTTTCAAATGCCCTGGTATTCCGTTTCTGATTCAACGATCAAACATCCTCAGTATAAATTCCTACACCGAATTCGCCAACGAATAAACTCCTTTCTTTGATGGGAATTTCAGATACTGCAAGTTGTTATTCCATGCAAAGGCACATACTATATAATAATATATATAATAATATATACTATATTCCATTCTCTCGCGCAATAGTGCACTACTTCGCAAGGTATTTCCTGGTTGGCTATTGGTATTGTATTTTAGCTATTATCCTATTGAAGGTTGGGGTGCTCTGTACCCTTTAATTCCCGCCTTTCATAGATTAATTGTTGCAGCTTTATGACCAATTTGATATGAAAAATTCCCACAAGTTGGCTTCCCTTCGTTCTCACTTTTAAAGATAAAGTATTTAAAATGATGTATAAGGAAGTTATACCGGTACGGATTGTAGAGGGCGTCTCCAAAGCCCAAATATATATGATCTTTCTTTAAAAGAAAAAAAAGAACTGTGTGTTCAACATCATACGTTCAACTCCCAGAATATGGCGCGAGAAAAGGGAATATATTGTCGGGAAGAAATATATATTTACTATTGTTATAATATAGGCGATGGGAGAAATTTGATCCTTATTTCAAGAAATAATCATTCGCCAAATCATATACATTTTCCGATTGTGGAATATTTGTTTACAATGGAAAATAGGCGAGTGTTCCCCTCGAAAAAAAATTCGGAAGCACAAAATATGTTTCGATGGAGAAATTGTTGGTCCCCTGAATGGAATATTTCCAAATTCCTAATGAAAAAATATATGTAGATATATTCCATTTGCAACAAATAATTTTTTTGCAACGCTAATATGTCTGCAACGAACTATATGTTGGCAACGAAAATTTGTTTGCTGTTCACAATTATATTGTCAACGAAAAGTATAATTATATTATCAACGTAGTCTCAGTCTGTTTCGATAGAGAACTTGTTCTTAAAAGAAATTTTATTTGCAAAATAAATGCGACCCGAATATGTTTGCGACAAAATACATGTTGGCAACGAAAATTTGTTTGATTCCCACAATTATATTATCAACGAGAAAATATATATTACCAACGTAGTCAAGTTTCAGTCGTTTCAGTAGTTAATCGTTTCCACTCTTCGTACAAAACGATCCGAGAATACCGGGTAAGTGATGTGTGCGACGGGGCTCTTCTGCGGAAGAAAATGGATATTATTCCAGCTATTATATGACTTCAGTGATCAAGGGGTGAGGAATCTATAAGACTGTCCTTTCTGGAACTTGAGCTCTATTTAGGGGGTGATTCGTGGAACTTCTTCCTGGAAGAATCTGTGCATGCCGACGTATATGGTGCGAACGTACTCTCGTACGGCCGTCGATATGCTGACCGGAATCAACTCAAGATTAGCTGTCAAACTTTGTGAAGATGAATCTGAACCGACATCAAGTGCAAAGTCAAAATCGGCATCGATAAAGTAGAAAAAGTGGAAAGCCGCGGTTGCAGGTTGACAGAATGCCACCCAGGTAACCTCAGTACAGTACGATGATTCACGTGCATTTCACGGCTAACGGTACTCTGACGATTAGGAGCAACGGCTGTCCACAAGGCTACGTTGATTAAATATATTTTTTCGTTGCAACATATTTTTGGCAGCATTTTTTTTTTCTGTTGCCAACAAATAATTGTAGCCAAATGTATTTTTTGATTTTGATCATTTTTTCTGATATCTACAATATTCGTGTTGGGGAAAGTTTCTCGTCATGGACGATATTGCAACGTTCAGCGGAGGGCCACTAGATTAATTCACTGTCTTAGAGATGTACCCTACGAGGAGAGATTAAGGCGTCTCGGTCTAATTCGATGGAGCTGAGACGACTTCGAGTGATTTGATTCAGGTTTTAAAATTGTTCATGGATTCGAGGGCCTTTCCTTCTACTATTTCTTTGCATTTTCCAACGTTACCACCAACAGGGGTCATTGCCTCAAGCTTCGTGGTAAACGCTGTATATTGGACATTCGGGAATATTCTTCTCCAAGAGAGTTATTGTCACTAGGAAACCCGGAAACAATATGGATGTTAGCCTAGTGGCTACAAAGTACGATTAAAGCCGAATGGGTTTTCTTAAATCTCTACACATATATTTTTTTGCTGCTACTTGCCAGCGGGGTTTTCAAATGGAACACAGACAACCTTACTCTACAAAATACTATACTGAATAATTAATCTCCTAAAAGTCTTAATTCGCTGTGTGGCAAGTACTAAACTTGTGATAAGTGAATACAGTCTCAGGCCAGAGTCAATCCAATTCAATCCAATTCAATCTGTACTCAAAATATATAACTTGGGTAAAATATCCTGTTTACTCACTGTCAAAATATGTCAAAAAATATATCTCGCTACACAAAAAATGATTCTGAGACTGCAAATTCAATATATATTCCCCATTGAAAGATTCCGGTTGCTGAAATGTCAATAATTTAATTATAGTACAATATATCGATTTTATGGCAACTTGGAACGATACCAGTACACCAGAATATATATATGGTAACGGAGACGTCACTTTACGACCAGGCCCGAAGTGCGTCCACGCCAAACGACAACCAGCCTAAGCGGAGAATAAAAGACGACGGTAGTAGGGATGGGCCGACTTGTAGTCAGGAGAAAGACTCCAGCCCCAGCCCACGTCTCATCGATATACTGGAAAGTAAATTACACAAGTCAAAGAATATATATACCTAAAAGGGGTGTCGACCTAATAACCTAACCTTATACGGGATATTCAGCCGCCGCCGGGAAACGCGGCTACCATGCTTCATATCCAATGTTCCATATCTGCCTCTGTATTGCTCTAACGCTACCAGACAAACACTTAGAACTATGATGAAACACCTGTCTCCCGCCAATTCGCGAAAACAAATGCTGGAAACTCAAATCCAGCCAGGGAAATGAATATTTCTACTCAAGTAGCTGTTCTCACACGAACGCCCAAATCGGACCAGCCACAGACGTCCACAATACCATACTATGCTACACACCAAAATATAATAATAATACACATTTAACTGTATCGGGATAAACATCCAGATTCCAACTCGACACGGCAATTATTAACATACACCTGCTCTCAAAACGTCAAAAAGTAGAATACAATCACCAAAGCAACATCTACAAAATATACCAAAGAAATCCCTATACAAGGTGGCTGCATTCAACGACGCATATGAGCTCCAAGTATTGACTCAAACTACAACCTTCCCAAGTCGCTCTTTTAGTCTCCACGATACGTTATGAACCAGAAGCGGACCCCGAACCCAACTACAATCGAACATGCAGAGCCCTTGACCCAATGAGCGAAAATTGACCAACTCCAAATAGGTCTGTTCGTCACACGCTGCCGTGGAATAAAATACGTAGCAATGGTTGTACTCCCAATACTCGGGATTCCAGGTAGACGACAGCAATACGATGGCGAGTGGACCTCCGACTCCAGCAGCTGATAAAATATTGTGTGGCCAGTCCCCGCCAAATCGGCCCGGCCACCTAGGGACGACACTAAAGGCTAACAATAATTATGACAAAGGTCTAAAAACAAGTGACCAGACCCATCTGAGACACGCAGACCGCAAACTCCTGCACCTTGCACAGAGCATGTGTATAATTTAGCCCCCATAACCCTGTCAAATTATAAAGTTGATATATGATGAGTTTGGAAGTGAATACGTGCTCGCAATGGAGGACTGAAGTCGTGATAAAACGCTACATACACGCCCAGGCAAACACCCAGTGCATATTGCGCCACGCATCTCCACATTCCAATGACCTTGATCCAGCACCTTAATCCACGACAGACGATGTCTACTTAAACCCAAGCTTATTGATAGGGAAAACATGTCCAACCAGCTTAAACAAAGCCCCAACGTCATAAGGATGCCCGTGGGGACACCTATTTATACCCAATGAATGATGTTTCGGTGTGACAGTTATCAATGAGTGGAATAGCCGTCCTGGAGATGTTGTTCTGTCTAAGAGTGTGAATGCATTCAAGAACAGTCTCGATTCATATTTCGGACTGGGGGGCGAAATATTTGGGCATCTGGGTTTTTCCTTCTCTCTGGGATGTTTTCAATGACCTGCTTGTCTTTCGCGAAATATGGATTCCATACTTGGACAGAATACTCCAGCTGCTTAAACAACCTGAAAACAATATCTTTATCAAGGAAACTGAAGGACGTCTAATCAAACCACGAATCCAGTTACCTTTCCTCGCAGCTTCAGCCCACTGCTTCGAAGGTTACAAGGAAGAATTAAAATGAACCACCGATATCCTTTTCTGAATCCACACCTGGATGAAAATTTTGCCCTTTAACTTGAACGACGCGCTGCGATTGTGGAAACCAATCATGCATAACTTTGCACTTATCGGCATGAAAACCTTTGCCAATCGGACGACCAATCATGGGTCCCCCACATACCAAGTAAGGGTCGAGGTGTTGTGTCCACAAGCTAGAATTGACCAAACTATCATTTTTTTCACAATTTGTCAATTTTTCCCCAAAATTCCCCTGCTCCACACCAAAATGATAGGGTGATGGTACTCCCCATGAGAAAGCAGTATGCAAATTTCAGCTTGATCGCAACAAGCATTCTTGACTTATCGTGTCCACAAGGTTTCTGGACTTTAGACCTCTGCTGACCTCAAATGACCCTTTGGGCTGAACCCCAAAACAATACAGATATGTACTTATCATGGGGAACCAAATACCAAGTATGAGCTAGATGTATCCAGGTGGTGTCCAGTTATCATGTTCACCACAAGCTAAACTTGACCAACACATCAGTTTTTCACAATTCCCCCATTTCTGACCAAAAGTGACCCCAGATCAACACCAAAATAGTGTACATGTACCTCCCCACGAGAGAGCAGTATGCCCAATTTTAGCTTGATCCGACCAAGCGCTCCAGACTTATCGGGTCCCACGAAATTTTCAGACTTGACCTATGGTGAGTTCAGATGACCTCTGCCTGGCCGAAATAATATGATCAGTACTCTTCAATGGGGAGCCCAATACCAACATCTGAGCTCAATCCATCCGGTGGGGTCGAGTTATCGTGTCCACAAGCCAGGCGTCACACACCATACGCACACACACATACACACACACACACACACGAACACACACCGTCATGACTGCATGGATTCCTGGAATGTCGTCAAGGAATGAAAAACACCTTACGAAGACAATATTTCGTTTAATCATCTTACTTTGTACTTTTGTTTTTGCCAAACATTGACATACGGTGTCTGTGTTATACACACATATCTGCCTACCTGACCTGCCTAGGTGTTGGGCACCAGGTTGTTGTTTTTTTCTAAAATGGAATCCACACACTGGCTAAGAGAAAAAAAGCCATTTACTTTCTTCCATCCACAGATGCATTCAAGGGTACCGGAGCCTGAAGTTGAACAATAACCCAACCAAGCCAGGTCCATGCTGTCCCACCCCAGCAGCTACCAGGAGGACCTCCCACCGCCCACAGCTTCCGAGAGAGTTACCCCCCCACCCTCGGTCACACTCAGCTCGGCATCAGCAACGAGACGGGAGGAGTATGGCTCAACGGAGGACCAGCAAGCGACTGAAAACGCCCGGAAACCATACAAGGCAAGAGCTCCAGCATATTCGACGAGATCAGGGCGTTTAACATCGGCGATGCTTTCAAGAAGGTTGTGGAGGCGAATGGCAAACCAGAACCTCTAGTGGTAAGTGGATTGGAGTACAAATACACTCGGGTAAATGAACGGATCTTTTTCGCCCTACAGCCATGAGGCCCAGGGGCAATTCTTGACCCATGATAGTAGAGACATAGTGCTATACTCCACTGTGTGTGACAATAATCTACTACCCATAAGTGGAAAATAGAGGGCGCTGCTTTAACCAGAGTGTTGAAGTCGAAACAAAAACTGTGAAACGTTAGGAAATTCTTGTGACAGTAATTAGTAATTTCCATTCAGTGCCATTTCATAGCCTCTAGTGTTCAGTGAGTCTTCTGATGCCAGATCTATCTGCACAGTTTCTGCAGGTTATTATGTTGGATTGTGATAGTACCGGTAGGCATTGTTATTCTGAGGTAAAAACCTCATCCAAGAGTCACTTTTTCGATGGTCAAATCTTGAATTGTTACTTCTACACAGTTTAAAGGGTTGGTCCTTGGGATGTGATCATTATCATTACACCTCGCAAACTGTTAATATGGTTTTGGGCTGTGTCCGCCGCTGCCCTCGCCCCTGCTGGAAAGCAGGCGTTTTTAGCGCAATAACTATTTAACGTTTCATTTTTGATTCCTGACACTCGGTACGCATGTCCGCCGGGTGATGAAATCTCGGATATGAGTTCGAAAAGTGAGCAAATTACTGCATGTATTAATCCCGTATTTCCAAGTTCACGCGGAAATACGGACTTTAGTCCGTACACACGAAAACTTGATGGGGGGTGGAAACAAAAAGTTGGCCACAGTCACCGGAGGCCCATTTGGGGGTTTCTTAAGGTTTCCAACTTTGACAGATTGAACGAAACTTGGAGATGTGGACGGACTGTGTTTTCCTTTTGAACAACGAAGATTATTTCAAGGGAAAGAAGTCAAAATCGTTATAAATTTTTCCGATTTCCAACTCCTGTCTGAAAATTCCAAGGGCACAGGGGAGGTAAAATGACTGGGTTTTTGCGAATTTGCCTAACTTGACAGAAGGTGAACGATACCTGGTGGATTGTAGATTGTTCTTATCCGGAACAACATGAAGAGTATTTCAAGGTCACAGGAGGTCCAATGCATAATTTAGGCTGAGTTTCTAACCTTGTCGTGCTTGAACGCAAATTGGGGAATGTTGACTTCAATTGGATTTGAACAACAGTTCCATTTCAAATTACAAGGAAACTGATTTGATGTATGTGCTCCTTCGAAAGAGGTCACGAAGGTAATTTTCTGCGGGGGGGATGACATTCGGCGGTTTGCGCGCCTGTACTTGTCTAGTTATTTATGAGAGAGGTTTTGGTGATGAGAGTGGACGATGTTAATGGGACCTATGGTGAGAGGAAGACAAATACCTTATGGAATATTTAGGTATTCATATACAATTATTAAACAAATTAATAGTAACATCATTATATGTCTTGTTCAACAGGAACCGGCATGCTATGCGAAATGGGGATTCTCCCTTTTTCTCTGCATAATGGACACAACTTTGAAGGCCATTAACATAAGACGTCATATTGAAATGAATTTTGACCTATAGATAAAGGGTAACATTCTCCGCGACATACCTTTGTTGTATCCAAGCCTGCAGTTGTCTTCAGCTTCGACTTCCTCCAAAAATTGACCTATATCATCTTTCTTATTTAACATTCTTATCAGGTTGAGGGGTAGTATCGATTAGTAGAAATTCCAATACAGTCCGAATCTTATAAAACAAGAACGCATCTATGCGTAGTGATTCTTTGTTATTTTTTACTATCTTACCTAAAAATGGCGATAATACACCCTAACTTTGTAACGATCGAATGAGAGACTTTCAAGATTTACCTACCAACTGGAAATATTAATTCTTATAGCAGCATAGCAGAATAATCGACTTGTCACACACTAAACAGCGGTCCGGATTGAGCTGTTGGGGTACTTTGCCGGAATGGTAGGGGTTTCTTTCTGCTTATGCTGGAAATGAGCGATCAGAATACACTGTTGATATATATTATCCTTCCAGGAATCTATGCAGTCATGACAGTGTGTGGTGTGTGTGTGTGTGTGTGTGTGTGTGTGTGTGTGTGTGTGTGGTGTGTGTGTGTGTGTGTGGTGTGTGTGTGTGTGTGTGTGTGTGTGTGTGTGTGTGTGTGGTGTGTGTGTGTGTGTGTGTGTGTGTGTGTGTGGTGTGTGTGTGAGAGGAGGGACGTCTGACTTGTGTACACGGTACGTCGACCCCCCACTGATGGATCAAGCCATATTTGATATGTGGTTCTCGTGATAGTCGGGAGTGATGAGTGATAAATGATGATGGGATCAGTACTGCATGGGGAAGGCCCCATTCCAAGTATGAGTTTGATCCATCCAGGTGGGGTCAATGTATTGAGTCCACGACTAACATTTACCATTGCCTTTTTAGCCCAAACAGTCATTCTGTGATGGATGTCGACCAAAGTCGGAAACAATGTTTATTGACCAATGGGACAATTTGGCTTGGTGGAGGTCCAGGGTCGAAGGTCATTAAAGGGACAATATAGGCGATTATGTTGGAAAATTTCAAAATTTATCCAATTACAGAATTTTTAGTGTCGTGCTGATGTTCGGTCATAATGATGGTCTGGCAGCCGACTTTCGTGGTGTCGAAATGTTGGTCGCAAGACCCACTGTGGGCCCGAGAGCTCATTTCCTGAAATTTCACACAATGGTACTTGAATGCAACTCCTCCCACAAGCCCCATGGATTTCCTTCAAATTTATGTCCCTTGGTGGGGCATTGGGGGTGTCTGGGAACTTGGGACCTAGGGCCCATTTTCGGCCCTAGGGCAATATTATATGGAATACTACGCGAATCCTTGTCATCTCCTACAAATTCCGTGCACAGTGTAGACAATCAGTCATAATGAATTGGTTTCACAGTCCGACCTTCGGGGTGTCCAGGCTTTTTTTTTCTTTTTCATCCAAGGTCCCACTTCGGCCCGAGGGGCCCATTTCATGAAATTTCACACAATGGTACTTGAATGCAACTCCTCCCACAAGATTCAATAGATTTTCTTTGAAGTTACTTGTAATGTCTCATCCGTAGTGGTCCATCGGGGGTATTTGCGACTTCTTTCTGGCCCGAGGCCCAATTTGGCCCTAGGGCCCATCATGTGCAATCACGCAAAATGCTTTTCCTACTAATTTTGGTGCATGGCTGATGTTCGATCATAATGATGGTGTTATAACCGTACCTACGGGAATTACTGTACTTCAGGCTTTCCAGGGTCCACGGCTTTGGTCCAAGGCCCCATTTGGACCCTCGCGCCCATCTTTTAGCTCAAAAAACCTGGAATATGCATGTCATTCTTTCTAGCTACCATCTATCTACACTATCTATCCAGTGTATAAAAATTGCCTTTTTGGCCCCCGAAAGTCATCCTGTTGACGGAACACTTTGGGACACAATGTTCGTGACCCCTTGGGACTTTTGACTTTTTGGAGGTCAAGGTCAAATGTCAATACAGGGGCATATGGGCCTTATGTGTGGAATTTTTTGAAAAAATCTCTTTCTACAAAGTACTTCTACATTTTCCTTGAAATGTGTCAACGCATGATTTCCATTCAGCTGTTCACCACATTTAGATGCAACGTCATATGGTGCCGCAAGAGTTAAACATAATAACTGTTGAAAAGAGGCATCACTGACCCCCAATATCATTCTTTGATGGATGTTGACCAAACTTGAACCCAATGTTCATGACCTTTAGACATCTTGACCCATGTGAAGTTTCAAGGGTCAAAGGTCATTGGAGGGGCTCAATAGGCCATTGTGTGAAATTACATTTCACTCTCTCAATTGGTCGTTCTCGATGGATGTTGACCAAACCGGAGTAACAATGTTTATGACTGCTTACTAACATTCTTGGCCACAGGAGATATAGGTCGACGGTCGTTAAGGGGCACGATTTAGGCACAAAGGTTTTGAGGGGCTCCATAGGGGCCACGGTTTTTAAAGTGCCTTTTACTCTCTCAATGGTGAGTCTCGATGATGTTGACCCCAAACTAAGTAACAACGTTATTGACTGCGAAGACATCTCTGGCCATATGATTCAGGGTCAAGTCTGTGGACAGGGGCACAAATGATAGGCCATTGTTTGGAAACTGCTCCTGGCATCATGATATTGAAAATTACACACCACGAACACACACACACACACGCAACAACCACACTGCAAAAAGAGGAGGGGAGGGCTCAGCGGGCTCAGTCTGAACCCCCTCCCGTCCCAAGGAAGAAATACACAGAAAGGGGTTGCCATTAACACACATACACAAACTTCACTATTATTGTGAAATGTCCCACACCAATTTCTGAGGCTTACACAAAAATTGAACCCGAAAGCCAAAAGGGTTAGTGATTCATTGACTCCCTTCATGACCTTTCACTTTTGTTAACATCAAATACCTTTGAACTGACTCCCAGGTGAAAGGATAATGTAATTATTATGGGGACACACACAAATATGGGTTATTTCCCACTCTGAAGGGCCAGTAGCGGCTCGTGTAATGTGAGACTGAGACACCTTGTCTGTGGGGATCCTGAGGTCACTAGACATCTGATCAGAGAAATCAAGCTTCGTGTTTAGCCCTAACACGTTTACGGTCTTGCTATATTCTATTGAGGCATGGACATTCACGGTCGGGCGAGACAAAGACTTGGTTCGCCGTATCCTAGGTTACCGCTGGCCATCTGGCAGACCATGTATCCATGCATGGTTCTCAAGGAGGCTTGGTCGTGATGGGGTCAGTGTGCGCTTAAACTGTCTCCTGGAAGACGATATCATCCACTGTGGTTCTGTCTGTAGGTGGGGTCGAAGTTTATCGTGGTTAACAAGCTGAAAATTGCCTAAATTTCAATCGCTCACAGTTTTCTCATTTGCTCATAAGCCGAACCCGGTCTACACGCCAAAAAACAATAGGCTCTTGAACTTCCCATAAGAAAGCTACACACGAATTTCAGCTTGGTTGGACCAAGCATTCGGGACTTATCGTGTTACAGAGCTTCCCCGCTTTGACCTCTCTCGACTTCAAAAATGAACTTTGACCTGACCGCAGAGCATAGGAATCATTATGGGGAACCCCCATCCAAATAGAGCTCATTCAATCAGGCGGGGCCAAGCTAAAATCGTGTTAACAAGCTAAAATTGGCAAAATAACACATTATTTTTCACAATTATTCTATTTTTTCCGCAAAGTGACCCACGGTTTGAAACCCAGACGATAGGTTTCCTCACATGAAACTCCACAATAAAGCTACATACACAATTTTCATCCTGATCGGCTGAGCCTTCTCGACTTACCGTGTTAACAAGATTTCAGACTTGACCTCTGGTGACCTCAGACGAACTTTGACCTGACACCAAAACATGGAATCATATAAATTGTAAGGAGACCATATACCGGTAGACCAACCTCCTCCACCTAGGGGGGGTTGATTTATCACTTTAACAGCCAGGCGTCACGTACACAAACACACCTACGCACACACCCACACACTGCCATGACTCCGTCCAAGAATCAAAAGAGGAACGAGCATGTAACTGAAAGACCCTTAAACGTGTCAAAGTCCTGTTCGAAATCCAACCAAACAAAAACGTTCCTTGAAAAACTGAATGGGGCCCTATAATGGAGATATTACATTCTTAATGCGAAAAGCAATTGACTTCGCTCCGATTTTGTATTCGGAATTCAGAAGAAGAGTGGTATGGCGATAATTATTCATATACTGCACAGTCTTCTCTGGCTTGGGGATAAGTGTGAGCATCATGATAGCACGCGACTGTTCTGGTACGAAATAGAGCGCTGTTGATAACCTTGTTCAGGAATAACCACAAGAATCACCCATAGGCCTTAAAAATTTAACAGATAACGCGATTGTCCACTCATCGATTGATAAATCCTCCCACAAGAACCGCTTCTTCCTCCCTCAAACTAGGGTTGAGGCAAATCATCAACGCGAGACAGGGTTAATGGTTAACAATAGAATACATGGGAGGTAGAAGGTGTCACAGAATGTTAGACACATAATCTAATAGGTCTCCTGAGAGTGTGTACCCTAACTCTGTTTCCCTGAATCCTATTGATTAGTGTGCTAACATTCTTTACCATAGCCATACTGATGGTGCCTGTGAACGCTTCTTAAAACTTTCTGCTGCCCTTCTATTTCGCCGGTTTTCCACAAAAATACTGAGACTATTCAGATTTACAACGAAAACTGTGTGTGGGGACACAAGTTGGTCCGGAAAGATGTCAAGGACCCCGGAGGTAAAATTTAATAATGAAAAGAGTTTCCGTTTCTGCATTTTTTGACCGATATGGACATAACTTAGTGTTGTGAACTACTGTTAGTTCTGAACAACATGAAGGTCTTTCAATGTCAATGGAAGTCAATTTGCATATTTTGGCAATTCCCCCAATTTTCGACGAAACATTGGAGAATGTGGCCTGACAGTTGGTCCCTGACAACAGTAGGACTATTTCGAGTCCCTGAGTAAGAATGGACATGATGTAGTGCTTCCGCTAAATTGTTGGTTTCCCCGCCTGCAACATGTCCAGTTTCTGCAGTAATATACACGTCGGCGGATCATCAGCCTACACATTCTGGTTTTCCTTGATGTAATCAATTCCTATTATAGCATGATTCTAGAAATCCCTTGCATTTCAGAAATCCCTTGCATCAGCACTACCTTTCGTGAACTTATACACACCTATACGGTATTGTGTCGAAATACACAATATTGTGTATCCTACTACACTATGTAGTGTAAGTGTCACACGCAGTTGTGCAACAGGTGATGTACTATTACTTCCTGCGTTTTCATTGCATGAGAGTGGTTACCGCAAGTCTCTAGCATGCGCTATGGTGTTGCGCTATACTCCATGCACAGGCCGAACGCCTACTTACCTATCATTTCGTTCGAAACATAACCATGCAGTTTGATGTAGGCTTTGCTTTTCGACTGGGTCGCGGCCTCTGTTCGATTCTCGCGTCCGGTTTTCTTTCGTCCATTTTTTCCTTTTTTTTTGGTTATGAATGGCCGACTATTATATTCCGATTGTTTTTTTGGTTTTCATTTACTTCGGATTCTGATGTAACTATAGGCAGCTCGTGATCTTTTCCTCCTAAATTTGGGTGTGTCGTTTATCCATCCAATTTTTAAACAAAGCCTGTTTTGGAGCGTTTTATACCGTAGGTGTTTTCAGCATTTTGCTCTGGCCCCAATCACCTCTATTGAGATCACTGTGGAATCACACGCATATCAAAGCTCCGCGTATTGATAGGGGAGACTCATTTTATTCTTTCCATTTTCTTTATGGTAACGTTTTTTTTTCAGGATTAACTAAGCTATGTGGGGCCTACGTTGACTCTGGCAAATGAAAGTTTATTTCGCCAAAAGCTGTGTAGATGATCAATATTAGTGTCCAAGGATGTTTTGGTCTAACCACAGACTGAGCTGGCGATATTTAGAGGCAACCACCCCCCCCCCCCCCCCCAATCACTGTAACTTACGCCTACAACCCAAACTCCCTCGACTCACGCCCTATGGGATGTCAGTCTAACGCACAATGCTAGTTGTTTCATTAATGTTCTAGCAATGTTGAGTCCTCAATAGGGGTTGTGATGTTCAGTGTCTTCATGGGAGGGTGGAGTATGACAATTCATAGCCCGAATCTCGGCTGAATGACCGCTAATATGAACCATAACTTGTTTGGGAATGACATGGATAACATCGAATGAACATTGGTCAAATGCTTCAAGTCCAGTACGGGCCCCCCCCTCTTACCCGGTAGTCAACATTGTTTTTTGTTTTCGTGTATCCCACTCACAATGAAATACAACAGAACAGCATACCAACAGCCCGTGAGAGGTGAACTGGAAAGCTACACCTCTATTGCCTCCTGGTCTTGATTAATATAGCTTAGCAAAAGATCAAGGCAGGCTCATGACACAGTCCATACTGATACTGGGGCATTCAATGGACCTAGTTGGGGGGTCCTTCCAGACTGGCTGGAAGGTACAATACACAAGTGGTCCAGAATGTATTTCTCGAAGTTTGCTCGATTAGTGGTGTTTCTGTTAAGGTATTTACTGGTTTCAAACAATCCTGATCCCAGAGGTCGAAAAGAGCTTTTCGCTAACTAGCAGATAATAAACAGGCAGACCTTAGAGCATCCTTGAGGTGGTTATAGGTCGCCACAGCCCTGAGGAACACATCAACATAGCTCCTACAAGTGTATCTAACTTAACAAACCTAAACAATAAAATACATAAACTAGGCCATGCGCCAAGATCCTACTGCTCACCAATATCCCAAAATCACATCGAAATCGTATGCGGTTCAGAGAAATCCTGATGAGGGGAAAAGCGTGGCCGACCACAAACGAGATAGCTAAGTTCTCTCCTGTAAACTGCCATTCAGACGAAACAAGTGAAGGTCACTCGAATGAGTTGCTAGATAGATTACTGTGTAGTGATCAGCTTTTCTGATGTGCACTCCCCGGAAAAATTCCTTAACCAGATTCCTCCAGTGACATCCTGGGGGGGGGGGGGGCACACGTACCTCTCTCGCCAAAAATGTGATGTGCCTAAATCCCCCCCCCCCAGATAGATATACATGAATCAAAAATGATAACTTGAGGACATGTACCTTAGTTGATGCCACTGGCGAGTCGGTTGCAAGCTATTTCCAAATATTGGCTCTATGATGACTATTTTTTATTAGCTTTTTAGCTTTTCTGAGGTTGCCCTCCCGGAAAAAATCCCCCAGTTCTCCCAGTGGACTCGCTGCGGGGGGGGGGTAGTCCACTACCCCTCTCTCGCCAAAAAGCTGATTGTGCCTAATCTCCCCCCCCCCAGATATCTATGAATCAAAATGTAATTGAGGACCTGTTACCTTAGTCGATGCCACTGGCGATGACGTTGGCATGCTATTCAAATAATTGGCCCTCATTATGAATATTTCGTTGTGTATGGATAATCTGTAATATGGAATTTTATAACCACCAGTTCGTTTTTTATTAAAAGGGCGGTAGTTTATACAAAATAGGATTTGAAACAGGGGCGGCAGGTAGGTGAGGAACTCTTGCGTGGATGAGAAACAAAATAACAGCAGTTTGATAAATAGTTGAAAATGTTTCGTTGTTGAGATATATGAGGGGATTACTTTTCAGTGACCTTGAATGACCTAGACCTAACACCATCCAGAATAGCGTTCTTCCTTCTCATATATGCAAACTCAACCAATAAGAAAACTATGTCTGTTCACAGTTATCGTGCGGAAGCGTTTCTAAAGAAGACCTCTCCTGGACCTTGCCACGACCTTCAATGATACCAAAAAATAAATAGTAATAATAAATTAGTAATCAGAATATCAATAATAATAATATATAATAATACTAATAATATAATAATAATAATAATAATAATAATAAGGATAATAATAATAATAATACCCTCTACATTTGTTTGGTATCCTTGCCGAGCAGACAGGTCATATTTGTGGTATGGGCGTGTGTGTGTGTGTGTGTGTGTGGTTTGTGTGTTGCACTTGAAATTGTAAAAAAAATTACACGAATTCCCAGAAAAGGAGATTCGCTCAACTGCTGCAAGTGGTCAGTAAAAGATAATTAGGTGTTCTCAACCTTATTAAATTTTCACATCAAAATTCGCTCATTACGTGAAGTTTAGCATTTCTGATGCAATTTGTGGTCGAATTTTGTGGAAAATCACCATCCTTCTAGCGCTACAGATTGAAATTTGATTTATTGAATATGACATATGTCGTATATTTATTATATATTGATATATGAATGCTATATTTTTGCTTCAAACAAATTAATTGAAAACTTAAAATAACTGCTGTGTCGAACTGCAGCCACTTCTCATCAATCTCTAATGCTGATTAGAGCAAGGCTTCCGAGAGGATCTTGCTCAATGACCTAGAACAGTTTCTTGTTAACGACAAACTCCATCTACACCGTCAGACTAGAGCAGTGGTTCCCAACCAGGGGGTTACCCCCTGGGGGAAATTCCAAGATTTCAGGGGAGACAAAAATTGTTACGAAGGTAATCATTTTGAAGATTTTTCGGTGGAATTCTTTTGGTTTACAAAACACAATTACATAGCACAGTTTAAACCCCTTCGGCATCTCCGCCCATCAACCCTCAATATAATGGATTTCTAGGGGGAACGGCTTCAAGCAAAAGGCAAAGGTGGGAAAGGGGAGGAAAAGGTTGGAACTAACAGGGTCACCACAAGGCGACAGTTGCAAGCGCATTTTTGTCTCGCCTGAACGTTGTCCAAGGAGAGGACATAGCTGATCACTTTGTTGTGTGTGGTGTCATGTGTTGCGGTTCTGTCCGTATGGGCGGTTCGATATCTTCTGAAAATGTAGAGTGGATTATTCATAGTCCCGATATATGCAGTAGTGACGAGTAATTCGCATGGACAGTAGTACATTTGCTAAGCTATGCAGTTTGAAGTTGGTGAATTTCCATGAAACTTGGTGGAGATGGGTACACCGTCAATCTAGATCAATTTAACAACAGTTACAAGGTCACTGAAGGTCATTGAGTGACTAATTTGCTGAAATATGCAATTTTTCAAAGTTTGCTAAAAAACAGGACAAACGATCGAAATGAGTGCAGATAGGGTTCTCGTAGAGATAGTCATGGGATTTTTTGATGGGTGGACAAACAAACATGATGACGAGGTCAAAAGGTCAAGGTGAAGCTTGTGAAAAATGTGTTATTTTAGCAGTTAAAGGCAAGAATAAAAAATGTCAATTTTTTGATATGTGAGAGCTCTGTGTGCTACATAGACGGAACCAACTCTTGCTCAATCTGACACCTGGTCTTCAAGGTGTAAGGTGTCAAAGGTCGGTTTTTTTGATATTCTTTTGGGGGATAGCATTGGGGGTGTGTTATATGAGTACAGAAATACTTTTAGGGCTTGGTGAATTACATGGAAGCAAAAAGCATTTTCCATAAACCGCATGTCATCAAAGTCATTCAAGGTCACAAATACTATAATAATAAACAGTTATTGCAATAACGTCAGTGACTGTGTACGATATGTCTGAAAATTGGGACAGGCTGCAATATCACGGGTAACATTTTTCATAAAAACCGTTATGTCATCAAAGGCCATTCAAGGTCAAATTATGACCAAAAAATGCCGAAGAATAACATTCCTGCAAACAACCTCTAAGACCGTGTGGATATGGCTAATGTTTGGAGACATGGCGCTTTGTTTGTAACGGAAATATTTCAAAAAACTGTTATGTCAGCAAGAGTCAATCCAGGCCATTATCCCTACCAAACTCCATACATTTTTTATTGATATTATCCACCCTCTACCTTGAGGCCTCCAGGAAAAAGGGAACCTCAGCCTAGTATATCCTCCACCACTTCCACTGGGAATCCCCAGGAGGAGATTTGTTACTTGTCCTGTCATCAATTCTCCTGCCTGCTATGGGTGAATCTGTAAACAATGATTGCTGGCCCAGAAATGGATTGTGATACACAGACTAATTATTAACGATGACAATTGCTTTAAAATCGTTGCTGTATTCTTAATGTTGAGAACTGTAGTAGTTTATCAGTTGTTATGGAAATATGCTAATATGAATCTCACAACTATCCAAATTGAGTGCATTACCAAAAAAAACTACAAAAGCTTGCCAATCACCCCCCATGATCTATCTAATCTGTACCTTCTGTGTTTTGATGAATCTCAGCCAGACTTGGTCACATTGTTTATTGACTGAAGGGTCCATCGTTGACCACCTGAAATTCAAGGAAGGTCAGCATGGCATAAAGTGGGGCACAATGGACCAATAAGTGGAACACTGCAAAACGCTACCTCTCCTACCAAATTTGGGTACACAGTGCTGATGTTCGGTCAAACTGAGGGTCTATCAGCCCGTACCTTCGGGGTGTTCAGAATTTTTGATCCAAGGTCCCACTTGGGCCTAGGGCCTTTCACCCATTTCATGAATTCCACACAATGGGGCTCGGAAATGCATCTTCTCCCCACATGCTTCAATTGGATTTTTCTTCACAGAATCATTATGGTCTTGGTAAGGGACCATTGTTGTTCAGGTATTTGGGGCCCAGGGCCCTATGGCCCATTATAATGAAATACTGTTAATCTTGTATCTCCTACGAACTTTGGTGCACAGTGCTCACATTCATTCATAATGTTGGTTTAATGGCCGTACCTTCAGGTGCCCAGGATTTCGTACCAAAGCCTAGTGTGGGCCCGAGGGCCCACCATGTGGAATTATCGCAAAAAATGCTTCTCTTCTTACAAGTTTTGGTGGCACTTACTGACATTCGGTCATATGATGGTCTAACAGTCGTACCTCTCTGGGTTTTCAGCAGGAATTTTTGATCCACGGTCCCTGGGGCCCGAGGGGCTACATTTCATCAATTATCACACATTAGTACTGAATGCAACTCTCTCCTTCCACAATATATAGACCTATAACCTGGGGAGTCCCGGACACCTGGTAAAAAGCGGACACTACTTCTCGTACGAATGTTCCTTAGTAATACGATAATAGAACATTTTCGCGGAACTAATCAGGGAGGAATTGTTCCAGTCGAAATGGCCGATTGCGATGTATTTGACACAAAAGGCCGAAAGAGGGATTTAGGCTCTCGTACACTATAAAAAATATATTTCAAATGGCCTAAATAACGCTCAGAAAATACTCGATAAATTTCACACAATTTTGATCACCTGAACTTTACTCCAGCATGTATATCAATATCTTTCTTATAGCTAGGTTAGGCTAACCTATGGCTAACAGGAACGTTGGGGCGTGGCCTAAACTTAAGTTTAAGGGTCGACGTGCTCTTATTATTTATTTCTTTCAGTGTTACGTAAACATACACACGGTGTGGATAATTATGATAGAAGGTAGCCCAGGGGATTCACGAGCCATCATTCTAATCTGGCGTAATTAGCCTGTGAGACCTCAAATTTACAAAAACCACCTGAATGCCTCTAATTTTCAGCAAAAAGAGGTCCGTCATTTTCCACCGTAGGTCCGTAGCGACATTTTCAGTGTTGTTGTTTGCTTGTTTTTCTGGACAACGTCGTGAATTCAGCCCCGTGTTAAAAGAGCACTCCGTCCTTGTGAAGATAAACATTCGCATGGTTAGTATGGAACTGCATAGGGATGCATGCATCAGTTACGTACTGCATCGTGTGGAAAGTGTCCGCTTTCTAGCAAGGTTCTAGGATCGGATGACAGCGACGGGACGGCCTGGGAAATCTTGAAACCCACCTTGAATTCATCATTTTGGCAAGTCGATCGCTCTATAATATAGTTGTACACACCCTACTTGACTATTGAGTGCATTTTCTCTGTATTTTGCTATTTGGAATCTTCGAAAAGTTGACGCATCGCGAGTTACCGCATCCATTGCCAGGGTTACCATATACTAATGATTTTATCAGAGTTACATGTAATGTCTTGGTAGTGGTCCATTGGGGGGTTTGCAAACTTCTGCCTGAAGGCCAATGTGGCCTAGGGCCCCCACAGGTTCAATCATGCCAAGGCTTCAACCAATTTTGATGACGCCGCAGCCCAGTTTGGGCCCGAGTGCTCATCACGTGCAATCACGCAAAATATTTCTAGTCCTACAGTGTGATTTTGATAAAATGATGGAATAGTCATACGAATGGCTATTGGATTTTTTGTCCAAAGACCAACTTGGGCCCTACAGCCTATTTACTCGATACAGTGTGTCAACAATAGCCTTTGGCCCCCAAACAGTCATTTCTTGATGATGTCAACCCAACTGGGACACATTGTTAATTGACCATGAGACATGTTTGACCTCGTGAAGGTTCAAGGGGCAATATAGGCCTTATGTACAAAATTTCAAATTTATCTCTCTCCTACAAAGTACATAGATTTTCTTGAAACTGTGGCATAATGCTCCATTGGAGGTGACTCTTTTCAGCTTTTTGCAGATTTTGGATACAATATTTTATAGTGTCGTTTAAGAAATGAAGCAGTGACATCTGATTGAAAAGGAGCAAAAACAGTCATTCTGTGATGGATGTTGACCAAAACTTGGCCCAATGTTCATTGAATTTGTGATTGTGAAGATCACGGTCAGAGGTCATTAAAAGGGCGCCATGAGGCCATTGTTGAAATTGCCGTTTCTCTCAATTGGGCTCTCGATGAATGTGGACTAAAAGTGAGGACAATGTTCATTGAATGCTAAGGAACGGTTTGGCCATAGGAAATCATGTCAAAGGTTGTAGAGGCGACAATAGGACCAATTGCTTGGCCTCATAATCTTGACACATTTAACAATGTATAATTGTATATTTCGTCCTGAGTTACCATTGGAGCGGTTTGAGCTACAGCACAATTTGTGTGGTTGTTTAAAACTTACCTAGCCAACACATTTGAAATTGATGGAAATGGCATTGATGCAGTTATCCACCAGCCTCAGTTAGTTGATAATGACTACAGCGGGAAGGTGCAATAAAAACTTGCACAAGATCTTGATACGTGGCGGGGAGTAATCACTGAGCATGTCGGCTAGACGAGACCTAAACCTACTACTACTTACTATAATTAGTCTGAAAAGGACCTAGTTTAATTCAGTTTTAAACGCGCCGATTTACTTTAGGGCTTTAAAATCGGCGATTTCACCACGAGCAATCCACATTAAGTACTGGGCATTGCCTGCAGGTCATGGACGGCTGGCAAACTCATTTGTGCAACTAAAAATTGTTGGACATTCTATTACCGCTAAAAAAATAACAGCATCGATGTTGCAGAGTTTGTAATTCGCTTTAGTCGCGTCTTTGGAGCAGGTTTAGGCCTATGGTGTACGTCTAGTTAGACTACATTTCGTATGTAGGCCTGTCATGTACGTGCGGAAAAAAGCACAATCTACGGCGGAATAGAGTGCCGAAAAGTAAACGATTGGTTGGTATTGAACGGCCCTCGCCAAGGCCTACTTTACGTTAGTTATCAGATCTCAACTATCTACATCATTGCGCACGCTGTAATCAATATCTAACGGATGCTGGGCCGTTTCGGTCGACACACTTTCGGCCACCTACCGTTCCGGCCGGCCTATCTAGTTGGTCGTTTCGGCCAATATAATAATGCTCCATGGATTCGGCCAAACGAAGACGTTGGCCAACCAACCTGGACGTTTCGTCGGCCCAACAAATTCTTTCTGAGACAGATTCAAGTTATTCAACAAATGTAAGTGTCATATTGTTTTGATAGCGAAACTTGCGTAGTAGTTTCATCATTAGTGTTGGGACAACAGTCCTTGGGCGAACGGTCATGGGGCGAAATGTCTTGTTTCCTGCCCTCACTACCTATCGTAACGGGTGTCTGCGGGCTTACAATCAATGGAGAGTATCGATTTTTTTTACCGTTCCATACTGCGAAGAAGACTGTCATATTAATGAATGTAAGAGCCTATATCTAGTGGATAAGCTTTTAGTGGCAGCGTGCAGACAAACCATCAAGAAATCTATATATCCTATGAGACTGCACACGTCATGTGGCTGAAACGAATGACTTTTGAAGAACAATAATACACAATGCATTACAAATCAAACTGGTCTGCAAGTTATACTCACACATCACACATGGTCTTCCATAAGGAAAAACTCAGTTTGTTAATGAAACCTTCTCAAATTTATTTAAACCTTGGTAGTCTGTACTAAGAGAATCATGAACCCGGGCCATGTAATTACTCATTGTCTAGTACCCAATAGACTTCCTGAATTGGCTAATTTGGTGTATTCAACATGGTCCATGTATGTATATTATTGGACAAGATCCGCCTAAAGCAGGGGTAGATCAACATGCTCGTTAACACATATACATCGTGGCACTGCGGTATCATCTGTTGTTTAGAGTTGTAGTGAGTGTATTCAGCTGATATTTTCAGACGAAACTCACTGGGGGAGGGGGCCATCAGCTGAAGACGATAGCAGCTTGGGAACATTGGGGCGATGTGACTGATTAAAAATCATGGATCTCGCGCAACCGGCGCGACACTTACGCGATCAGCTTGTTACATTCAACTCACAACTCACAAAAGTAAAACCATGCAGCAATAACTACAACCGTAATTTATTGTCTTCTGTTGATATTTCCTATATGGTATATCCCTGGCTAGCTGAACAATAACAACATGGTAATAAGATTATTTTGCGCATTTGTGCATACTCAGTAAAACTCACGGCTGTTACAATCTCAACGTGGCAAGCTCAACATTCACAAAGAGTTACATTATATTTTAGGATTTGTTTTATTTTTCACTTACCCTCTGATATGGCGGATCGAATTCCTATTGCTTGATTGCAGTTGCCCTAGAAACCATCGAAAATCTGGCTCCATAGTTTTGGGCCCATCGTGGATGTGAACTTTGAAGCCAATTGTCAAATTCATGAGTTGGCCTACTTGCATTAATTGCAGTTGATCCAAGCTGAACCAATCAGGAGCCTTGGGGTGATTCAATGGCAACAACCTAAAAATGCATGCATTACTCATATCAATGCAGCAAACAATGACTACATACATGAAATTGGGTCATACACAATCGTATAGCTATGATGTCAAAATTAGCCCTCAAATCCCTTACTTCGTGTGACATGAAGTCACTCGATCGCAAGCTGGGTGGAAGCATGTAAAGCTTTGACATGGACAGGTATACTCTGTGATCCCGAGTACCAAACTGGGTCAAGAGAAAGCTTTTAAAGTTGGGGTCCAGCCAGCCGATGGCTCTACGGCGTGGAAACCCCCGGACTGAAAACGCGCATAGAAGCTAGATGTCGCCGATATGAAATAAATAGATGGCGACTATAAACAAGAATGCACCTCTGCGTAGTGATTCCTTGCCTTTTTTTCCCCGACAATGTTCCCCATGTTGTGGCATCAACCCAATGAGATTCACTATATCAAACCCTGCAAGAATGTGTGCTGCCGACTCAAACCACAACTTGAACACAAAACGACCCAATCACCTGCACTATACTAACCGCAAGAGAATGCTTGTTCTTTTGAACCATGGTCAAAAGTCATCTGAGGCATTGAGTAACAATACTGAAAAAATACCTGGTAAGTGTAATCTTGAAGAGTGTAAGGTAATGTCCGAGTCTACCTAGTGAGGTCCAACGTTCTTCCATACAGTGTGGGAAGTACCAACGACCGTAAACAAGAGAGTCGCGTCAGAACTGCAGGCCGGGCTCAATGCTGAGGGATCATTTAGCGAATTTATCACTCATAAGTGACTGGTGTGGTCAAAGCAATAGATTGAATGAAGTGGCAGTTCTTCTTTTATCCGGACGACCAACATCAACAACATCAACAATTTTAAAAAAAAAAAAAAAAACTCATTTCTTTGGGGGTATATGGTGGGGAACGAGAAGTGCTAGTCAGGCCTATATATTTTCATTGCACCCCTCCACTACCCTTGACAAGGGGATTCATTGTAGGTACAGTGTCCAATAGCATGGTGTCTCACATGTTGGTCATTGTACCATATTTCAATAAAATCACTAAATGTTACTGAGGTAAGTCATTGCCATCAAATCGTTCAATTTGGTACAGCAGAGTATCTGTGGTCTTTCAATTGACTATGGGTGTATGTTCAATTTTTAATTATGTTGCGACCACGGAAAAGTGACTGAGGGGTTCAATCATTGTTGACCCACCTAAGTGCAGTGACTCACCTTGTCGGGGGTACAAGGGGTTGGTCATGCAATTGACAAGTGCATAACTGTTTAAAATACTTGTATCAATGCCATTTTACCAGTCCAGTCAAATTCTATTGCCATTTTAGGGTCAAACTTTTCACAGGTTTTCGAATCACATATTCCTCCTACATTGGTGGGTTGGGAATGTCCTCTCTATAATGGCGCCCACCCCATGCAGGCACCTCCCATAACAATATATCTGATCGGCGGCATGATTATAATGCAAATAGATAATAGAACAGACAAGATTTTGTCAATTTTCTATGTTATTAATATATATATATATTATATATATATATATATATATAAATATATATATAAATATATATAATATATTATATATATATAGTATATATATATATTATATATATATATATATATATATATGATATATGCCCATTTTGAGACATTTCTGAATTCTGGTGGGCTCAGTAAATGTTGATCCAGTATGACTTCTGGCCATTGTTTAAATGTGCTTATCCGCCTCGGCAACCACTTTTCCAAAATAGTCACATCAAGTGACTGTCAACACCAGATAGAGAGCACTGGGGAAGAAGAAGATATTTTATAGACTCAAACCCCTATCCATTTCTGCTGGGGTAACAGGGTAATGCCCTCACTTTTTGCTCAATAGCGAAAAATGCCACAATGTTGTGTCCTTTCCCACTTTCAGAAGCTTCCTTCCTTGACCCTTGCGTTCTTCTTCTTCCTTCCTCCCACGCACTACCCTCTCACTGCTTCTACAACACACACCACAGTTAATGCCCTCATTAGGGCTTGTCTCTGCATCACAGGTAATAATACCCAATAGTCCTGCCTGTCATGGTCAGCATGTGTTCTTTTCGCATGCATATGGAAGTGTTAGCTTTAAATGTAACATCAGATATCTTCAATCCTCATGAGCATTGCCATTGCCAGGTACCATTTCCACATTGACTGCCTACAGGCCTAAAAGGGTTTTATGTGTTACTACTTACAGTCTCACACAAACAATTAAGAATTAAATCCTTTTGGGGATTGGGACCAATGTTTACCAGCCAAACCAGGGCGTTATTATAGTAATACACACACATGCAGGCATGGTTGAGGAGATTATGGCCGGGGCCCTAGGTGTTCTGATTGTGCATAGCAGGACACATTTCCTGGTGTGCATTTCTGCTGTAAATACTAGTTAAATAATGGAAATTTGACAGATCATATCACCATGTTTCATGCAATGTAAAGCAACAAACTTGGCATTCCCCCCTCCGAGTGAATTAATATGGGCTATGGAAAAAATTGTCCAGTTTGTCCCTCCCCCTCCCCCTCCCCCTCCCTTTGTATCCATTGTTACTAATCCCATTTTGTACCTTCCCTGAGAAAATGCCAATGGGATAATTTAAAATATTAACACTAAATGAGAGGACTAATACGCAAGAAGACGGCGTTTTCTTCTGCCTTGATTAGAATTTGTCAATACAATGCATGATTCAGGCTTCAAATCGGGCTACATTTTTTCCATTTTCATGAAGCTGGCCTATAAAACTCTCCTGGGAGGTGCATGCACTACCACAAAATTACCACCCCCACCCGTAGCACACAACTACTGATCAGGAGGTACAATAGGCTGGTCACTGGTGCGTCCAATATTCAATATATTCAATACCTATCCGAATACTAATAAAATGACAATTCAAGAATTGTACTGTCTTCACTGGGGGAAATAGTTGTATTGGGGAGGGGAGGGCAGTGGAAGCAACCCAGATTTTATGAGGGGGCAACACAACACTTTGGTGGTCAAAAAAATAACACTAAATGAGAGGAAGTTACGCAAAGAGATGGTGTTCTGCCTTGCAATGCAGGAATTTGTCATAATGAAGTGATGCAGGCTTCCACTAGGGCACATTTTCCAATTTTCATAAGTGCCTATGAAAACCTGGGGAGGGGGTCGCTACAAAAACCAACATTGCCCAACCCACCCGTAACAACACCAATACTGATAAGGAGGTACATATAGGTTGGTCCACTGGTGCTAGTCCAATCCATGACTCAAACCATATCAGAATAATAATAAAATGACAATTCAGAATTTGACTGTCTAACTGGGGGAAAATTTGGTGCTGGCCAATACTCAAACAAGATCGGAATAGCATAAAATGACAATTGCAAGCATGGTACTGTCTTCACTGGGGGAAATATTTGTTGGTTGGCTATATGCTTGTTCTCACTCTGTACAATTGAATCGTTGCAGAGATAAAGGATTGTCCACTAAAATGAGGGAAGGAAGAGATATGCAAGAAGAGGTGTTTCTGCCTTGACATTAGGAATTTGCAATAAATAGTGTGGCAGGCTTCAACTAGGGCTACATTTTCCAATTTTCATAAGCTGCCTATGGAAACTGGAGGGGGAGAGGGGGGGTGCGTGCAAAACCAACATTGCACCCCACCCGTAACAACACACTAATGCTCAGGACGTACGTATAGGCTGGCACTGTGCTAGTCCAATACTCAAAAACATATCAGGCATAATAATAAAATGACAATTCAAGAGAACTTTGTACTGTCTTCATGGGGGAATAATATTGTTTGGGTGGCTATGCTTGGTCTCATTATGTACAATGAATCGTTGAAGAGATATAAGGATTGTCATCATTTGACCTGGAATTTTTTGACATGACCTGATACCAAAAACAAGAGGGTAATCTCATCAGTGTACAATCCAACACGCAATTTGAACTTAAAGCTATTTGATTCATTAGATATCAGCTGACGAGCAGATGTCAAATGCCAAATTTATCCACATTTCAGTTTTTACTTGTCTTGACCTTCCACATTCATTGAGATAGCTTGTGATAGAGTTATGTAGTAATTTTTTTTAGCTTATGGTGGGTGTCATGGACTTTTTTTTTGCTCGTAACAAGATGCATCTGGCCAACACAAAAAAGCATTGCAAAATCACGAAGGTCAAAGGTCAAATGAGGTCAAAGGTCAAATGAGTTCAAAGGCGAGAGTCACCAGTGTATTCACCCAGACGAACGAAAGTTTCAATTACGACAGTCCTCCAAAAGTTTCGTTGCCGAGATATATGACGATTTCCTCTGTGGGACCTGAATAACCTTGAACTAACACCAAACAATAGGGTTCATTCTCACAATACATGCTACCCACATACCCAATTGAACTTGATAGATATGCGTTCGTCAGATATCGTGCTGACGAGCTTTTGGAACTTTGCCCTCTCGTGCCTTTGAATGAACTGGATACGGGGGAACCAAACAATAGGGGTTCTCCTCCCCATAGTGCAACCCACATACCTAATTTGAACTGGATACCAAGTTGCGTATGTTAATACGCCTGCTGACAAGGGGTGTCACACACACACACACACACGAACACAAACAAAAACACGACACACCCACACACCATACGCACAGTGCATGACTGCATAGATTTGTTTGCCTTCGGAAAGGAATAAAAAACGAGGAGTTCAGGGCCAAATCTGAGAGTGGAACAGCTGAGCGGTAAATGCAGGCGAGCGAGGCTCAGGTCTTTGACATGAGAGGTAAAACACGATCTGCAATGCAGCGAGTGCTCACATGGCAATAACATGACAACGGAAGAGTTTTTTCCAAAAAAAAGGTAGGCGGCCATTGCATCAAGAGAATAGGGAACCGGCCAATTTAACGCAGGACAAGAGTACGACGAGTGTACTTGGAAGAAGATGATTCATGCAGCAAAGACCTCACATCTTCAGTGGAGAGCTGAGGGAGAAGACAGTCTAGTGAAGATTCTCTTCAAACTAGAATAGATGAAAAGATGATATGTCAAAGCCCACCCCACAAATTTGGAGATTCTGTCACGTTGCTTATTTGGTCGTATTAATTTAACTTCTGGGGCTTTCGGGACTCTGGACGTCACAGGAGTGAGGGAGGGGCGATGCGAAGGCCACATATAGTCTCTCACCTTACAGAAAATCAGATATACAGAAATAACAGACGATGGTAGATAGGTATTCCCTTATAATGAAGGAGTTTTTTTTAATATCTTGTGATGAATCCTGTGAGCTTTTATTTGGATCCCATCTATGTTGTGTTTTGTTTACAAAGCGGGTTGCAAGACTACATGTCCACCTTGATTTCTTGTTAATACTGTGGTAGTCAACTAAAAAGTCAACCATAGGTAATAAATAACTAAAAAATTGGCCTATTATACGCGGTAGCAATCTGATGTAACATCAACAAACGGGTAACAGGTAATAGCCAACCGTAACCTTGCGTTGAACTTGGACGGTAAGTGTCAAGGCTGTTCGCTTACCTGTCGCCGAGGTGAGCAGTAGGCTACAATAGACAACAAAGTGGAGGAAAAAATTATGAGCGAAGCGCATATTTCAATTCACGAAACTGTGTTTATACGATACATTACTCTATGCGTGGAGATGAGCTTTGACTGTATCCGTGAATGTCCCCTCTGGCCTCCTGCCGGACCCTTGTCCGTGCTACGAGTGGCAGTTTGCTTATTACCTGCATCTGAAGTGACAATGGAAACAGCATGGCATCTGTCATGAATGATAGGTAGCACTGGTTGAAACTGACTGACCTACCCCTACCTTCGACTCCTCACGCGACGGTCAAAACAACAACAGCCCGTCCCCAAATTGACCGATCACACATAGCTGGACAAGATTATTTCACACAAGCAAATATCCTGGACAACTAATGTGACTCGCGACCGCAGAACCTGGATCATGTCCATTTGTCCCTCGCCACCGAATAACTCTTCCCTCTTCCCCCCTTCCCCTGCTGACGCAGGTTTGCAAAAATGTCATGATCAAACGTGAGCTTGTCCATGCCCCCCCAGAAAATGAGCTAACTCTGGACCCTGCCCGCTCCCGATAGAAACTTTCAGTATTAACGTAAGCAGTGGCGTACCTCAACTTGTGTCCCATCCATTAGCCTCGGTACTTCCAATCCCCCTTAGACTCTGGACGGACCCCCAGCCAAAACGGATGGTCTCGGCCCAGACCTACATTTTTTATAAAATCGCCCACCAAGACAGTATTTGTGGCTGGCCGATTTAGAGGCTGGGCCTTTTAAATAATTTGTACAGTATATATACAGTTCGGTGCCTAAAGTTCCCAACAGTGAAGATATGTTTCACCACACATCTAGGATAATGTAACGACCTAACAGGTCCGTCGAACAGCCAACCTCCAAATGAAGGACGGGTTCAGAAGAACCACAGGCACCCTGCACAGTTCCGCAATAGTAACAACCTTCTCCGCACCCTTCTTTCGACTCAGAACAAAGTTTAAAATTGCTAACGGTGAGTTTCTTTTATTGATGAGATCGTAAATTTGTGATATGTAACAAAGTATACAGTTTTCGCCGATTTGTCGTGTCGGTACCTCTCCCGTTCAAATCACGAATGATCAAAAATGTCGTGCATTTTAATAGATAAGAGTTTAATAGACTCCCACATTCAATTTGTTGGAGTTTTCCACCTCGGCCACTGCCCCTCATTAGCATCTTCTGAAAAGCAGTCGTCTGAAAATCCTCTGAATGATCGCCTTGTAAGGATTCAAAGGCTTCTTCCCAGGAGGCCGGCTTTCTGCACTTCCTGCCCAACATCACCACTCCTCAGCGTTGGTTTTGGTGAGGTGTCCGTCATGTTAGCAGGGGTTTGCACTCATAGATTTTGCTGAACTTTATCGCTCACTACGGCTACGTGTATCAGGATAGCCTTGATCGAGCCTATCCCTTCCGGCATGTTCCTTCGGTCTGTTTTTTGCTCCTCTTGGCCCCCTCTTCATAATTCTATCTCCGCGCGACACTGTAAGTGTCGGGGATAATATGGTTTGGGGCCTCCGTCTGCCGGCCGCTGCCGCCACCTTCTCCGCGCCCAGAAACTTAGGGGTGTAGCGCGATAACTCATTACACTTTTATCCGATTGATTCTGGAACTTGTAACACTGTTCCTCCTAATACAGCAAACCTCGAATGGGTTTGAAGTAGGGTATTACTGCATGCCCGCTGCCCTCAATTTTGGCATGTTCCTCACAAAACTACAGATTCAGTCCGATTTACGTGAACCGTGTTCTCGAAAAACTGACGGTTTTTCAAGTCTCAACCCAACCAAGTCAATTTTCCGCGATTTTCCGTCAGATTTGAACAAACTGGTGAAGTGGCTGTATGTTATTTCTAAACAACATGAACGTCATTCACAAGATCACGGGAGGTCAAATTTTACCAATAATTAGTAGATTTCTTCTCTGGCCTTGGTTATCCACATCCTCTGGATCTTCAGCCGCAGATCCGCATACTTCCCCACCTCCTCTTTGTTCTTTCCAAATTGTGGATGCCATTTGATACAGTCACGTAGATTATTGCATTTCGTTCGTGATTTTGTCCACGTCTACCAGTCTGGTCTCCGATCCTTGCGCTAGTTACTCTGTCTGGTTCAGATCTCTAAGTCCCATAGGATCTTAGCCTTCTCGTTTTCCTCCGTCGCCTTCGTATTGCTTGCGCTAACTTGTTGTCAATTCATAATGGGATCCCGTAGTGTGACATCATCTATTATGTACGCGGCCGCAAGTTTGTTATGGCCTAGTCTCATACGACTTCCGACGTCTTTAGGCGTCCATCATTATTGAAGCCAAGTTTTATGCTTACTATGATGGCACATATGGCACCTGAGGTCGTTCGGTGTGCGATTGAGCTTGTGATCAGTGCCGCTGCCTCGATCTTGAACCCAGTGGCCTGCTGCATCCATCCGTTAGTATAATTGTTCGTTCAAGGCCGGATGAGTTGGAAACGGCGAGAGAAATACACAGTATTTTTACAACATGAAACGGAATGGTAAATGAATCTTAATGATATATTAACAAAGATGACGGGACTGAAAGTATTTTTCAGTATTCAACGTACGTTTCATGAGAAATTATATTTTGCAACTGGCCCAACATCATTGATAACTGCTTTCATGAACAACCTACAAATCCCCCTTCGTGATGATGAAGATCAGAGTTTGGCGATGTATTTTATTTTATCTGATTTGATGATTTGATTTCTACGGGTTTAGGGAGCCAAGTAAGGATCACCGAGGAACCATCGGGAATGAGCACGTTATCCCGGACCGCTATTTACGTCTCGTCCGATTAAGGGACGATCAGTGATTCCATCCATGATCCACCTACTTTCTTTCTCGGAACCTGAAGGAGCGGAAGATCCATGGCCAACGTGGACCCTGCTCAAAGTCGACCGAAGAGACTTGTTGCAAATATAAGTACAGTCACCTAGAAAAGAACAGTGACTGCTGGAATTCGATCACAGAACGTTTACTCATAACGTCGTCACTGATAACACTCGCACATTCTTTCGAGCTTACCTTACGGAAAGTTTTTTCGCGAGCTTTGACGTTTGGAGGTTCCGAGCTTACGTATAGTGGAGCTTACGTATTTCATTCTCCTTCTCCTTTGAACCCAATATAGACCCATCTTCGGGGTTATTTCACAACAGCATACTTGCTTCATTTACAGTTCTCGTTGTTGTTTAGAGTTCAAACAAAAAAATCTGCTACCCCGCCATATCTGATGATCTGATTCAGCAACATGTATGTCCTCCTACAGAAGCAAGCCAGAATGGCGGCAGAACGGGGCATCACGGTGTTGTCTGGGCTTGGAACACCCCAGCCGACTCTGATATTCGTCAGGGAGCTGACTGGTCACTGAGCTCTTCAGCGACAGGTAAACCATCTGAAGGTAACACCCAACAAGTAGAGGAGAAGAGTCCTATGACTCATCAAGACTCGTCACGTCAATCTCATTGGAATATCGGAGGGTGTTCGACTTGAGAAACACTTCATTATATTAGAAACATTCAATGCCAGCATGGGCGTCGATCCTGGGGACAGGGGTCACGTCCTCTACTTTATTTATTTTTTAACTGAGGGAGACATGATATCAATTCCCTCCCCACTTTTTGACGTGTGATGGAATAGAATGGTATGGCCCAGGTTTTGTGATATGTCCATGTTGGCGCGGACTTTCAGCGATAAAAAATGATTGGCCAAGATCTTCACTAAGTGCCTAATTTTTTCATCGAACGCCCCCAGAAAATCATGGATTTTTCGCGATTGTTTCGCTTTCGCCTGTGAATGCAATGAAACTGACAACTTTTTAGAATGTTTAGATCGACGAAAAAGTTGTTGCCTCCCATGGCTTAGGCCGATATGTGTTTACCTACGTTTTCAAACTTCTGAAATTAATTCTTCATTAATCTACGACTAGAAATAGGCCGTCATAGGACTATATCGCAAAATAAATTAGAGTTACAGGGCCCTGCATCACGTTCACGGCATTCTAGCTGAAATTCCTATCCAATATAGCCAGACAGTACAATCAGGTAGCATAAGATACTAAGTTAAGGCAAACCCATTATCACAGGAGGCAGTGCATAATCAAGTTGAGATCAAGAACTCGAGTGATCATATTGGGCGAGAATGAAGAAATACGAGTAGGGTGAAATGTTTACCAAGAAGATTTACTGAGTGTCCACATATTTTATTGATGCCCCCAAAATGTGAGTAAAGGTGATTTTTGTATAGGTACTGTACATGAACTTCAATTAAATTCAGACAACTAGGTTTGAATAACTTTAATCGGATAATATGACAGGCCCACCATTCCAATGACCAGTGACACTACGAAAATTATGACTACGCTACTGCATCAGCTCCAAAATATAGGCTCAGGAAAGGATAGGAAGTGCCGTTTTCTGGCTTCTAGGAGGCCCTATTTCTCATACCGTGTACGCTACGCGCTAAGTGATGCTGGCTCTTCGCTTAAATATTGAATTGACGTCCCTACGAAATACTCCAGCCGAAATACTGACTGAGCCACTGGATTCAACCTTCAATTACCAAAAGTACTGTTTCCTGCAACTTGAGTGAAACAATTCTCTCGAAAATTTTCTCAGCGATCCGTGCCAGGCGATGGTGACGCTCCGTTTTGATACCTGGTGAAATTATCTCACATTATTTCACAACGGTGTGTATTGATTATTAACATATTGTCACTCCGTCAGTCAGATATTAATAGGGTTTGGGTTCCTAGCTCCACCTGCATACCTAAATTGTAAACTTGTAGTGGTTACTTGGTATTTAGTTGGTTGGAATCAACTGTTTACATATATCTTTTAATTCAAACCATAAATAGGCTTTAGATGTTGTGTTGCTAATTATCTGGGTGTATCCTGCAGAGTGACAGAATTGCACATCCAGTTGTTTGCAATTGGGCGCGGCAAGTGCCATTTCCGGCGATCTAGGAGGAAAAATGAGTCAGAATTCCCTAGGTACGCTACGCGCCAACTGAAAGTGGCGCTCCGCTTAGATAGTAAATTGCAGTTCACCTCGTCCCCTCCCCCACTTCTCCAAACGTATCGACGCCTCTGAATGCCAGCAGTAATAATAACTGATGAGGCCTGGTGCGACAACGGTTCTTGTTATCCAAATTTAGACCCTTGGAAAGTCAGGAATCTGTGGTAGGAGGACGGCTCTCAACAATGTTATGCAGAGGAGACAAAAGTTAGCATCTGTCAAAAGTGGCTGGTGGTTTTCACGTGGGCGTATTCAGCCCCGGAATGCAATGATTACGTAATTGAAAGAGGAAAAAAAAGGAATATTTCTTTTCGTTATTGGCATCAACGGTTCATTAAGCCGCATTACGTAACCGTGTTACGTTTACCTATTGAAGTCAATCAGCATTCCAGTGCAGAGAAGTGATTTTAAATCAAATTGTCCCTACCTAGGAGTGATTCATTATACACAATTGCGGAAAAATCCAATACCACAAGAGAGAATGTAGGTTTTGGAAACGAAAAAATTATACCTGCAAAACTCTTCTTAAAAGTCCCTCTGATTGTACAAATTATGCGCAGCGAATCTGTAGTCCTCCGTCACCTCAGATCTCTACACTGCTCAGCTGCACCGGATCTAGATTGAACCTACTGACTAGACTGTGTAAACCCTGGCCTAATCTTCCTCTAAGTGTACCGTCAGGGCTGTACGACCAGCCAACTGTCCTCTATTTTGGCACCTAGTTTTGCCTCGTCTCACTTCAGAAGTCCAGCAGCCCTGGGCTTCTGGTATGATATCTATGCAGGAAAAAAGCCTATGGGACTGTAGCGTATTAATCCCGCACTGATATACATCGTGATGGGAAAGGCAGATGAAAACGAACAAGCATGACGACTAAAGAAATAAAATACTAGAGCATATGCTATCGAAATCTATGTAAGTGGAATACCCTCTCATTTCCTGCAGCAACATCGACTGAAAATACAGCTATTGAACTGTCATCCAGCCTCTCGACTTCACACAACAACAGCTGTGAGCGAGCAATGTAATTACGACAACATTCTTGTCTATATGTAACATACAGGCAAAACAGCCGTTGCGACCAAGTAGGACTTGCAGACGGTCTGGATTTCAAGTTATAGTCTTACCGACGGCATATGAACAACATACCACTTTACCTCGTGCCAGTGCCAAGTTTGAAGTTTTTTGCATAATATCCAAAGAAGTGGTTTTTATGTTGCTGCAGGCCGGCTGTGGAATTCGCTTCCAGTGCTAGGCAGTGTGATTCACTTGTCAAATTCAAGAAGGCACTGAAACTCCTTTCAATTGCGTGTCTTCAATTGCGTGTGCAAAATTTCATGCTCGGTTCATTCTTTCTCTCCATATTTCTCCATTTTTTGTGTAGTGCGTCTCGAACAACTTAGATTGATATATGTGGCTATATAATTTGCATTATTAATATCAATATTTGAGGCCGCAGCCCGCAGGAACTACCAAGTTAGAACTTGGAAGTTAGACTTCGGATGTACACTTACCCAATAGAGGGGATTAGTGCTATCTACAACCATGCATTATCTAGATAAGGATAACTGTCGGAAAATAATGGTAATTAATAACCGATATTCATAGTCATCAGTACTGGAAAGTAAGATTCTTTCTTTTCAACTTTTGTCTCGCCTGAACATAGTTCAGGAAGAGATCACTTCATCATGTGTATATGTGTATGTACGTATGGTGTGTGTGTATCTATGTGTGTATGTGTGTATGTATGTAGCGTGTCCCATTCTTTCGTTCACAGATTTCTCTCCGCACAACGGTCATAACCGATTTTGATGAAATTCTGTATGTAGCTTCGGGGGGTGGGTGAACACGATCTTATTAGATTTCGAGCACAAAGTACAGTAATTAGCCTGTAGTTCAGTAATTTATGTTTATGCACGCTGCAAGATCACGTGTGAACCGTAGGTGCTATGGGTGATATGGTCAGTCACATAGGTGCAGGATATAAGGTAGAAGATCGAGTTAGATGGTCAGCCGTAATACATTATAATTAGGTGTCTAATTTGCATAATTTATGCGGAATTCTAAATTTTGCCAGGTTTTTATGAAATTTTATGGGCATGGCTTACCTTTACTCTCGAACAGGTTAACATAGACTGGAGGTCATTCAATGTGGCTATTTTGGGGAGTTTATTCCTAATTTCAAAGGTTGTTCGATTTTCATGAAGCTTCATGCATGGTTATGGTCTTCCTAGTCCCCCAAAACATCGACTCGAGGTCACTGGGGTTATTCAATGTGTATAATTTGCTCCACTTATGCGAATGTTCAAGTTAGGTTGTTTGGATTTCCATGAACGTATTAAGTGTGGTCCACCATTGATCCTGAGGTATTTAAAATGAGAAAACGGGTCGATGGAAGTTGAGTTAATTTGCATAATTCAGGCATTTTTCAGTCACATTTTCACAAAACTCCTTCGGTAAACATGGTCAATAATTAGTCCTTATGAATTTGAAATTTGTCACTGATTAGTAAACTGTTTCTGTTAAATGCTAATACCAAAAATCGAAAGCAAAACATGGAATGATTTATAATTGTTTGCATGGTGACTGATGTAAGAAACCACTGATCGCGCAACCAGGCGAGACACTGGGGCGATTGCCTTGTGTTCGAAAAAGAGCTATATGACTATCAATAGGGTTAATCAAATGGTTCTCTGCGCATCCATCTATCCATCCATGTAAAATCCTCCTCCATCTACATAATAAGTTGGATTACTATGATACTTGGTCTGTGCTATTATATGGAATAGTGGCACACGTACCTATGGGGTGTTTAAAAGGTTAAAGTTCGCCATGTCAGAAAACATCCATTCTTGCAAGAAACAAGGTTATGCTGAGACATTTCTTACTGGGATGCTATTCATCATTTGCTGAGCTATTTATATTTCTGTATCGGAGGGATGCGGAAATTGCTGAAATCATTTGCAAAGAAAATGTGGATTCTTAGTTCTTATCCCTTCTGATTCCAATTTTCAGAATTTCATATCGACCGAAGAGAACAATTGCAACCCATTTATTTTCAACCTTTCTTCCAATCTCATATCTCCAGCCCTATCTGCCTATATCTCTCTCACCTTATACTGTTTTCTTGTTTCACAGGCCCTGTAGGAATTTCACCCCTTCCCCTCTACATGAATTTAACATTTGATGCCACCTGAAGAAACACCATTGCAAGTATAATTTCTTTATGGAGAGGGGGATGAAATTCTCGATTTTTAATTCAATAATTGCGTAATGCGTATTGAAATGTATGCGTTCATACCCTAATTATTCATGGTCGAGGCGGAATGGAAATTCTGATTGTTTCTGTGATTTCTGTTATGTATCCATACTAGTGGAGTATGCCTGTAGTTGTTTGATTGTCCACTAATTCCATGGGGTATTACCCCAATTTGTTGTGTATTACTATGAGTGACTGAATCAATACATGGACTGCTGATGTCCGGGGTACAAACACATATTGAAGGTCCAGACGTCCAAATGGGGGGGGGGGTTGTATCGTTATCCAGGGATATTGCCGCATTTCGCATGTTCGCTTTCCACGGCGAAGACAAGCTCAACGCGCTTCGCGTCATTACAGGGATGCGATAGACTGTGTGTGAAGGCATGGTGAGCCATGGTGGAAGGTATGCAAAATGCGTCTTCTCCAATGAAGATCATTAGATTTTCATAAACTGACAAATTACGGTTGGTCATGCATTGCTCTAAGGTACATATGAGGTTTTCTTGATTGGGTCCAGCGATCACCTAGGGGACATTCTCACCCAGAAGGTATTTCGAGGAGTCGAATGCTACTCTTGCACATTAACTTGGATGGTCATAACATGCGGTGATTGACATAGTTGCAATGAAACAATTGCATTTGTATGGCTTGAGTTTCAACACCATCGGTGCTCTAGTAAATGTTCAGGTGCATCAAATCATTCCAGGTTTGCAGATACATTGCCCAGATTCTGTGATACCACATCTGAAGACATTCTGATGGCGGTACAGGATTCGTGTCTCCGAAATGCCCCCCACCCATGACGACCCGGTGTCCCCCACTGAGGTCATTGTTTCTACACGCAAATAACGTGACACATTAACATCTTGAGTATGTTCTTTAAAAAACCTATTTTTTAATAGCCGAAGACACCCCACCTGGACCTTTGACACAAACTGAAGGCTCATTATACGATATGCCAGGATCTTTGGCGGCTGCAATTGAAACAAGATCTCTTGAAGCAAGTCGTGTCGGTAAGCAAAGGCAAAATTGATGAAATTAATAGGAGCCACATTCTCGAGCAGAAATATAAATGATAAATAACGAGGAGAAATGTAATAGGGAATATGACATTGTGCCCCCCATAACATTGCGACATAACGCATATATTGCAGTATAAGGGAAATACCACGTTCGCAAATGTTGTTTTCTAGCTCAAACCAGCTATGCTGGTTGAGCCTCTGTGATACCCATGTCCATTTTATCTATCTATCTATCTATCTATCTAATCTAATCTATCTATCTATCTTCTATCTATCTTCTATCTATCTATCTATCCTATCTATCTATCTATCTATCCAGTCTGTAAACTTTTGGTTTTGGGGCCACAAAGTGTTCATGCTTCGATGAATCTTGACCAACTTGGTTACTATGTTTATTGACTGATGGGTCATCGTGGATCAATTGAAGGTCAAGGTCAAAAATGAAATTAGAGGGGCACAATGGGCCAATATACGGAAACGCAAACCGCTACTTCTACAAATTTCGGTGCACAGTGCTGATGTTCGGTCATTTGATGGTCTACCCGTCCGTTCCTCTTCAGGTTGTTCAGGAATTTTTTGATCCAAGGTCCCACTTGAGCCCGAGGGCACATTTTTTGAAATTTCACACAATGTTACTTGAAATTCATCTCCTTTCACAATCTTTAACGATTATCTTCAAAGTTACATGTAATGGTCCTTGAGTAGAGGGCCATTGGGGCTATTTCGGATTATCGGGCCTAGGGCCCACTTTGCGCTCTAGGGCCCATTTTAAGAAATCCCGCAAAATTTTGTATCTCCAACACATTCTGTTGCACAGTGCTGTTTTTTTCAGTCCTCATGCTGGCCTGATGGCCCTTACTGTCGGGGTGTCCAGGATGTGAACCCATGGCCCATCTGGACACGGGGCCCCTCTGTGGATTTACGCCATCTGCTCACATCTTACAAATTTGGTGCACATTATGACATAAACGGTCGTATGACTCGTCGAACAACCGTACCTACGGGTTTTCAGAATTTTCGGTCGCAGGGTCCCCCTCCGGGCCTGAGGGCCCATTTTATGAATCACATAATAGTACCTTCCTTGAAAATGCATCTCCTCTCACCAGCTCCAATTTTATTTTCTTCGACGTACATATTGGTCCTTAGGATCTATCTATCTATCTCTATCTATCTTATATCTATCTACTATCTATCTATCTATCTATCTATCTATCTATCTATCTTGGTCATCGGCCAAATGACTTAAGGGCACAAGGTAATGATGGTCTAAAACTGCAATACCGCTACTCCTTGCGGATTAGGTCGGATTGACAGATACAATAGCAGTGTAATCATTGATTGTGATACCTATCATTGCATTGTATCAGGAATTGCAGGTAACAGGTCATTGAAGGCGGTAGTAGGCAATTATGTCCAATTGGTGGGCCTCAAATACTCGTGCTTCGTGATCTGACCACACGTGGTCACAATGTTTATTAATCATGAGTGGAAAACTGCAGAAAACACTCCTTTTCCTGCAGATACAGGGTCCTATTGGCCTGATTATTAAGAGTACTAAATCATTGACGTAGTGGTACTTATTGGTCCCTCAGGAATTGTAGGTGGAAGGTTATTAAAGGGAGGTACCAGTCAATTTCGTTCAATTTTTCTCGATTTTCATGGTATACTTGCCGGAGCAGAGGATGCGATCCTATTTGTAAGGCCCAGCAGGTGCAGACCTGGATTTTGCACCTAATATCAGCTGCGATTCTTCATCCGGTACATGAAATATGGCTATGCCTCGTTGGTCGGTACCTCAACTTGTGGGGTGGTGGTAATCACCCGCAGACAGCACCTTGCAAATGTGCCTACGCCGCGTGTTTTCCTTTCCCTGCTCCAGACTGCAGTGTCTTAGATAATTTCATTCCTTGTGTCTTCGTAATGACCGACCGAGGAATCGAACCCCGGTTTCCCCGGGTGGAATGCCCGAACGCTCTCCATTGGTGCCAACCCGCTCGGTTCAATTGTAGAATAATATTCAATTTGCTGTTTTTGAGTCCTTTATGCTCATGCCTTGATGGACCTTGACCAAGTTGGACTTACTATTCATTGCCTGCTGGGTGACATTTGACCACCAAATGTCAAGGTCAAAGGTCAATTGACGGACCCTAATGGTCATTGTGTGAAAGAATCAATCTCCCTTTCTGTATCTCCTCTCTCGAATGAATTTGTAATCTTCATGATGCTCGCTCAGTGTCATCAAAGGTCAATATAACTGAAATCAATGCACAACTCGAATACACCTCATCCCAGTTCGACCACATTCGGAAAATTGACGCGTTTTGAGCTACTGAAACCATTGGACTCTCTAGTCTATACCCGACCACCGAATTGCCGCCTTTACGGTCTAGAACCTCCTAAACACCACGATTACTGAAAACAAGCTATTCCTGTCCTCCGTTTTCATTGTCATATTGGAAAAAGCGCGCGTTACATCATTTACAGACAACCCAAGATGCGTCACTTTAGGTTGCAGTGATTTATCATGATTCTTCTTTGCCACGACCAAATTGCCTCAAAACGACTAATCAACCAACCGAAGTTGTGTTTTTTGGATTCTTTCCTTTTGGTTGTGGTCTCGGGTCGTTCATAAGACTCCCTTTTTTACACTTTACTAATGAACCAAAACTGAAACGGTGTAAATATTGTGGCCGTGTACTATTTAAGAATGAGTCAACAGTTCACACCCCTGTCTTCAAGTCTGGCGCCTTCGAATAAACTGTGTCCAATGAATATACAGGTAAGTGAACCCGTTGGGGTGATCGTGAAGTTGGGATCAAGCGTCATCTCGGGTCAAGTGTGAAAATGGGCAAAAGTTTTTTCTCACGAACTCAAGTTGGATGTTCGCAATAGTTGGTCAGTGATAATCAGTTCACATTGGGATCATTCTTACCCAGACGGACTTTTCCGGGACAAACAGGTAGGGGTTATGATTAAAGGGCAATGAGTTGAAGTTTAGGAGTCCAGTGGACATCTAGGGGTCATTGACTACCAGCGAGTCATTTGGTGGACGTTCACAATGCTTCTACACTCTGATCGAATTTGAATTATCACGATTGCGGTAACTATATTAATTGCCGATCACTCAATGCTGATGAAAGTAGCAATTCTATAGTGGTATGTTTAAAACCCTGTATTTTATGGCTGGTTGTACATCAGGACCAGGGTAGAAAGAAAAAAACACCGAAACAAAAAAGGGGCACTGACCATTGTTGTTATCGAATCACATCAAACGGATCTGATCCAAACGTCCAAAGAGCACAAAGGGAAAACACTGCCGGGGGTCAACAATGAGCAGCTCCCTGAAAGGCCAGACCGGGAAGGACAACTGAAGATTGCCGACCAGTGGGGTGAATGAAGGCGGGAAGTGATATGCTAGGATAGGCATAAAATACGAACAATTACCGGGACGCCGAAAAAAGTCCGGAATATATGCATCTTTTCCCGATCGCGAGTAATTTCTTGGAAATCGGGAAAAAAATAGTTCTCCCCACCCAAATGACTAGGTACGTCACTATTTTAACATCGTTGACACCGCTTCTTCCCAGTTTCACCTGCCAATACTTCAAGCCAACGATGAGGTTCAGGATTAAGCCATTCAATAGGATGATCAGGGACTTGGAGAAGTGCCTGGGTGAAGACGATGCTTTTGAAATTAGCCCGCTGGCAGCCAACCCGCCAGAAATCTTGATAAAGATGCATATTAGGGAGGGGGGCGTTTCAATACTTGATAGCCAACATGGAGAAGGAGGGGATAGTTTGTTGAAGAGATGTCGATGCCTTGTTAACTGGTCAACGAGATTTCAGATGGCCGCGAGGCATCGAAATGTCCATGGCTAAGACCATCATCTTGATGGATGGCAATGCGGCAGAATTGAAGTCCGTCTGAATTGGTCCCTGGAGGTTAGTTCGTGTATTTCCGGTTTACCACAGGAAGATTGATGACTCGTGTCGTTTGCCTTTGGTTCCAGAAATGCAATATATCCAATCATATTGTGATATATTTCCTTGTAACCGGTAGGGTCAAGTCTTCCCCAATTGATGGATTGTTGCTCTTTAGGTCAAACCAGCTATATTTTGATCGGTCTGTGGCTTTCCCGTCAATCCAGCCCACCCACTATTTACTATCATAATTCCGTGCCCTTGCATACCATCCGTGTGCATTTACCTATTAGAACTCTCAAATGTTTACCAAACCTCGACACAATGTTCATTGACACATGGAACACCTAGAACCCTTCGAGGTCTTAAGGGACCCAATGACCATTATGTAAAGAAACTGGCAACTGCTACTTATGGAGCGAGTGGAATTGCATTTATACTTGAATTTGTTTCAATCGTCTGACTCCTTGTTTTCTCACGTGGTGTTATGGGATGTAGGTCAGAAGGTCATTATATGGGCATATGGCCTTGTCTTTGAAACACGCAGAGTAACGTGAAATGCTTCTCCTTCCACATATTGGGTTGAACTACCATGATACTCGGTCAGTGATATATTGACTAGTTGCCCCAAGGGTAAGTAAAGATGGACCATACCCATCAAGCTACATAACGATAATACACATAGTACAACATTGAAGCAATGCTCACACACTCTATTGCATTGGCGTAATCCGTGTATTGTGTTAGCAAATTGCGTTGGTCAAGGAGCTTTCATTAATGCACATTTGGGGTCATGTGCACCAAGCATAATATGACTCTCCTATATAGTACACGTCTATTTCGGCGGCCCCCTAACCCCCTCCCCCCTAATCCCCTCCCCTTCCCCGCTGAAATCCAATTCTGGGAAGTCCTGGAGTGGGTGACAATGCTGAATGGGCCCCAATATGAGGCCTAATCCTAACCCAGCTTTAGGAGGGGCTCCACTTAATCATGAAATCAGGCACCATACATTTCATTGTTTAGAAACGAAAGTGTGGAAAGACATTCTATTGGGTCAGCACTCAGCAGTGTTAGCTAGCTCATGTGACAACTTTCCCTTAAAGGCCTCTCAGCTCTTGCATGAGGAATTGACAAAAAGTTTTGCAGGCTCAATGTGAACATTCCTACTCGAATCGGCCTTCAGCTAAAGAATGTAGGAATATGGAGTGTTTTGTGAAACAAGTCTAGTGTGATTGATCCTATGAAGCCAATCAGTGGAAGTATTGTTAGGATTCAGTTCACATATTATATTTGGCCGTTGAATATGACCTTTGATGATATAACGGTTTTTGTCTCGCCTGAATGAAATTCAGGAAGAGGGAAGAGGGAAGAAGAGATCTTAGTGGTCACTATGGCGTGTTGTGTGTGTCACACTTCTCGGTTAGCAGGATTTCTCACAAACCGTGCGGCCGATTATGACGAAATTTGTGTGTAGCACCGGGGTAGGTGTAACAAGATCTGTATGATCAGATTTTGGGTCAGCAGTCATCGATTAAGTTGGGTAATTAGCTTATTTTATGTAATTATTGTTAAAGCTCGTTAGCAAGATTATGCAAGATCCGTATGTGCTAAGTGATGAGTTGGAAGGTAGAACCTGGAGACAGGTAGATGAACTGCTAGCTTTCCAGCCTGACATATGCTAATCAAGTGGTTCTAATTTGCATTAATTTAGGCGAATTTCGTCGGATATTCAAGAAACTTGGTGGATGTGTGGTCTACCATGGTTCCCGAGAAATTTAAAGAAAGTCGGGCGTCACTGGAAGGAAGTCATTCGAGCGAATGTGTCTAATTTGAATATTTATGCCTATTGTTTTTGAAAGTTTCGTAGATTCCACAAAACTTGGTAGATGTGATCCACCCTTGATCCAGATCATTTGAAAGATACTACAACTTGGGGTCAGTAGAGGTCATTGTATGTGCCTAATTTGCATAATATATTCCAATTTCCTACGTGGTAAGAATTTCACCAAACTCAGTTATTATGGTCCGTTAAATTTTCCGGATCTGACTGTGTGTTGATGTTCAGGAATTTGAAATACAATCCATCATATAAAGATTCTGTTAGAATAACGCACTGAGGAACGATTTAACCATAGCTCCTGTGACAAAATTTTCAGGTTAGCATAAGCTCAGTATGTGCGTTAATTTGCCTAATGTATTCCAATTTCCAACTGGTAAGAATTTTGCCAAACTCAGTAGGTTATGGTTCCCGTTAACAGTTGTCTGAATCGATTGTGTTTTAGGTTAATGAATTTGATTGAATTTGTCTCGTTGTGTCCATCATATTAATAGGTTCTGTTAGACAAAGAACTTGAGGAACGAGGTAAAACCAAGCTCGTGAAAAATTTGTGCTGTTATATAAGGCTGACCACAAGCAACCTTCTCGTACCCAACCAATTTGATGGGTTGAGTAGACAGACACAAATACTGTAACATTTTCTTTTCTCTTTCTGCCTGGGACTGGGGAAAAAATGTGGAGGTTTCCTCCAGATATATTTTGGGACACCTGGATGCTGCATCGGTGGGGATGGGTGTGTGATGTGTGGGCGGAGGCGGGGGAGGGTGTTTGCTGGCCTCCCCGCCGGGGGGGGGGGGGGGGTGCCATGTCCTGGCTGCTTGGAAAAGGCACTGATAATGAAGGAAAGATTTTAAATGGCAAAGAAAGCCCGGGCTGCTGAGGGGATTTAGAAACATTAAGTTGGATTTTGGGTTCAAAGAAGTGAGTTGACTGAGCGATAAAACTCTATTCGACTTTGGTTATGTTGGAGAGAAGAGGGGGGGGGGGCAATAAGAAGAAGAGAAAACAATAAGGGATGTGTGAGAAGAGTAAAAACTTTTTTGTGTTATATGTGAAAAGTATGTGATGTTCGTTGGACATGGACGAGGGGTCTGCATGAACGTTGGGTTGTTTGTGTAGTGTAGTGAATATAGAAGCCCCGGATGGCGCAACAAGGCGAGGCACGTTGCGATCGCCTTGTATGAAAAATGTTCCTGATGATGAGTTCTCGATAATAAGCCACCATGTATCAAAATATCAACCATATCGCATACAGTATTTGGATGGTTGCTGCAGTATTTGGCCTTTTTTGTGTCCCTACAGTGACGTTGAATGAACTGTGATGACATAACAGTTTTTATGAAAAATGTTTACCCGTCGTGATATGCACCATGTCAAAAATATCAGTCAGATCGCATATATTTACTAGCAGTGGATGCAGCGAAAGTGTTATAATAGATTCTTCTTTTTTCTTTTCATTTTTAGATCAAACAGCTATGTGGATTGAGCTATTGGAATCTGCATGTTCACTCTAGCTATCTATCTATTTCCTATCTATCTATCCTACCTATCTATCTATCTATCTATCTATCTATCTATCTATCTATCTATCTATCTAGCCATGTGTTAACAATTGCCTTTTGGACCCCCAAAGTCATTCTGTGATGGATTGTATCACACTTGACCATGTTTAATTTGACCCATGCGACATGTTTGACTTTGTGAGGTCAAGGTCAACGGTCCATTAAAGGGGCAAGTTATAGGCCTTATGTGTAAGATTTCAAAATTATCTCCTCCTACAAATTGTGTGCACATTGCTGATGTTCATCGAATGAATGGTCTAACAGCCGTACCTTCGGGGTGCTCAGAATTTTTGGTCCAGGTCCCACTTGGTCCTGAGGGCCCATTTATGAATGTCACATCAATATACTGGAAAATGCACAATCCCCGCAATCTCCTCCAACCAGATTCAATTGATGTTCTTCAAGTTAGATGTAAAGGTCTTTGGGTGGAGGGCCCATGGGTGTTCATGAATTTGGTGAAGGCCCTTTGGCCCTATGGTCCATATATGAAATACCGCAAAATTTGTATCTCCTACAAATTTTTAATGCACAGTGCTGATGTTCAGATCATAATGGTGGTCCATAGCTGTACCCTAGGGTGCCAGGGATTAAGGTCCCAAGGCCCATTGTGGGCAATGGGGCCCGTCCTGTGGAATTATGCAAATGATTTCTCCTCTTAAAGCGAATTTCAGTGCACATGTTGACATTCGGTCATACTGAGGTTATAACTGCCGTACCTCGGAGGTGGTTCAGGATTGTTTTGGTCTAAGGCCCAGTGTGGCCCTTGGGCCCATTTATGAAATTTCACCCATGCTACTTGAAATTCATCTGCTCTCACAAGATTCCATTGATGATCTTCAATTGATCAGTGATGGTCCCGTGGGCATGTGGCGTTTTGGTGTTCAGGGATTTTGGCGCAAGGCCCGTTTCGGGCCTTCAGGGCCATCATATGAAATACTAGCAACATCCTTGTATCTCCTCACAAATTTGGTTTCCCAGTTGGCTCATTTCAGTCCATAATGGTGGTCCAATTGCCTTGCCTTCATGTGCCCCAGGAATTGGAGTCCAAGGCCACTGTGAGCCCCTATCTGTATCCTATCTGTATGTTTCTGCAACCAACCCCTCAACGGGATATAACTGTTTTTTGCAAGGTGGCCGACACGAAAAGAAAAATCAAAGAGTAATGGGCTCCTTCAATAAGTTCTAGGGCCCATCATGTGGAATATCACAAATGCTTCGCCTCTCACAATTTTGGCTGCACAAGCTGGGCATCGGTCATAAGGATGTCTAACAGCCTCCTTTGGAGATGTTCAGGAATCTTACATTTAACGAGTTACATGGACCGGTCCTTGAGTAGAGAGCCATTGAAGTGTTTGGGAACTTTGAGCCCAAGGGCCCAATATATGGAATACTGCAAAATCTTGCATCTCCTACATTCTGTGCCCGTGCTGAGTTCATTATATGATGGTCGAATAGTTGTACCGTCAGGGTGCCCAGGATTTAGGAGACCCTTGGCCCAGTGTGACTGTTGGCCCTGTGATCCATTATGTGGAATATTTATTGACTGCTAAGACAACTTTGGGCCATATGGAGATCATGGTCATAAGTCATAAAGGGGCACAATAGGACCATTGTTTTGAAACTGCCTCCTTGCCTCATGATCTTGAACTTCATCACAAATGTACATCCGTCTTGTACTTCATGCAGTTTGAGCTAAGCACCATTGGTGCTCTAGTTGCTTTGAAGGACCTTTGTGACTGAGTTTTGTTATTGGAATGCTTGATGTGATGTACCAAGTCCTCAAAGCTTAGGTAATCAGGTACGCACACCCATGCTTATTACCCAAATAGTATCAAATACACCTTTGACCCCTTGTAACTTTAAGAACCATGTGTCGATTGGGGCAGGAGTTTTTTCGTCTATGTGGCACACAGAGCTCTATACATATACGAAAATGCACACAGAGCTCGATCACGTATACATAAATGGATGCAAATTAGATTACTTAGTTAGCACATATAATGCTAGAAATGTAATCAGTTCATCTAAACTCCATAGGTAGTATATATGCTGACTGCTACACCAATGATTGATCAGGATATATCTTGCATAAGCTTCGGGCAATTTTCCATAAATGTGCAAATTCATGCAAATTAGTATGGTCGTTTGGAATGAAAAGTGGATTTACACGTCGACAACTTTCACCAGACACATCACAAAAAAAAATTCGCATGACGGCGTTCACGTGCTTTTGGATATCGAACGCCATACGGAGGGGACAGAGACAGGAACACACACCAACATAGTGATTACTATGTCTCTACTAAAAGAAATTCAGCTGACCAAAAATGATAATTCAGCGGAAGTCCACCTAGATTACTTTGACATCAAATCCCGCATGGCCCCGATAATGCTGACAACTCTCAGGATCATCTGATTTGAACTGTGTACGGAGGAGAAGAAGAAACATTTTGCGTATTTTCACAACTTGGTTTAAAATTGACCCTCTATGACCATGACCTTTGACTAATCTCTTAGAATTCGGGAAGATGAGTTGACACGTTTAACAAGCGTTTGACAAGGTTCCTCATGAGCGTCTCTTACTTTCAATTGAAAAGTGCTTGCATTGAGGGGATGTCTTTAAGTGGATTCGTCAGTGGCTTCTCAATAGGGAGACAGCGCGTTGTCACCAATGGGGCGTTCGTCTCTTGGAAAAATGGTAAGGTAGGTTCAACGAGGGTTCGGTTCTTGGTCATTAGTGTACTGGCGTATATTGGCGATCTTAAGGATTCGGTGATTCCAGAGTTTAACATTTGCGGACGATACCAAGTTCTATTGAAAGGTTGCTTCGAACGAAGATGTTGAAAAAGTTCAAGACAAAGAGAATCTCGATATAATCTCCCAATGTCTTTCAATGCCGATAAGTTTAAATTATGCATGTGGTTTCCACAATCGAACGCTGCCTTCAGTAAATAGCCAAAAATTATTCATAGTGTGAATTAAGAAAAGGATCTCGGGTTCATTTTTATTCGTCTGTGAAACCTTCAAAGCAGTGTGTTGAAGCGGCGAGGAAAGGTTGTTGGATTTTTGGCTTGAGTAGACGTCACTCAGTCACCTGATTAGAGAAAACTTGTGTCAGGATGTTTGAACAACTGGTGGGACCTCATCTAGAGTATTCTGTCCTAGTATGGAGTCCGCACTTCTCGGAAAATAAGCAGGTAATTGAAAATGTTCAACGGAGGCTACTAGAATTGAATCTCTGTCTTAGGATATTTACTTGACGAGGACATATCAAGTGTCGGTCTGCTGTCGATCGCGCTGAGGACGAATTGATTGAGGTGATTTGATTCAGGTTTATAAAATTGTCCATGGATTAGGACGACATCCATCCACTATTTCATTTGAGATGTCCAATGTTATTATCAATAGGAGTCATAGCCTCAGCTTCGTGCCAAACGCTTGTAATTTGGACATTCGGAAAATATTTCTTCTACCAGAGGAGTTAATGAATGAGTGAATAGCCTCCCTGAAAACTTCGTGCCAACGCTGTAATTTGGACATTCGGAAATATTTTTCTTCTCCCGAGTTTAATGAATGAGTGGAATAGCCTCCCTGAAATGCTGTTCTGTCCAAGAGTGTAAATGCGTTCAAGAACAATCTTGAATTACTTTTCAAGAATTTTGGCGAAATTCGTAGGGGCCTCTGGGTTATTCTCCTCTTTGAATCACTCACTTTTCACTTCGCTGTCTGTCGGTCTGTCTGCCCTACCTGTCTGTCTGTCCTGTCCGTATTGCGGTTTCGATGATCTCCTGAAAACCGTGAAAGCCGTCATGCTGAAACCATTTTGCGGAGGTGTGCGGTGAAGATTTGTCGATGTGCAATACCACCTTTCCGTTCCAAAATACCATAATCATTTGCATAAATTTGCATATTTAATGAAAATTGGCCCAAAAGCTTGGGTACAAGATATCTCCCTCCTGATCCGGTAGATGCATAGGGAATGCAGTTCAACTTATAACAACATGATGCAGTGTACACAAACTATTATATTTCTGGCATGTATATTATAATTAAGTAGTCTAATTTGGTAATTTTCAGTGAGATTTTCAAAGTTTGTTGGATTTTTGACGAAACATTGGTGAGAGGTTTAGTCTATAGTCCGCTAAATTTTTACATATGGACAGGTTCAACCAAAGGTCACCAATGTTCTAATTCTCATTTACTAGTTCAATTTTGCATATTATGCAGATTTTAAAGTTAGATGAATCCTCATGAAACTTAATGAAGATGGTACCACCTTCAATCCCGATAATTTTAACAGTGTCAAGGTCACTGAAGGTCATTTAATGTGAAGTATTTGCATGAATTCGCAATTTTTTGAAGTTTTTGTTTACAAGGCCAATAACGATTGAAATGAGGGGCAGTTGTTGTAGAGATTTGTCATTGTATTTTGGGGGTTTAGTGGATCAGACAACATCTAAAAACTAGGTCAAAAGGTAAAAAGGTCAAGAAAATGTTTTTTTTTAGGAGTTACAGGGCGCAGAAATATAACGGTCAATTCTTGGATATGTGTAGAGCTCTGTGTGCTACATAGACGAAACGCAACTTCCCCTTCGATCTGACACCTGGTCCTTCAAGTTACAAAGGGCCAAAGGTCGATTTTATACCTTTTGGGCGATACAATAGGGCGTGTGTATCTGAATACATAATGTTTTCGGGGCTTGGTGCAATCGCATCGATGAAAAGCCTTTTTCATTCTCATAAAAAACAACCGTCATCAAGGTCATTCAATGTCAAGAAACTGGCCAAATAATAACTTTCTGCAACAACTTTAGGACTGTATGCGATATGGCTGACATTTTGGGACATAATGCAAGAGTAACATTTTTTCATAAAACGTTATGTCATCACAGGTCATTCAAATGTCACTTATAAGACTAAAAAACTGCCAAATTGCTATTTCTTTCTGCAACACCCTAAAAACTGCATACGGGGGGGTTTTTTTTTATGGCTGATAGTTTTGAGACATGGTGCTCATTAGGCGATGAGAAATATGTTTTCTTGAACTGTTATTCATAAAGTAGTTCAAGGGCTTTTATCAGATTGTTTATAAATCCTAATAATTATTCCAACGATCTCTCATCCCTCTACCTCGAGGCCTAGGAAAAACTTGTCACTCGGGCCTGTCGACCTTTCTTTTGGCCCCCTCTGACCATAAATTATCCAGGTCAGGGAGTCGTTCACATAAGCTGGTAGACACTCTCTTGAGGGGACAGTCTGATAGAGCAGCCAGCATACATACATGTATGTAAGTTCATAACCTGAAGAAGGGCTCATAAATTTGATGTTTATAAATTGCTTCATTCGTGACAATTCGCAGTTCTTGGATTCCATGAACATATTGTGGCAGCCACTCAATGCTATTTCAAATAGAAATTGGTCACTGGAAAACAGTCAATATAGTGTGTCTAATTTGCTATTAGGCAATTTAAGTCATCCATAAAACTCAATACTCCTTTGGTAGACATGGTCAATAAATCAGTTCTTATGAATTTGAAATTGGTCACCTGATTAGTAGCTGTTTATGTTGAATGCTAATACCAAAATCTCAAAGCAACACATGAAATGCCTTGAAATTATTTGCATGGTGTTTGATAGAAGAAACACGGGATCGAGACACTGGGGCGATCGCCTTGTTCACGAAACTAAACTTACTAAACATCGGTCAACTGTTCGTGCATTTGTCTTAATAAACTAAGTTGAGCACGATATGTCTGTTCTTGTCTGCTTCTATGGCGCAAACACCAACCATTATTCAATATTGTATAGAGGCTGAAACAAGATCCACACTCATAACAAGTTGTGATAGAAGAAGTATTCTATCTATCATCAATACTATGTAAATTTGTTACTCCTATTGAAGTAAAGGTTTACTTTATGTCTGGAACATGGACTGCATTACGATGTGCCTAAATTGTAGAAGCTAACATGTAAATATAGGCCTCGTGTATGTAACACTCATACTCAGTCAATTTTGTATACGTATATCATTTCGGCCTCCGTCAGCTTTTTCCAGTTTGGACGAATAGTAACATTAATGTTTCCTGACAGTTATCACGTAGCAATGGAGCTTCATTAAAACATCGCCGATGACAGGAACCCTTTTTTTCTTCAGATGAACGTGTCTTGTGTCCGCATAACATAGCAAACCCAAGACAGCCATCGCAAAAATCCAGACAGCCAGAGGCAAAGATGATACAGCCACTGAAAAACTCGAAACATCCTCCCAAGCCGAAATGCCGTGAGTCATTGGGAGGACATAGAAATGCCTTAGAACAGCTATCCATCGACGTGAATGGGGATGAAGTGTTGACTATTATTGATAGCATGACACTTGATTCTGTACACTTATCTGACAATGATTTATCACGAAAGAACGTTGTTACTTCTTTCCTTAGCCATTTGATGTCATATGATTATCGTTGTTTGAGTATTTTCAAGGAATTGAAGGAAATTTGAAATCCAATGTGAGGTTGTCTGACGATTTTGGCAGTTCCTTCAGACAAACCAATTACATCACAGGTTAAGTGCAGAGACATCATATATGCCATCATCAGGTCGTGTGATCCTTTCTTAAGGCAGGATATCTTATCCAAGATGTCTGCCTGCCAGCTGGCTGTTCCTATCATGTCAAAAGAATCCTACCCGAAAGTGTGGTGGTTTTTTTTCTTTGGGGTATTCAGACAATTTTTAAAGCCTGGCAGGATCCTAATGCTCCTATAGTTCACGAGGAAGCTGTATCAACGCACCCCTTCCCTGTAGTGACTGCCCTAAAATTCGGCAATCCTGAGTGCTCAAAGTCAAATGTTCTAAACAAAAGCTGGGGTTCAGTGCCAAGGCAATGCCGTCATCCTTATTTTGTTAGCCGTGAACAGGAAAGTAGCATTTCCATATTGTCTCAGGGCACAGTGGAAGCGGTTTGGTTATCTTCCAAGTGGACGTTCCAGAGGTGAGCATACGCTCAAGAGCATTGTGCGTCAAAACTTGCGTGGAGATGCAACAGCTCTCCACCTAACAGCAGATTTTATATCCAACTACACAAGAGTGATCATCGTCTTTGTCAGCAGTGGAGGAATCGATCTGAATTGGGACTCTCTCAATGAACTAGCTAGAAGGGCCAAATTAATCGTTGTTATCTGCGCGGGGAGCAAGCCAGGAACAGGAAGCCACAGGAAAAGGTAATAAACTAGCCGCCGTGCAAAGGTTGGCGGCAAGTGTAATCGACTCACGTAGCCACTCCACTGTCGATATTGCGAATTCCTCTGCTTGCAAATAAAATCTTTGTACCAACCACAAGCACTGACGTGGTGGAGGCAAGATCTAAGGACATGAAGCATTTTCTGAGGAACACTGTATCAAAGTGGCATCGGGCTCGAGAAGGTCACAAGCGGAACATCGGCCGGTCTATTTAAAGGAATGTAGAGCACACCCAAAGGAATTCAAACTCCGGGCACTGCCACTCCAAGTTGAGTGGCAAAAATGGTCACAACTTGACAAAGATAGAAGCTGGAAAGGAGCTCAGGGGAATGTAGAAAAGGAACTAGCTAAGTTGCATAAAGCAAAAGCGGATCAAAGGGAAACGGCAGCGAGAAATCGGCATGTCCAAGGAAATGCGAATGCCCTATAAGAAGAGCTCCAGCAACCAATCGGTTCCATATAGACAGTATTCATGTTTTGGCTCCAGCATTGGGCTAATGAAGTAGGTCTATTTTACACCTGCGGCCACTTGCTGAAGATTTGAAAGTCACACGTGATCGTTTGAGAGAACATGGTGCAGAAATAACACGTTTACAAAGAAAACTTAAGGAATCAACTGTTTCAATACAAAATCAAATAATAGTGCTATCAAGATATATTGACCCAAAACAACAGTAGAGGAAACTGAGATGCGGTTGGCATAGCGAAAAAGACAGAGATATTCGACTCATCCTCCTTGGGTTTTGAACACTTCGTTAGGGAATTGGGCCAGATTTATGAATCTTCCGTAATGTTCACCAGATACGACGGAATCAATCATTCGATACTTGTGACCTACCAAGGATGGCTGCTGAAATGCTACTTTGTGGTTATCCGCTAGAGATATTCGACGGTGAACATGTCACGTGCCGATTAAATGGGTAAAGGGTGTTCTTGCTGCAGTCGGATATTGTTGGCAACGTCTCCGTGTCTGTCATATCAGTTATTGGTATTCAAAGCAGTGGTAAATCAACATTGCTCAATAGCATGTTTGGTGTGCGCTTTGCAGTAAGTGCGGGAAGGTGCACTCGTGGGGTGTTTCTCCAACTATTACCTATTGCTGAGAATTGAAGGGGACGCTGGCGGCGATACGTCGCAGTTAATAGATACTGAGGGATTGAAAGCTCCAGAGAAGGCAGTTGCAGAAAGGAAGAGTGATGACAACGAACTAGCAACATTTGCTCTTTGTCTTTCCGAATGACTGCTAATCAAATCGGGGGGCAGATGTGGGTGAAGATTTGTCAAATATTTTGCAAATCTCAGCCCATGCGTTTATCAGGATGAAGGAAGAGTTCACCTGAGGTCGTCTTGTTATCTCATACAGCAGTTTGTTGCAGATATCACTGCTCAGTATCGGAATCAAACTAGCACCCAAAGTATATTACAGAAGTTAGATCAAGCTGTGCTAACAGCTGCAAGAGAGGAAAAGAGAGAAGACCAGTACAGGCAGTTTTCAGATTGTTTTCAACATTGTCAATATTGACAGCACGAAGGAGAAGGAAAGTGTACAGTACATTCCAAGCTTGTGGAGGGGTTCTATGTCATCGCCAAATCACTACTACAGCGAAACTGTAGCAAAACTAAAATCTGCACTACTTCGAGAGATCCAGGAAGCACAACAGGTGAACAAAATCTCCGAATTCGGAGAAAGGATTGCGAGTGTCTGGGAAGCAGTGAAACAAGAGGATTTTGTCTTCAACTTCAGAAATACAACTGAAATTGCACAATATACCCAGTTCTCCCAGATTTCAAGAAACAGCAACTGGCCCTCACACAGGAAATGATGAATTGGGAGCTCACTGCAAAACAGAAAATTAAAAGTACGGCTACTGAGAACATAAATGCCCGCCAAGAAACACTTTTCTGCGAACTGGAGCAAAACTACTTTGGAATTTGACCAGACCAGATCAAGCTTGGACGAATTGCTGCTCCGTAGAGAATTCGAGAGTGTTCGACAACACTCTGTATTCTTCCATCGTGAGTTAGACATGGTCGAATCTAACACAAAAGATACCATAATGAATACGATCAGAATAGAATCGTCTATTGTCATAAATGCAACCGTGAAGGAAACTCTTCTTCTACCGCAAATGAAAGCAAATTTAAGGAGACAGGTACTTCCAGTCGCAGAACGACTGAAAGATGAGCTTCTGGCGGCTCCCTCGGCAACACTGACCAAAGCATAGCAACACAAAATGAAGACATTGTTCGCGCAACCTTTGAGGAGGAGTGGCGGAAGCAAATGGAAACGGTTCAGCAATCACATCCTCTAGCCACAAAGACAGAAATTACAGAAAACATACAGAAGAATATTACCAGATGTGTTATGGAAACGTTGCGTAATACAAACGTGAGCAAAGAAATGAAGGAATTCATGTCTACACGGAATATTTTCGAATTGTGCCAGTATGCGCCCACAATAAATTCGCGTGCTGAGATTCCCCAGGCACATGCATGCATCGGTGAATGCACGGGAGACGTTTCAACAATTATCAGCAACCTGCAGCAAAGTGTTGAAGCCGCTATACAAAACCGACAATTCCGACTTTCGAGGGAATTTTTCGGCAGCTTGTCACGTTTTTTCGAAGCTGTTGTGAGTGCCGAGTGTCATGGTTGCGGAAGAAAAACTATGTTGCTCCTTTGTCTGTCTTGCTATGTTGTTCATAAAGCGAATGCAACTCACAAAGACAACATTCTGGACACGCTAATGAAAAGCAGGAAGCTTCTACAAACTCTGAAGAAAGAAGACATCTACACAGTATGTGAAATAAAGAGTGATGTCAGGTCGTGTTCCAAAGCATCTACACCCACATCACTCACCAAAAGTGTCCTAAAAACGCTGCAGTACCTCGCTGAGGACAATGTACCGGCACTCTCCGGGTTTGTTTCCATGTTGGGGGACAGCGGTGAAGACTACCAAAACCAAATTCGCAGACGTTTGAGCAAAATCATTTCACAACAAGGTAATACAAAGTGGTATTCAACACAAGTGGCAAAGGATTTCATCAGAATGGAAAATGAAGTTCTTAGCAAGCAAAGTGAGTTTGATATGAAAAAACGTGAGCGTTGTTTAGAGGATGCACGCACAATCTTCATACAAGAGGCGATTCAATCTGAGAAAAAGGCACTCGCAGAAACTGTATCGTGGGAAATGGTCCAGACAGTATTGAAAGTTGAACCGTAAACCTCGCAGAACAGATGAAAATGTTCACTGAGGTTCTACATAATATTCTTCCAAATGAAGTTACTGCTGCCTTGCTAGAGTTACCAGAAGAGGCGATCTTGAAATATTCCAAACGTCTATGTCAGAGGATGTCAGGCATACACTCGACGAACGTCTGATTTCTGAATTACCCTCCTTTCCAGTGACCTTTCTTACATGGTACTATCTGTTGTCAATGAGACACGTCGTATCTTCCTGGGTTATATCCAAGAGAGTGGAATATATAACACAAATCTTTTCAGAACAGTAATGACAACACTTCATCAAGATCTCGCTAAAAAGAGAGATCTCGGTAAGACGGAACATGTGGTTTGTTTGGCATATGTTTGTTCATGGGCACTGTCGATCTCTGTGACTTACAAATAACAGCGGAAAGACAGAACAGTGTTCAAGTATTGTTAGAAAAGGAGAAAGATACGTTGTATAGCGATTTCAGATCGCTTTGTGAGGGACGGTGCCTTAATTATTTGGCTGCTAAATTATTATGCGCCATACTCCTGGATGCGTTTCGGGTGGTCGTCAAAAACAGAATTTGCGCAGCCTTATTCGACCGGCTATCAAAAGCAGAAATATTTTGCAGCAGACCGCGTTTCCTACAAGTTGTTCTCAAAAACATCTGTGAGGAAGAAAAATTTAGGAACTACACTGGGTATCTCTGCAACCATTCCTCATTCATCCGGAAATGGGTTACAATTTCATCGCAAAAGAGTGTTGCGATGCAAGCAACCACATCTGTATAGAAGATATCGTTTTGCATGAAATTGATGGAATCATTCGAGCGACAGAAGAATCCCTTGAGGCGACTTTGCGGGTTATGCACAATACGATTGAAGAAACTCCCTTCGAAGATTGGATTCACACTTTATCGACCACTTACAAAATTATCAAAACTGCGTTCGTTACTTGATGAAAAACTGTTTCTGAATTGATCATGGATGTTGAGTTTTCTGATGTAGACGTATTAGAGGAATGCAAAGTCCTGCTACACGATTCCGTTCGTCAACAATTGATTGTTGATGCAGAGATGCCAGATACCACTTCGCTAGGAGTATAAAACAATGGATTGAACGTCTACCAAAACAGCTACACGTCGTGTTAGCTGAGGGCGTCCAAGGCTGTGAAACCAATGCCCATTTTGCAGAACACTATGCGACGATACTCTCAAGGAGCACAAGGTCCATTTTCCACCTCCCTTACCCAAATGGCGTTGGGGGGTGGAGATGTCGAAGAACGCGGATACTCGTGGCTGACACGTGTGTAGCAAACGTCGCATCAAATAGGAGGTATTACTCATGTCACTGTGGCGGGTATACATGGAGCATGACCCAAAGCCTTACAAGAACTATAGAGAAGACTACCCCATTGGATCATTAGACCTATCGCAGAATATGAAGCCACACTTTACTGGAAAGGGGTTCTGAATAGGTTCAATACAGACTTTGCTCGGTATTATAACTGCAAACGGCCAAACATTCCGTGGGGGACGGTAACCAAACAGGAAGCACTCGAGAGCATACAGAATATGGTTAACTGTGAAAGATCCAGGTAGGCGACATCTATAATTTATTCCATGCCCATATAACATGGGACATGTAACCTGACCCATAGGCAGTATATTATTTCAGAAGTACAATGAGTCAATGACCGAATTGGTTAATCGCTCCAAGCTGGGTTATGCCTCAAACCTTAATGATTTACTTAATTCGTGATACAGATATTCCCAAGTATTTGCTTATACGCGACAGGAACATAGTGATCCACGTACAAACCGTTCCAGCTATTATAGGATTACAGGCACATGAACTGTTTGGAACGTCTTAGTAGTAGTAGCTTACGGAGCTGCTAATGACCAATCATGTAAAGTCGGCATGTAAGACCAGTCACACAGGATTAGCACTGACAAGGAACATATGAGAGCGGGAATTCAAATTGAGTGTATGCTCTGGTGCATATTAGTGTTTTTAGTGATAGTTTGTAGTTTGCTCGAACAGCGTTATTAATTCAGTTACTAATCAGTGTGTCACGCATTGATTGCATTATTCTAAAACCTGTACAAATGAACAATAAATGTTTATTATGCTGTCCCAAGAAATTGGACTGAGACTGGATCGCAACAATTATCAAAGATTCAGTTCAAACCACTTTAACTCGTATGAGGGATATGAGTTCGCACCAGGTCATTGGCATTACTGGGTAGTATGAACACACGATACTAAATAACGATATCCTGAGTTCAGCTCGCAGGCCAAATATCCACTAGTCGTTTCATAGGTTCTGCGTTCATTGCACAATGTGGCGGAGGTTAAGCATATTGATATTTGTTGGTAGTTACCATAGAACAAGCCATTAATTATTAATAATATCGATGTTTACAAGGTCACAAATCATGTTCAACTGCGCTTGTGGTGATCCAGCGGCGATCACAGCATTTTTGGTTTTGAGCACTGAAATATTGTTTTCCTGCAATGGCAGGTTCGTGTTTCGGTACATCCGACCAAGGACTGAACTATATTCCCCATCCGCTGTGAGCCAAGTACTCTAACCGGATACTCGATCATACAGTCGATATGTGCTGAATTTAGCGCCAACGATGTCTGCATTTGGGATTTAATTATTTTTGTATGTAATATTGATTAGGCATTACGTATAACAATATTGGGGTTTTGGGGTGTTGAAACTTTCTGGCTCAAGCCAAGTAAGCCCTAGGACGGACCCATCATGTTAAATCATGCACAATGCCATTCTACAACTTTGATGCACAGGCAGTGCTCATGGGCAGTCATAATGCGATCTGTTAACTGTACCTTCAGGGTTCTAAGGAATTTTGGACTCGAGGCCCAGTGGGGGACCGAGGGCCCATCATGTGCAATCCGAAAATGTCTCCTCTACCCAATTTCGTTGCACAGTGCTGATGCTTGGTCAAATAATGGGAATAGCCCTACCTACTGTACAGGATTTTCAAGAATTTTAGGACCAAAGGACCCACTTGGGCCCTACAGCCAATCTACTCTATCCAGTATGAACAATTGCCTTGTTTTGGGCTCTAAAACTGCATTGGTGGAAAGAGGTCGATCAAACTTGTTAATTGACACTGTGAATGGACCATGAAGACATGTTTGACTTCGTGAAGGTCCGGGTCAAAAGTAATTGAAAGCCAGTGGCAATATACTGACATAGGCCATTAGTGTAGAAATTCAAGATGTCCTCGACAATGGATAGTAGTTTTCTCGAAACTGTGTCATAATGTTCCTTCGGAGGTGCTCCTTCAGCTGTGTGCAGATTTGGATGTAATATCATATAGTTTTGTTAGAATTAAAACAGAACATCTAATGAAAAGAAGCAAAACAGTCATAAACTGTGTGGAGGATAAGGAGCAGAGCCTTGAATTTCAAGTCCTGCAAAGTGTATATTGGCAGCCAGTTGGTGCTAAATAACACTACTATTTTAATTACATAACTATTTTCTGTTTGTAAATATCCAAATTCTAATGACTTTGTCTCTAATCCTGCTATGAAATTTCCTAATTCCCCAAGCAACCCCCTTGTTTCCCTCTGAGGATCCCATTTCCTAATTGCTTCCTATTTCCCATACTGGTGTTGCCCCCATCTAGCCTGCACCCCCCAATCAGCCCACCCCGCCATCAATTATGTCCCAAATTACATTCTTCCATGCAACTTGTATCTATTGTATCTATATCAACTCCATTCACTTAGTACTGTTTTGAGATGTTTTGGGTAACATGTCCACAGGCAATTTGATATCATCACAATGATGGTCTACCCAGCTATAAACAAATAGCCCCTGGAGATTTGCACCCTAAGCAGCTTGACGATTGATGGCATTCAGGCATGGTCAGTATGTACAGTAGCCTTAAGTATAATACAGATTATAAACTCCATTGTCCATGAAAATAACTCAAAAGAGCAGTCGGTGTAATAAACACCAAGAGAATGGAATAGACTTTACAAATGAATTGTCTAACCATCCCTCTTCCTTAAACAAACTGAATAGAATTGAAAAAAAATGAACGGGAATTGAAGGAATGCAGTAAGTACAGCTTAGAAAGAATGGAATTTTGAAATTGCAACACTTATTGTCTCGCCTGAATGCAAGTTCATGAGGAACTTAGTGGGTCCTATGGCGGGTGTGTGTGTGTGTGTATGGTGTGTGCGTGTGTGTGTGTGCGTGTGTGTGTGTGCGTGTGTCACACATTCTTGTTAGCAGCATTTCTTTGAAACAGTAAGGTGCATGCGACTAATAGGCAATGGTACATCGGGTCGGTGATCACGATCTGAGTAGATTTTGGGCCAACATTCACTAAGTAAGTGAGGTAATTAGCCTATTTTATGTAATTTATTGTTTAGGCTCGTTAGCAAGATTACGTATGAATCGTGGTGCTATGTGCTTAGTTTTGGCACCTAGATGCGGGATCTAGTGTAGATGGAATGATTAGATTTTCAGCGTAAATATCGTAATTAAGTCGTAATTGCATAATTATGCGAAATTCAACAGTTTGTCGATTTTCCTGAAACTTGTGAAATGTGTTCTACCTTCAGTCCAAAACTGTTTAACAAAGATTTGGGGCCACTGGAGGTCATTCAACGTACCTAATTTGCATAACTTATGCGAAATCTTTAAGTTGCTTGGATTTTCATGAACCTTTGGCGTATGGTTTTACCTTGAGTTCCAGATATTTCAAACATGGATTCAGGGTCACTGGAGTTCAGTCACCGTGTCTAATTCGCATAATTCATGTGATGTAATTTTATAGTTTGCCGGATTTGTGGTTTGGTAAACTTGTGGTAAACTCCTTGTGAATGTTGCATAATAGGCATTTAGTCACATTTCCACAAAGTCAATAATCAGTCCTTTCGAATTTGAATTGTTCACTGATTAGTATGCTGTTTCCTGGGTTTAATGCTTAATACCGAAATTTTAATGCGACACATGGATGCCATGTATTGTTGCATGGTGACATAGAAGTAAACAGCTTGATCGCGCACCGCGTGACACTGGTCTGCTGGCGCCTGCTATGTGCACCAAGTAGGGGTGGATTATTTGAATTTGGGTCTAATATGATAGATGAGACAACCCTCCCCCCCCCCCCCCATAAATTATTGGATTGAGTTCAGTAGAAAAAAGACAACTCTGACGATAGTTCCCCCTGCTCACCCTGGGTTTGGGACTGGCGAGTGCACAGTAGCTTTAGTATGATACAATTTGTTGTACAGGATCCAGCCTTTGAAATTATCTTGGATAGTGTACTGCAGCCAGCTCATGGAATACTGCTAAGCCATTGTTCAATGGAGACAATTAAAAAGGACAAGTATTAACAGTAATGTACAATTTGAAATACCTTGATAAACAACCTCTCCCACCCCACTTTAGGAGAATAAAGTATGATTGAGAAATATGTAATTGCAATTTAGCAAATGCCAACAAACCCTCCTTTCCTTGCAAGTGTTAGGCACGCTCTACATTTACGATTTATATGGAATACAGGTCCATGAAGGCCGTTCCTGCGAGGATATACATGTTGGCGGTTTAACCGCCTGCACATGTCTAGTTCTTTGATGGATCTTGACCAAACATTAGACCAATGTTCATCGACTGTGAAGCTACCGCTTTCGCTGTCAATAGGACATTCTTGATGGATGTGTTAATCGATGGAAGGAAGGTTAGTAACAATGTTTATTGAATGCCTAAGACATTTCTTGGCCAAATGAAGATCAAGGTCAAAGGTTGTTACGGGGCACAATAGGCCATTGCTTGAAAACTGCCTCCTTGGCCTCATGATCTTGAACATTTAACAACACATTTTACATTTGTCTTGGTACATCATGCAGTTTGAGCTACAGCACCATTGGTGCCTCTGTTTTGTTTTTTTGGCTAGAGAAATGCCTAATATAGAGAGTGAACTCGATAACGGGTGATTCGATGACTTTTTGTAAATAATCTTGAAGTTTGTTTTTGGTTTGATGGACAATCAAGCGGACAACCTTGTTATGATGTATATATTTCGTTATATCTTCGTAAAGTGTTTAGGCACCATTGTTTTTTATGGCACAGATAGTAAGTAGAGAGAAAGTAAATAAGAGTAGATAAGAGATACATAGTAGGCCTAGTAGTAAGGAAGTTTGTCATCAGCACGTCGTAGTGGTTTCTATGTGTGTAGGTAATTTCATTAGTAATTTGAATATTGCAGGTGCATACATTATTATTTATTAAAGCTTGCTATGGACCTATAGAGCAGCCAAAGTTATTTTCTAACTCAAACCTGCAATAATGTAGATAATATCTATTTTAAAAAATCGTAATATGGGCACAATCAATGATTCTATATTAAAAGAATACCGCAGCAAGGATTACCAATTTATACCATGTTGACGAAACAATGTTCAAGAAGTTGGTGTTGAAAGATAATAGAGAGTGCTGTATATAAAGAGTGGCTTAATGTGTTCACAGTTATGGCGTAAGAGGTAATAGGCCGGTATTGTATGTTATGTGCGGATGAGGAAGTTATTACTACAGCGTGATGCCTTAAACTTTCAAGTAATTTGAGGTTTGGCCAGAACGTCTGTTGTTGTTAGCAGTGGTTTGAATCAGTTTTCTGCTTGTGTAGAGAATTTCCATTGTAGATTTATGCAACTTGCTTGCTACTTACTTTTACTTTTTTTTTCTTTTATTAATGGACAAAGCAAATGATATTCGTAAGACATCATGCTAGTTGGTATCAGTACATTTGCTCTTTCTTGTAGTCCAGGTGTATAGAGAACTCTATTCACGTACTGTTGTCAAAACGGTATTTGAAAATGTTTAAAATAATATTATGGGATGTTGTAGATAATAAACGGTGATCGTAGTCGTGTAGTCGTTATTTCTGGTTGTGTAGGCAATTCAACTAGTCTCACCTTTATGGAAGGTAGGCTACATCGCATAATCTCATCGAATGTACATCAGATAGGTGTGAAGATGGAAACTTTGTTACTTGCATTTACTGCTACTATAACTAGAGATACGTTTATGTAGCAGTATGTTTTTCACTTGTGTAGTTCAATTCAATTGAATTGACAAACAATCATTGCACATGCGTGTAATGTACTTGCTTGCTGCGCATTCATTTTTCCATTCATTTCATTGTGTAACGTGGATGCTATTCTTCTATCACGACCTCATTCTAATGGTTCACTGGGTAATGGCTGCTCTTCCATAATATAGGCAAATTAAGAATACTTTCAAAGACCTAAGTTTATAATGTTGGCAAACGATCCTCGAAAAACTGGTATAGTGACAATGGAGTGTTGTAAATGAAAGTTCGTTGAAACTCAGGAGTTTTGTCAATTTACAGATATGATGAGGCCGATTTTCGGTTGTGTGGGGTCATTTAACTGGTAATCAGTAATGTACATTTCATTCTTTCATGCATGTCTAGGTGAATCTCATTATACTTACTTTCTATTTGATTGATGTGACAAAGCAAGTGATATTCGGCAGACCGCAGTCTAGTTGGTATCGGTTCGTTTGGTCTAGGTGAATCAAGAGAACTCTCTTGACGTACATGTTAGCAAACCAATATTTGATGATTTGATGAAAGTAATAATATGGAATGATGTACATGGTCACTGGTGATGTGGGTCGTGTAGTCTTTCTTCTTCTTTTTTTCTAGTGTTTTGTTATGAAGGCAAAGCAACTAGTCTCACCTTTATGGAAGGTAGGCTACATCGCATAGTTATGTGTGAAGATGGAAACTTTGTTACTTGCATTACTGCTACTATAACTAGAGGTCCGGTGGCCGATGAGTTCGTCATGTAGCGAACAGTCTTCGAAAATTTTGAATAGTGATATTGGAGTGTTGTATATAAAAGTGCGTTAAAAGGAGTGTTGTCAAATACAGATATGATGAAGTCGATTTTGGTTGCGTGCGGTAATTAAACTGGACTTCGGTATTGTGTAATGAGCCAATTGATTGTAAATCAGCGTGTGGACATGAAAAGGTTGCTGCTCTGTAGTGATGCAATAAAAAAATATTCAGTTCGGTAGCTAAGACGTTTGTTATCATTACGTGACAGTAGTTCAATTTTTTTCTTGTCTTGTGTGGGTATTATTTGCTTCGCCCGCACGCAGTTACTTTCTTCTATTGTATTAATCTCATTCCTAATTAAAGAATGAATTATATTAGAAAAGTGTTTTCCATTAATACTTTCAACAGCCCTGGGGTGTAGTGTTAGCAATACAATAGTAGTTAAGTCGTCACTTCAGAATAATGCAAAAATAATAGCAATGTTGGTTATTTCAATAACACTTCTCTTGCCTATAATGTTAGAGCTTCTCAGGCACATTTTTTTCGATTCCTTGAAGGAGGCAACGAAATATATACAACCCCGTTGACATGCGTATGCGGGTGTATATGTGTCCGTTACGCCGTTGTCAACACAGTAACTGTTCAATGTTAGGATGTGGAACGATCATGGGCCTGTTCGGCTGTTCATGTGGAGAAGATCGTCTCTATTGGTTTTATGTTGAGGTCCAAGGCCACCTGAGGTCAACAGAGGTCAGAGTATGATAACTGTCCAACGAAAGAGATAGAAGGCTTATACTTGGCATGTATGTTGCCATGTATAGCTTGCACGGAATCATTACATGTTGTTGCGTCCATGTTTTCTACTTCATTCATCGAGTGAATGAAACTTAATTTTGAAATGGAGTTGTGATAGGTACTTTGTCACAGTCTAGGCACAAACAAGAATTCTCTCAATGGATATGTAGGCCTATCGGCTATGTTGACGAAAATATAGAATGCAGTGTAAAATTATTAATGCATCAAAAGTTTAATAATTAGTAAAGGTTTCATTTGTCAAGAGTAGAATGTGTGTGGTTGTATGGGGCGATTGAACTGACCATAAACTATTGTTATATATGTAATATCGTTTCTTGCTACGCCCTCGGTTAGTTTTTTTCTTCCTATACTGGCATATTTGAAGTTGGTAAAGGAAGTGCAGTCATCATATTATCATGAAGGCTCAGTTAAATCTTGCGAGCTCGCCTGAAAAAACAACAACAAAAAACTCGCAGTTCGACCACAGCTTCTGGTAGCTCGATTTCGAAACATTTTGCTAAATAAGCCTGTTCGTGGGTTTGCTTGCGCACGTAGTCCTACAGTAAGGTTATAAGGTATAGTGAGGTTTTGGCTGCATGCGATAATGTACACAGTATTGTTCTGTAATTACATTTGAGAGTTGAAACATCGACGACAACCATTGGAAATGTCTCGTTCGAATGTTGACCAGGTATTTGAAATAACAAGGAAAGAAAACAAGACTGTTGTTTTGAGTCATGCAAATTGGTTTATTAATCAATAAAAATTTAACAAATCAGCATGTGTGGGTGCGTGTTGTATGGTCTCGCCTGAACAGAGTTGTGTGTCGGTGTGTGTGTGTGCACATGTTCTAGGTAACAGGATCTCTCCGGAACGTACCAGTATCGCGTTTGGGTGACACGGTCTGAATAGGTTTTGAGCACGAAAATCACTAAATAAAGTGGGCATTGAGCCCATTCTATGTCTGAGCTCGTTAGACGGCTATGGTGGTGTGGGTCAAATAGTGTACAGGATATTAGGTAGATTAAGTGATCAGATTTTCCAGCTTACAATATGTTAATTGTTTCGTTGTTAATTAAGGTATGCAATGTTTTGAAGTTTGAAGTTTCGGATTTCCACGAACTTGTGAATATGGTCTATTTTTATTCCTTGACGACAGTCTAGGGATCTATGCAGTCATGACAGTGTGTGTATGTGTGTGTGTGTAAGCTAGGGTGTCTGTATGTATATGACGCCCGGCATAACTCGACTAACGCGATCGCACCCGGATGAATTGAGCTCATACTTGGTATGTGGGCCCCCCACACTGACCAGAGGTCATATGATGTCAGCAGAGGTCAAAGTCGAAACACCTTGTGGACACGATAGCTCGACGTTGGTCGATCAAGCTTCACTTTTGCGTACCTGCTTATGGGGAGATAAGAACCCTGCGTTGGGTTAGAGCGGTGCTCATTTTTAGGAAAGTTGTGATATTGTGATAATGATATTTTGGGGCAATTTAGCCTGTGGACCAAGAACTAACCCACCTGGATGTATCAAGCTTATGCTTGGTATGTAGGCTTCCCATGATAAGCACATGAACCCTAATCTTGGGATCAGTCAAAGGTCATACTTCGATAGCCTGCGTGGTGGGATAAAGACTTACCGTTAGGTAGGCGACTGTGCAAGTTAATGGAACGCCCGTGGTCCGTCGTAAATCAGGCAAATGTGTATGTGCACTGAATGAAACAAGTTGTTCAATTTTGTGGTCTTTCAGATGCAGGCGACTGGTAACAATAATTGAACAAGCAACGCAACTTTGCTGAGCCTTTTTGTTTGCTTGACGATTCTTGCCTTCACGTAGTACATGTAGAATTCGACTGTTGATGATTGGTACCACCTCTCCAGTGGAAATTGGATGTTCCAACCAACTATTTGTTCAACTATTCTGCTTTGGTGGGGACTGCTCAAAATCCATATGGAACAAAAAACGAGCAGGGCATGGGTTTGTGCAGTGCTACTAAACGGGAGGGAGTACAAGTCACGATGCTGACCTCAGGTGTCGTTCGACAGCAGCTTGAAGTTCGCTTGGCTGACAATACTGTTATCTCAGGTGGCAAGTTGTTACAGTCCCTGGTGGTTCTTGGAACGAAGGAGTATTTGTAGCAGTCCCGACGTGTGTGATGTCAATATCCATGTTCGAGTTGGAGCGGCGGGTCCTACGTGGGCTGGGGCTGAAGGCTGATCATGAATGGGAAAGGCGAGGTGCCCCCCTATGGCTTTGTGAAAAGTAGAGAGAGAGCCTGTTAGTCTCCCTCCTAGGGGTCAAATGATCCACTGAAGGTTTTGAACAAGGGAGAAAGAAAGAAGCACTTGTGGTCCCAATCATAGTTGGGTTGTACATTCTTGCTGCACGTCTCTGAACCTTTCAAGCTTCTGAGGGAGCGGTACAGTGTAGGGTCCCCAAACAAAGGAACAGTATTCAATGCTTGGACGGATGAGGCGTCGATAAACCTCTGCTTTGGGCCCTGTCTTTAGTACAGGAGTTTAGGTTCGACGAACAAAGCCAATTATTTTGTTAGCAGCAAGTGCAATTCTGTTTATGTGATTCCGGACTTCAGATCATGTTGTATGGTCAACACCAAGGAAGTATGACGAAGCAGTTGTCTTTAAGAATGGTGCTACCCCAGGTGTAGTTGTAAACTATAGAGGGATCTACTAGCCGGGATACGAAGCACGTTGCATTTGTCAGCATTGAATTTCATTTGCATGTTTTGGTCCAGGCTGCTATAGAGGTCAGGTCAATTTGTAGCAGATCAGAGTCTGTATGGAAGGAATGTTCTATAAAGACACAATCATCAGCAAACAGCATTAACAGTTGGGTGTAGGTGGTCTGGCAAGTCATTTATTTATAAGGGTGGACCAACAAGGCCTTAAAAAGGTAACTTGTCGGGAAACACCAGAATCAAACTGGTCCATGAGGAAAAACTCCCCACCAACACCACACCTGTTTTGCGGGTTTGGAGAGGCAGGTACATCTATTCATTGTGTCATCAACCCCATATGGTCGAGCTTCAGAAGAAGCCCGTGTTGTGTGGAACGGTGTCAATTGCCTTTGAAAAGTCCATGGATGATGACATCAGCCTGTTTGCTTTCGTTTTTAGAGAGAAAGCATATCATGGTACGTCTGGAAATCAGTTGAGTTTCACAGGAATGTCTCGTCCTAAACCAGTGATGTTGTGGTGTGAGATACCTATGGGTTGTCAAATGAGCATTATGTGCGAATGGACATATGCTCTAAAAGCGTACTCGTGACAGAGTCAAGGAAATGGGTGTGTAATTGCATGGCTTTTCACGAGGCCCCTTTCTTATGAATTGGGGAAATGTTGCCACCCTCCATGTCAGCAGGGAGTTCGCCTGTGTCCAAAGAGACTGAAAAAATAATGACCAACATGGGGTTAATTCAGTGGATAATCTTTTAGACCCGTGGTAGTAAGGTGGACATCAGGTGAGATTCTGGTCTTTCTAGTGACATTTGTTGCAGTAGCTGCTCCTCATTTGATTATATGAATTTAGATCAGGTGTTGTTGCCTTTCTGAAGGCAATATTTGTTTGTGACAGACAAAATGAAAGAAACGACTGAAAGGAGTCTTGTTTCTTAAATATTTATTAATATAAATTTCTCAAGAAAAAGGATAAATATGTATAGTATAGGTTTATTAGTTCGAGTGTCCTCCTGAATGGGCCCTGGCGCTAAGTCATTTGCCATTCCTGGTAAAGTGGGTGTGGTGTTTTGAAACCAAAATCGAACTGTCCTCCAAATATGTTTACGGATTGGCGTGATGTAATGATTTTCAAGAGCAATTCTAGTTACCCCCAATGTGACAACCCACCAATGTGCCGACAATAACGACGAGCAAATGTTCAGAGCTGTCTGATTTGCACCAATGTAGATGTGATGGCAATATTTGTCGCCGATTTCTGACTTAGCTGATGCAAAGAACCACTGGCGACTTGCCAGAATCCACGACAGCAGGCGGCCCTACTTCCTTGATAAGTAACCTGCAGTAACCAAGGTATATCAAATGACAAAACATCATCAGTCTTACCCTTCTGGAACACATGGCAATATTTTAATCCACCAAAATTGGCATTTGGCAATTTACAGCACAATTCATAAATCCATGCATGTTACAGCACAGTACCCCTATGTACCATCTTTCCACCCATGGTTCCCATGAACTACTGCTGAAAGGGCAATCAAAATTGCACTTGAAAATCATTACATCACACGCGGGTCATCAAGTTACGGTGTCCGGACAACCCGTACCTGTACACTCCTGTCTCAGTATCTGAGAGGGGAGGCAGAGGTGTCCCCACCCCTTCGTTCTTGGAGGTACGAACATTAAATACCCCCATAATAATTAGTGGAATTTATCAAACCGTTTCCAACAATCCAAAGTTTTGTAAGGGAATTGCCTCATTGGCCTGTATTGTGTACCGGGGGTAGGCTACAAACTTTGACAAATGACCAACCTTCCCCCTATTTAGTTTCAGCTGACCTTTAATTGGACACTGGTAGGGTGGTTGGGACCATTCCTGTCGTATGGTGTCCAATCCCTTACCGGACCATTGATAGCAGCCTCCCCCAACCAAGTCTCAGCAATGAACCACCCCCCCCCCCCCCACACACACACAACGATCCCTTTCCAAACCATTAAAAGCAGGTAGGGTAATAATTCCTCCTGGATGGTGTCCAATCCCTTACCGGACCATTGAAAGCAGGCCCCTCAAGCAAGCTTTAGCATGACTGCCCCCCCCCCCAATGCAATCCAGAATTTTAGGATGTGGGCCAAAAACCCTCCGACAGACTCTCGAATCTCATGACATTTAAAAAAATTATTCTCCATGGGAGGAACATTTATTTGGTCAGCAGTATATAATTACCATGTGCCACTATGCTGAGGTATTAAAGCAATATTATTTCAGGAGCGACATCTCCTAGGAATCGACTACAGCTATGCACCAGTGGAAAAGGGAAGAACACATGCTCCTTATGGATTCCTCATTAAATGTCCCCTAAATGTGCCTATACACATGAACTGCAATGTCATCCAGGTAACCACGCAAATTGCTTTCCCCTCTAATTGGAGGGTTCCTGACAGGCTCAAGGAGGGCAGCATCCATGATAGGTTATATCCACAAAAGATGGATATCCATACGCATATTTTTTCACCATAAATTCATAATTTTAAGATGTGGGCCAAAAATCTCCCGACAGATTCTCGATCTGTTACAAGTGGCTAGCGCCAGAGTTCCCTGATGGAGGGGGGGGGGGGGGGGGGGACGAAATAAACCAATCATATGACATTTCGAGAATTTTGTATTCTCCATGGGAGGAACATTTATTTGGTTGGCTATATGGTTACCATGTGCCACTATGCTGAGGTATTAAATCAGTATTCTCTTCATTAGCGACATCTCTTGGGAATAGGCTATAGCCTATGCACCACTTCGAGCACAGGAAATTGAACCACGCATCCCCATACCTCCTCTTGCTTCTTAATGCTTTTCGCCTGAGCAAAACCAAACCCAGCAACATTGAAATGCCACTAAGGTCACCAGATACAGTTCGCCTAGACGAACAAAACTCCATTACGACCAGCCCCGAGATGCTTCATTGCCGAGATGTCAATGCCAAACGTCAAATTCGTCTACATTTCAGTGCTTTAGGCAACCTCGACCTCTCCTGAAGAGAGGTCCATAACATAAGATAGCTCAGGATATGAGTATAGTAGTCTGGTAGTGTAATGACTTGTTTTTCTCAGCAAGACGAATCTGGTCATCACAAAAAATTAGCACTCAAGGTCAAAGGTCAAATATGGTCGAAAGGGTCAAAATGAGTACAAAGTAGGTCACCAGATGTAGTAGCTGAGACAAACAAAAATTCCATTATGACATTTCTCTAAATGCTCCATTGCCAAGATATACAAGGATTATTCGATGATGACCTTAAAATGATCTTAAATGACCTTGATCTGACACCAAAAATAATAGGGTTCATCCTAGCCATATTTGGCAACCCACAAACCTAATTTGAACTAAATAGATTACTGGCATTCGTAGATATCGTACTGGACAAGCTTTTTTAGGCCTTGCGTCTCCGTGAAATTGAATGACCTGGAAGGTGGAACCAAAAAATGGTGGTCATCCTCTCTATATGTCCAACCCATATACTTAATTTGAATTTCATACCTGCTTGCGTTCTTTAGATATCGTGTTGACAAGGGTGCAGCATCACACAGCACACATCACACACACCACCACACAGACAGCATACACCAAGCACACATAACGCACGGTGCTGACTGGCATACGTTCCCTCCTGGCCTTCGGCAATGGAATGAAAAAAGGCACAGAAAAGCATTTCGGCGGCTGAAAATGACACCTATGTGACCATAACCTTCGATTTGTTGAACACTACATAACTTACAAGTAGTCACTGATGATGGCTGCATTCTATGAATGTTCAGGTTCAATCTGCAGGGATCAAAAAATTTTGAGCGGCCCAGCAAAGAACCGCATGCTTATCCAATGTTCTAGAACACCACATATGAACTATGTGCACCGATTATGCATTGCTCACCTTTTCACCACATAGTTTGCCATTTCCAAAAAATCTAAGGCTCTCTTGCACAATCACAACGGCTGGCTCTTTACGCTGCTCAACACGACGACACGGCGAGACCGTTTTCATTCTAACATAAGTGCACTGTGTTAACTGTTAATGCAATCATTTGAGCATGCCGTTGACAATTAGAACACTAATATGCGGACCTAGCACATGTATAAATTCTACGCATGACGTCAGTCAACAAAATTAAACGGAGTAAAGAAACACCCAAGGAGAGGACCTTAAATAAGGTACTTGGGCTCAAATATTCGGTCACCCGATCACCACAAATGTATGAACATTGAGAAAAAACTTCACTCTAATTTTCACTGTGCTTCTATTAGAAGTCAAGAAGTTGGTCAGTAACACGGGTTCACTTTTACTGAAGCACAGGCGCAGCGGAAGGGTTAATTAGTTGTGGGGCTAATGTGGGATACTATCCAGCGGAGCGCCACCATTGTTTGTCGGATCGTGCACGACATTTTGGTTTTTTCAAACCCCCCGATGGCCGGCACTTCCCGAGTGTTTTATGCTGCGAATACATAGCAGTAAAATATGGGTCTCAACTCTCAATTTCCGAAAATTGCTCGTAAAAATCTGTGAAACATTGTAATTTGTAAATTCGATGAGGAATGATCCTAGCAAACACGAAACATTTTCGAAACTATTTTTCCAATTTTCAGAACACGTTTTATGTTTATAACATAAATAAATGTTATGACAACTTTTTTCTCCTCATACCATTCAGAAAACGTTTTGAGAACATTTGTAGGGAACATTTTTACCCAAATCTTCTGCCACCAACACATTTTTACAACAAGTTCAGAAGTTAATTTCCGAGACAAAGTTATGAAAACGTTTTGTGAAAATGTTTTGTAAAACGTTTTAGAAACATTTTGCTACCATTTGTGGTTACTCAACACGTTAGAAATATTTCTGAAACGTTTTTGTGTTTGGCTGGGATAACAGGTAATCATATCAATCATATGTCTTTTAAAATGGAATGTTGTAAATTCCCGGTTAACACACCGATAGATCACAGGTCGAGAGGAGACCCCAAATCGTCACGACGGAATGAGGGCAGCCTAAAGAATTTGGTGTTCTGCTTCCTGGTACTGATATCAGTCTCACTGCTCCCAACACTTTTCACTGGGGCGCAAAGACGTGGTTGGGGTGACAAGTAGTCAGGCCGAGGGACCCCCAACATTCACTAAAATTATTACACCTATATATGTAGTATACGTGTGGCATAGGACAGATCGACAAGTATGCATTGAAAAAGGGCAGAGGCACGTTTTGGCGCCTTGGTAAATATTGGGGGGCTTATCCTGCATTTGCCCCCTCAACTTGTTCACTGTGGGCGAGCCTCCCCCACCCCCAACCGTCCCGGTTCCGCCGCCACTGCTGAAACATGAGCTTTTAACTAGAATGAATACGGCATACACATTTTTTCATAGGCGGTAGGAACTATTCGCGACTGATCCAGGGGGACCGATCTGCTTTTTTGGGACCGACTTTCAATCTTCATGTCAACTTATTCTGTGAGGTCTATCTCTGAGCCATCCAACAGCCATATCTGCAGAAAGACCGACTCAGTTTTCAAAGGTGTCACAGCCCCATATTGATGGGTCCCTCTCATTAATTATGAAAATGCCCCTTTCTATAAGGACCTTTGTGTTGATCAAAGATGACTCAACACGTCCTTATCATAAACATATGTCAGATTAGTCACCTTCATGATAATATGCTAATATAACTACTACTACGACTACTATAATACTATAATAGTAATCATCATCATCATAATAATAAAGGAACGCCAATGTCATCGGTGGCCCTTGTGATCATGAATATGCCTTTAAGCTTGCTTTTGAAAATTGTCATCCAAGTCCAAGCCTGGCAGGGTTTATTACTCTTTGATGCACTTCTAAAAAAATCTAAAACCGTCTCCTCTCTTAAACTGGTGAGTGTGCTCCAGACTGTTAAAAGCTATAGTGAGCACTGCTCAAGGAACAGTCTGACATTTTACATACAAAGGTTCAACAGCCCCCTAACTTTAATTTCAATTGATCTTCAGTAGGCTAATCAGACCAAGATCACGACCATTACATTCACGTTTGGGTCACTCTTCTCGAAGTCAAGTCTTTAAGGCCTAGAGTATGTTTTAACCTGATTTCAATTTCTAATCTGTAAATGGTTAGCTGACCTGTATCAGAATCTATTAGGTATAAAGAAACATAAAATTACGCCTCGATTTTAAGAAATTATCATGTTCGTTGTAGGAAATCGCATTTGGCATCTCGGCTGGTTCGAGCTAAAAATAAACCGTGTCTCTTTCTCCCACACATAGTCATGGCTCCCGGCTAATTTGGCATGTTTCGATACAGTTGTAAGTTCTTCATTGAATTAGATAATAACGACTGAGTAATTCCTCAGTATAATCTTGGTCAATGCAGGCCAACATCTAGAAGGACAAACTGGGCCCTGTAACTGGGTCCTAATGTAACAAGTGCGCAGTGCTAAGACTCGGGGAAGTCTCACACTCACAGCCAATTTCACTTTCGGACTTCTAATGCCCTCTGTGAAATCAAGAGAAACATTGCTATAGATGAAAACAGGCGGGGGCAGGGTGCATTGTCTAGACAAAATGACTCAGAGCAGACGGGCATCTATCAATCTATGCTGGCATAAGACACTAAGCATTATTCATGTAATCAGGGCTAATTGTCTGGTAGTCTGGTCGTCCATGACAACCAACATTTGGACAAAGCCCTTTGTTCGATTTTGACTGTTGGGGCCTTTAAAAGGCAAGACGAAAGTAAGGAAGTTGGTCGAGAATGCATGTGCGCGTTTAGAGCCATAGCTTCTATTATTTTATTTTTTACTCAAATACTGAACGCCCCACTGAGAGCATTTTTTTAATACTGACAAAGCATCATAAACCTCAAATGGAATATTAGGAGAATGTTGGTCAGCAGATTTTCAGGTGGTAGCTCAGTATTCCCTTATAAATACATCAGACCTAAAATACCTCAACCCAACACAGCCTGTACCATTAACCCATGATAACACTAATAAGTATTATGATAAGCCCGACCTAATCTGTAGGAGAAGACATATATTGCAAATTCTTGCAGAGTTTCACTGAACTTAACCACCCCATGACCTAAAATCTATGAACGTTCACCTAAAATCCTAGGTAGCACCAGTCCATGTCACCACTAACCAATTATCATGGAAACCAACTTGTTATCTGTAGAGGAAGAAAAGCATTTTGCAGATTTCCACAGGTTGTTTACACAATGGCTCTTTACGCAGATCTATGACCTTGAACTGTAAATCCCTTACTCAAGTGGTTGGCACCAATGCCTCATAATGCCGCTCATAACCTTTGACCTTGAATCCGTAAATCCCCGTAGGAAAATACTAGTCCACGATAACACAGACCAACTATAACAGAATTCAACCTTACCTGTAGTGGAAGAACCTTTTTGCAGATTGTATATTTTAACCATGACGAAGTCAAAGATGTCCCATGGGTAAATCAAAACATCGTGTCCAAGTTTGGATGGATGGATAGATACTCCAAATGGCATTCCCCTCGTGCCAAGTATGAAACCATTCCGTTGCACAGTTTTTTGTGCTCACAGGCTTTTTAGACCTGAGACCATTGGCGCCTTTGGGTGACCTGGGACCTGCCCCCCCCCCCCCCCTCCCCGTGTTTGAAACTCAATGGAATATTTGCCGGGGGGCGGCGTTCTCCCCAATCATACAATAAGCGCCACATACAACAATCCACACATACACAATGCGTGACTGCATAGATTCCTTCTGCCTTCGGCAAAAGAATGAAACATCTGGGTTTGTGAACCGCTAGTCTCGCCATTCACGCGATTATGTGGTGGGTTGTATTTCTGCATTTTGCAAGTTTTGCAAGTTTCAACCAACCTGATCTTAGAGGTCGAGAGCGAGCAAATTACCTGTTGGCAAACAATGACAAGAACATCTGAAAGCATATAGTGTGGATATAGTTGCCAGCCCCTGAGTGCGCTTCTTATAATTAGCATTGATCAGTGAACAATTTCAAATCCATAAGGACTTATTGTTGACCATAGCTAAGTACAAACGTTTTGTGGAAATGTGACTAAAACTGTCTGAATTGTGCCAATTGTTCACATGACTTGGCTTCCAGTTTACCCATTCCATTATAAATTTCAGGGCCAACTGTGAACTGCACCAACCCATTCAACAAACTTGAATACGTTGCAATAATCAAGCACACCAGACACATTGATTGGACCCGTCAAATGACTGTAAATCTATATAAAGAAAACTTTTGGGACTTGAGGTAGACTATACCCACCAGGTTTCATGAGAATCGAACAAACTTTGAAACTTGACTAAATTACGCAAATTAGATTACTTCACACCTCCAGGACCTCAATTTATGTTCAAAATGATTCGAGGCGAAAGGTAAACCCATCCTCACCAAGCTACATGAGAATCCGAACGATTTAGTTTCGCATATCTCATGCAAATAAACAAATTGAATGCCTTCCGGTGACCCCAAGACTATGGTAAGAAATTTCGGGACTGAAGGTTTTTTTTACCAGGTTTCGTAAAAGTCTGGCGAACTTATAATTAATGGCAAATTAGGTGTCTTGGGTAGCATATTCCTCACTAAAAATCTGGTCATCCATTAACCAATATACTTGCACCTATGTGCCGATAAAATCAACAAAGGACCTACGGTTCGACCCTAATTCGGCTAACGAGCTACACAATAAATTACATAGAATAGGCTATATACCCACTTAACTAGAGACTTTCGTGCCCAAAATCCAATCAAATCGTGTTCACCCAACCCGATACTCGAATTTCGAAATCAGTCTCATTCATGGTTTAGTTAAAAATCCTGCTGACGAGGAAAGTGGGACATCGACACCCACAACACGCACACCACGCGCACCAGACACACACACAAACAAACAAACATACACACACACACGAACAACACTGCATGACGCAAGAGAGCCTTTGGACTTTGTCAAGAAATAAGAACTTGAGTTTGAGGGCCGTTGCAACCGAAATTTGTGTACAAGCTGAAAGTAGCACCCCCAAAGAACATCATGACATGATTTTAGAAACATCAACATTGATTTTGCTAACAATGACCTATCGTGCCCCTTTAAAGACCTTATTGAGGGCAAATATGGTACAGTGGTCAATCAACGTTGTGTCAAAGTTGATAACCATCCACCAGAGATAGGGGACCAATTGGGGTGCCAGTAAAGCAGCAATTTCGCACAATGACTAAGTTGTGCTCCTTAATGACCTTTGACCTGCGACCTCAAAGTAATCAAAGGTCACTTAGCTGTCGATGAACATTATGTCCAACTTTGGTTCAACATCCATCAAAGCATGAGTAATTAAAAGGCCAGAACAGCAACATGCATTGTGTAATTAATATGAAATTTGAGCATATTGCCTTATCACGCCGCAAATTCTTGAACAACGGAAGGTACACCAGTCAATGATAACAGAGCATCGTGAAAATTCAACTTATTGGAGGTGATACATTTTGAAGTTTTTCATATGTGGCCCTTACGTTTTTCAGTGACTTTGAAATTGACTTTTGAGTGGTAAAAAACTCATCACGAGGTCAAATGAACATTTAGTCCATCTTTGGTCAGCATCATCAAAGAGCGAATATTTGGGAGCAAAAAAGGCAATCGCTGACAACTGGACAGACAGACAGACAGACAGACAGACAGACAGACAGGACAGACAGACAGACAGACAGACAGACAGGACAGACAGACAGACAGACAGACAGGACAGACAGATAGATAGATAGATAGATAGATAGATAGATAGATAGATAGATAGATAGAAGATAGATAGATAGATAGGATTCTAATTACTCAACCAGCATGGCACGTTTGAGCTGGAAATTGACAGCCACCAGACTAACATATTTCAATTTGATTTCCACGGGCAAAGGAAGCCAGTAAGGCTCAACAAGAAACCCTGGCCATATTGTTCGTGGAGGCGCACCAGCGATAATTGTACAACTTTCCATCCACCTAGTCCTAGTCGCCTCATCAATCCAAATTGGCCGAAATGTTGGTTTTCACAGATTCATACCAAAACAACAAGAGGATCTTTGCGATCTACATGAGGCAGCCTCCACAATGCCCAATTTCACTTGGTCATACTACTATATTCAGGACTTTGGTAGTCATGATATCGTAACCTTAACTTTGACCTCTAACGACCCATGTACTCATCATGGTGACTACACTTCACACACACACATATACAAGGGTCTCGACGAAGGAACAGCCCGTTTTGAAAAAACAAATGTCCCCAAATTGAACTCAACGTGTATGTGTGTGCGGTATTTCCTCAATCGGTTGGTATCACACATACACAATGGTCAGGTCTATATACAAGTACCCCGCCAACAATTATGGTGTCAGCAAACATAATATATTCCAATGAACCGAGGAGACCACTTGGTAACATTGTCAACGGTTGTAATTTGCCCCTGGCTCAGACGGTACTACAGATATCAGACATACGTAAGCAATTTGGTCGAAGAAGTTTCACATATCCGTCAAGAACAGATAGATAGATAGGAGAGGAGTGTTTTGGTCACAATACCGACCACAAAACTGGTTTTGAGTTAGAATCTATGAACAGAGTGCTGATGAAAAAGAAAAAACCCACTAAATACACATCTAGCTTTAAGATCCAATGAAACTTAATTAATAATTCATCAAGCCTGATGCAGCCCTCTGAATTTGATACAGTGTTCACATTGTTTCCTGCTAATTCTTATCCCTATAAGGACAACCTCAGGATTTATTTCAAAGATGTTAACATAGATGAGGAAAAACTAAACATGTCTGTCCACACCGAGACTTTCACACCATTTCCTTACTTATAGAGGCCTTGAAGGTTGTGAATGTGTAATGCACGAGAACTAAAAAAATCCATCAAACACTAAAAGTACTTACTTCCCCACCACCCTGTACATATTTTTTTCTATTTATTCCTATGAACACCTAATTCGACTTTGAAAAGGGGGGTCAAAACTGTACACCCTTCTGACAAACTCACCCCCAGCCCCTTGGTCATGGCCTCACAGAGAGATGGCCTTCTTTACGGCGATGGTCATGTAAAACAGATATCCTTCAACCTAGAACAGTGGAAGAGACCATAATCCCCCAGCCTCCTATTTGTATATTTATCTGTGTACCCTGCGATGGGTTTATTTTCTTTTTTTACTTCTGCAGATTTGAGAATTCAACCTCTCGGGAGGGGGACATTACCCAGTGTAACGCTGCATTCCTGCGGTTTATAACATAAGTGCAAACAAGATTGGCCAAGGCATCGTAGCTTCGCGGTCTATGAATTCCTAGCAGGCGACCGTGATGTAAAGAGACTTTATACTGGTTAAAGTGATATCCATCCAGTTCTTCAAATTCAAAGTGAGTTATGCAAAGTGCGCAATTTATGTGTAATTCACGGCATAACTTCAAATTGACCCATTTTTCACCCTTTTGAGCTCTAATTTCTAAATACTTAATTTACATCAGTCAATGAGAATAATTAAGGACGCCGCGTCCATGATCATTGATTCATCTGTGCTGAGTGGAAGTTGCTGACCGTTCAAACAAGAAATTACATCAATACACTGATAGAATTACATTGGACTTAAAAGTACAGAACCAATCGCATAGGTATGATTGCGTCTAATTAGTAACATGATCGACTTTACTATTCCAATACTAGTCCGAGATGAGTCAAGTCAGTTAAGCCACCATGACAGCTCAAACTAAGCGCCACTGATTCAACTCCCTCATGCTCAATATAATACCAACCAACCTTCATTTGAACTGTAGGAGGGGTATGATTTAGCGATTTCCACATAAATGGCGGAATTGACCCCAAGGTTGAACCTAGTTTTTGGAAAACATCCAAAGGACCTCAACTTGGTCATCAGTGTGTCCGGATGTCATAAGGATCCATCAAGGGATGTAGCAGGAGTAGCAATTTTATCAATTGGAAGGGGAGAGGGATAGGTATGATGCCTTCCAGGCTATGTGCAAAAGTGTGTGAACCGATAGATAAATGAACACACATGCGTGATCCCAAATTCACAATAGCTCTGCCAACCTCGTGGCTGAGGTGAGCGGAATGAATAAAGATTGAACTTATAAATAGATTATATTACTTCTTTAATTATTTTATATAAGGACTGTTTAAATTCTGCGTTGATTAAAAGGGATTTCATTTTCTTCACCTTATAGCCTATGCGCGAATTCAGATTACCATTTTGTTCAAAACTACAAACAAGCCTCAGAATGTTGCGATGAATTTCTCAATAAATCTAGGCTCTCTCAGAGTTCTCTCAAAAGTTGGTGATTAAGTGATTAGCGGATGCCATACAGCGAATAGTTAGCAAGCAATCTTTACCTCCTGATCTCAGTGAGCAAGCTCTTGAGGTTGGTGGAGGTTGGCTGAGAAGCTGCTGTTTACAGTCTATGTTTAGCACTCCTCACCTTTGTGTTGATGAGCAAACCCTCAAAGTTGGTGAATCAAGCTGAGGAGCTGATGTGTTACAGTCAATGTTTACACTCTTTCACCCTTCTGGTCTTAGATGAGGGGCTATCAAGAGTGGGTGGATTTGATTAAGCTAGGAGTGATGTGTTACGTCAATGTTTCGCAACTATACCTTCTCTTCTTAGATGAGCGAAGATCTCAAGGTGGTGAGGTTCAACGAGCAGCTCTGACGTGAGCAGCCAGCAGTTGTGATTGAGTTCTTTCGCTGGGATTGTGTGTTTTCCAGAAAGCATAGATCCCGCCCAGATAAAGCTCTAGCACTTTTAATTCTCCTCCTCCTCCTTATGACCTTGGCATCATAACTTCCAGTTTCCAGCCTGGAGCAGCGACCTCCAGATTCTTCAGACACTTCAAGATTTCCTTTTGTTCACTGGTGTGAGTGGTCTTGACAGTTTTGATCTGCTGTTGATCTAAAGGTTGCGAATGCAGACCTTGGTCTGCCAAAGATGACATTTTGAGTGTTAACAGCATTAACAGCTCCACCAGGTCTTCTGACACAGCTTTGGCAGGACTTTGGCCTATCTTTTCCTGCAGCTTTCCTTCCTGTTCAGCTTTCTGGCATGAATGTGGTAGCCATAGTCCAGAGAGAACTTTGTGGGCCATTCTCCACGCACAAAGTACTGCTACTCCGTTGCATCTACTGGCAACCCAGACAAGGAAAAGACGCACAAACAGCCCCATAGCAGTAGTTTCTCGATTTCCTTCCTATCAACATTTCCAAGCTATCTCTCTGTGGTCTGGCTGCGCCCTTGTTCCACCCCCTCCTCTCCTCGATGACAGACTGGTTCCTCTTCATAGTCTGTTGAACTCAAGTTTGGATTTTTTCTAGCTGCAGCTGTTCCATCTCTATAAGTCTGTTCATGATCATCTCTTCATCCTTCTCAGAGGGGACTCTTCTAACATTTTCTCTCCAGTTGCCCCCCTGGCTCAATTTGAGGAGGTCCATGTAACAGAAAGGCTCACTCAAGGCGTCTGGTATTGGATCAGGTTCTATGCTGGAGGAGCTTGATTCCTGACCACCATCCTCTGATATCTTCATCAGTTCTACATTCTTCTGCAGATCTTCAAGTTTGCAAAGTCGTTGCATCAATGTATCATGTCCTGTCTTTGAGATGCTCAGACCCTCCACTGAACTCTCACCCTGAACTGAGCACCCTGGATTTGCATGTTGAGAACTCTTGGCAATTATTTCAATGGACCAGTATTTTGATGTTTTGTCTGCTCAGGACAAGAAAAGTCTTCAGACACAGGAAAATCTTCTGGTGAGGACAGGCTAGACTTCGTTCTCGGTGGAGGCCGGTCACGTTCTTTGTGATGTAGTTGGACTGTGGTCGGTGGCTACAAATGAGTGAAACAAAACCAAAAATAGAACAAATGTTTTATGATGTATATCCTAGATGTGTTAGGAAGAGCTTAATGCCACATCTTCTGCATACAAACAGCACATAGAAGCCATCTGTTAGGTCTGGTGTTGGAGCATGTTCGATAGTAGCAACATTCAGCCAAAAAAAAAATTATATTTATATTCATATTCTTATGAAAGCAGAGTGACACTAGCAAATTTGGGTAATTGATGAATGCAATATGCATACTAACCTGTCAATAAATGTAAGATGGGGTGAATTTGAATTAATGACTATATATATATATATATATTATATATATATATATATATATAATATATATATATATTATATATATATATATATATATAGACAGAGGCAAAAACTGTAAAACAACAATGCTACGTAAATTAATAGGCTGGATCCCGAATGAGATGCGAAATAGCGATTAGCTAGAAAAAAATGTGAGTAGAACAGCCGATATATTTCGGTTCAGAGCCTTCGAACAATACTAGTCCTTCGTCAGTGCAGTGATCACAGAAGTGATATATATATATATATATATATATATATTATATATATATATAATATATATATATATATATCTATATATATATATATATATATATATAATATATATATATATACATAGGAAAAAAATTCGGACGTGGATAAAAAAAAAAATCTGCATGAATTTTGTTGCAACAGTGCAGAGGAAATTTTGTTCAACAAACCCACCAAAAATCTGTTCACAGCCTATGGGTTGCCAACCTAAGTTTCATATGACTGACCTGCTATTCAACCAGGAACCCATAACTAAAGGTAAGGAAGTTCTTTTCGAGTAGATGGCTACAAACAGCTAGAATCAGCGTTCACAACAAGATGGTGTACATTTGTATGACGAGCAGTTCTAGCCATAGATCAGTTTTATTTATAAACAAACCAGTGGGTCCAGCTATGTGCTTGAAACTTGTGGCAAGCAAGCAGAAAATTTCAACTCATGCAATCCAGGTGATGTGAGTGACAGCTCAATGATTTGACAAGTTTTCATTTCCCTTGACATTGACCTCCTAAGCAAATAAATAGCACCATTGACTCATCATGGCTCTTAAGTTGGGACAACCAGTCACGCTCGCTACGGCAACACTAACATGATTCCTTGGGACTCCTGTCCAAAGAATAAACAAGAATCCGATGGCACCTAAGCTCACGTATCAACTCTTAGTAGTTGAATGTGAATTGAATGATGTCCATTTGATATTTTGAACATTTGAGCAACATCAAATCTGCCTGAGTTTTTGCAAATGCGAACCTGATATCCATTCATGTCAAGGCATGACGACCAAAATTTACCCATGGATGACCTCTAAATTCCTAACAGCCCATATTAACGATTGGTCGATTATAATACTAACCACTTTCTCAGTCATTCATTCTATTTGGTAGGAGTGTAAGTTGCTGGAACATTCAAACAAATGGTAGAAATTTACCCCTACAAGACCTTTGACCTATATGTAACATTATCAGGGATATACTGACCACACCATGATCAGCTCATCCATTCTGTACAAGTGGAAAAAGATTGTCTGTCCAACGAATGGCTGAATATTTACCCCCTGCATGCCACTTGACGCTTGATGGCACTTCGTCACACTATTAGTCGGAAAAGGCATATAAAGTATCACTCTCTTACCTATTCCTGACGTTTGCACTGTGATTCCTGACCTATTACAGGAAAGGAATAAAACCCTGGGACAAGGGTCAGAATTTCGAGACTATGAATATTATGAGAAATCATTAGTGTCACACTGGCTCCGGCTTCAAAATGGTCAGGAATGTACAGAGACAACAGCCCGCCACCATTAACCACAGCTTGCATAGTCCAGAGGGACCGATTGAGTACCCAGTGACCATAAATAACTGCGGGCTGTGAACTGGAGCGATGCGTCACACCGGACTGGAGTGGACAAGGTCTGTTTTTATTAAGAGATTGGAGATTGAACCCATCTCCCATAACCATAGAGCTTCAGCAGGATAGGGGAAATCCCCGAAGGTGTAAACCCAAGTATAAATATTGTGGTGGCCCATATGCTTATTGGCAAGCAGAGTGTAGTTTAGTAGTTTGAGTTTAATAGGTTCATACACGTGGTTCAGGGGGAGGACTTGAAGGCCACGCAGTTCAGGCCACACTTCTAGTAGACCTGTAAGTTTTTAGCATTATGACCAGTGTCGTGTCAATTATCAATTACCCCAGTTAGGGCCTATGTCTGTTGCAATATAAGGAAGGTCATCAACAACTGTGGTTATCGGGGGCAGCATTCCACCTACTAAAACAGCCAAGACTACATTCAATGGTTGACTCATTACAGTGCAGTGGTGACTGAGCTGAGACCATTGTCTGTTATGATCAGTTGGTCAGTCGTAATCTGATCAGGGACTGTTCAGGAGTATATGGGGCAGCTTGGTCAGGTAGAGCATGACAACGCCAGAGGTATCATGGGAGAGGGTGGGACAGGAGGTGAGGGGTAATGGGGGCAGTCCCAAAACAATACCCCCTAGGGAGTTGGTGGAATATCTGCTGGCGGTGCCAGAGCTACTATGCCATGGTGGTACCATTATACATGGGCGTCAAAGGTGGGGGAAAGGGGGGTTTCCAGTCCCCCACTTTCAAAAAGGTGGGGAGATATCATACCGTTTGTCCCCCCAACTTTCCGGACCGTAATAAAATTAATAATCGGTACATGCCGATTTGTTATCACTCTAAACGGATGCAATTTTTGTCTAACCGAATAATAATGCGTTCGGAAATGTCTTAAGTCCACTAATTCCAGGCGCGGACCCCAGGTGAAGATCGGAACCCGACTAGGGATTTAAAGTGAAGGATTACCTAAGGTTTCTACCGAGGTTTCGAATTTTAAATCGATTAGCCAAAAGGCAGAAAAATTTTTCAAGGGTTTCGGGCGCAATGGCGCTTTTCTTCAGGCGATGTAATGCTTCCAATAATTTTGTTCGACTCGATTAATTTCAGGAAGCTTGGGGACAGATGCCCCCCCCTCACCACAATTTTTATGAGATGAAAAAATTCCGGCGAAATTTTTTCGGTGGGGGGGGGGGGGGGGGGACCCCAAAAAAAATTTGAGAAGGAAAAGGCAATGTGAGAGAAAAAATGCAGAATTTGTTGCAGGCGTTTTCGATGAAAGCCCGGAAAAAAATGCAATTTTTTCCGCGCCCTTCGCACGCGCGGTATTTCCCATGATGCACTTGTAAAATTGGGTACAATATTTTGTCCCAACTAGGAGTGGTCCCGTACGCCTATGGCTTTCCCTTCGAACCCCCCATAGACATACGCAAATATTAAATTAGTACCATGATTTAAATTGACAGATTTTCCAACAAACTGATTTTTCGCAGAGAAGCCATTAAGCCATCCAAAAGAAAAGGTATAACATTAAAACTTGATTGATATTGATGATTTAGGCCTATGGATGGATTCCTATGCGCATGACAGGTGCCCTTCCATGCTGCGTCTTAAATTTTCAGTAATTGACCATGGAGCAGTCAATCAGTCAGTGATTTTAACATGCGGTTATGGGGTAATTATATAACCCGTGATAGTTTTAATCAGGTTGATCAGGCTCCATGTAACACCACCGATCCATTTGAACGCGACAGTACTTACCTTCTCGTCATCCTTAAGTTGATTATCACTGCTCCTCATTTCTGACGCAAAGACCATGTTCGCGCCACGATTAACAAATAACTCAAATACTGTGATACGGTAGCAAAAGTATCAATGAAACCCGCGGATTCAGCGGAAAACGTGTGTTTATACGTCCATGTCTATCATGGAGCTAAAAGTCTCTTCCCTTCATCAGTATATTACACGTTTGACAGCAATTGATTCCACTACCAAATCCACCGCAGGGAAGCTAGAGTACATTTCCCTGTCACAGAGCGATCACCACCAACTCGCCTTACCTCTCTAACAGATCATTGACTGGTGACCACCGGGCCACCGGGCGCCTCTGCTCTAGCGTCCGACCAATGATTTATTGGTATCATCTTACTTGGAGCGGATCACAGAAGCTCGTTTTGTGACCTCAAGGTCTAAAGTTTGGCGTTGAATCCATACATATAATGGAAATGATCCATATGAAGCTTCTTTCTGAAACTGTAGTACCGGTCAGAGTGATCAATCATGGAAATGCTACTCCAACATATTTTTTGATCGGCTTAATTCACTACTACTACTACTACGTGGTGGGTTGGAACAAAAGTTGGTTCCTCGAAAACATGACAGTGATTTTCGGGTCACCGGAGATCCTTTTTTCCTGCGAGAATACAGAGTTAGCCCAATTCACACGAAACTTAGTGTGTGGGGAACAAAAGTTGGCCCGAATAACATGACGGTGATTTCAGGTCAACAGAGTTCAATTTAAGTTTTTTCGCAATTTTTCTAATTTCTCGGATTTTGACACACGCGGTGCTTTGGACTTTAATTGCTCCCGAAAAACATGGAGGCCATTTTAAGTTCACAGGAGGTAAAAAGTTTGCATGGCTCATGCGATTTTCTTTTTCTACTTTGTCGTATTTAAACCCAACTTGGGGAATGTAGCTAGACTACAGTTGGTCCTGAATAGCACAGTTGCGTAGCCAGGATTTTTTCTGAGTAGGGGGCGCTGGGGTGGGGGGGGGGGGGGCTGGACTATGTCTAGTCGGCGGCATGTCCACCATCGAAGGCGGACGCCACCATGCTGGGCGCGGGGCGCTCAAGAAATTTCAGCAAATAGACCTCCCAATGGCATGAAATGGCACTTCCTGACCTCTTCAAGTTTGAAATGCCAGTGGCATCGCCATAGTTTTCTTCATTCAAATGGTGGGCATTAAATTTCCCCAATCTCAAAAGTTGCCAGAGTAAACTTCCTTGCAATCACGTTTAGTGGGGGCCCACGAAAGACGCCACTATAACCATACTATTGCGCGCGGAGCGCGTAAGTTCTGCAACATTTTGGGGGCATCAATAAAAATGTGCACCCAGATAGCTAAATATTTCATTGTCCGGGCAGCTGTTAAATGCCAATTGGTGTGATTTAAACACGAAACACCTATTCCGTGCCAGAGGAATCTGAGTACAAGCCATTCCTCTGAATTTGTTGCCGTCGGGCGTTTATGCAACTTTGAGCAATAGCACACCTAAACATTCAATTCGCCTCGGGAATTATTTTGCGTTTCACCTGCAGGGGCATGATCTTATAGTAACTCCGGGAAATATTAGCACTTTCAGGTGAGTGGTCGGTTAATGCATTTGTTGCAAGGATAGAACACGAAAACCAGGGACAGCGCAAACAAAGGAAAAAGACCATGCTGGCGGTGGGGGTTACGGGGCTTATTAGGCAATCACGATCCGCTCCCCGAGTGAAACTTTGCAATATCACTTGTCGCAAAGTTCAAAACAAAACGTATTCTGGGAGGCGGGTGGTAGTGTTTGTCACCTTCCAGGCTTTCCGGCAAAATTCCGGGCCTTCGATGTCTTTGCCTCCTCCCTCTCAAAGTCGTATTAGCATCATTTTCTGAGTCGAGTTCAAGAAATCTTCGAGACGCCTCTTTTATGCGATTTTGATGTGAGATGAATGCAGGTCTGCGCCCCCGATACGTTAAGCCTATCATTACAGAGACATGTGTATATTATACGCGTGAATTTAATTCAGTAAAAAACACGGGCGCGACTAGTGTGGCTCCGTAAAAAAAATCCATATACAAACAGCTTCAATCGGACGAAATGAGTTAGGTTATTCATTGTGCGGTTCCATAATTGAGTCGTGTGTGGACCACTGACCATTTGCACGAGTTGGTACGACGGCAGAACGATCCTCAGGCCCTCTCCCCAACAAAAGTATGGCGTTAATCTCTTGCAGGGACATTTCGGAAGATATTCATAAGGCTTGTGTATCATATGCATAGCGACGATTGTATGATTGTAGGAAGATAAGAGACATGGATACGTGATCTCAAACTTAAGTGAGGAAACCTGGCCATTGTAATAAAAGAGATATGAGGCGCTTTCCAGCTTTATTATAGGACATTCCGGAAGTTTCGCTATGAAGCAAGGTTGGAAATAATTATTATCAAGTGATTACAAGGGCGTAGGAACCGGTGGGGGGGGGGCTTCCCCGATGGGGTTGAGGTCCCCCCCCCCCTCCCCCCCCCGGGGGCGTCTTGGACATTAATCTAATCTAACAAACTTTTTCTTATCATCAAGCGGGGGCCCACCATATTTGGTGTGCGTAACATCATGTGCATTTGATGTGCCTCCGATGAATACGCCACCTGTGGGGAAGAGCATTCTTCAACATGTTGAAGTTAGTAGCGCTGAAGTCATGTTCATATTGTTTTCATATAAGCATATGGGACCAGCCATAACTAACCGAATTGTGGGAGTTTTAACCGCAGTGATAGGTACAGAGTGAAAGCGAATTGCGCGCGGAGGCGCCACTGAAAATTCGAGCTGCTCGGTTTCAAATTCAGGTTTTCGAGCACAACTTCCGGTCTTTTCTACTTGTTAGTCCAGTTCCCCATTCGTTGGTCGATATTTTGCACATTTTCACGAAAAGATTACACTCTGCTACCGATTATCAACACCCAATTACTGTTCATAATTAAACCATGGGCAGTGGCAGTCTCAATTAACCACCAGTCACTGGAACCCCCCCCCCCCCCCCCTCAACAAACCCAACGCCCATACTGCAGCAGTGCACTGTGTCTAAAATATATACTCTGATTATCAAAAGTTGGAATCTGCACGGCCTGGATTATGATCGACTACCGAAATTTTAGGGCAGTGCCCCAATCATCTTTTGCGCAGTTATGACTTATGAGGGCACCATGGACACCAAAAACAGATACATTATTCGCGCGTGGCGCGAGATTTTTTTTTTTCAGAACAATGTGTCAACATTTGCCCTATCGTGTTTACAGGCGCAACATGACTCGTATTATGAGAGGATTTGTGATTTTTCACGAAATGGAAAGAACAAAACGAAAACAGACACTCCAAATTCACAGGGGGGGGGGGGGGCATGGGGGGGCGACATCTTTTATGGGGGGGGGGGGGGCGCCCCAACAATCCTCGTTAGACGACCCACCTGAATAGCAGGTAGGGCACATTTCAACGTCACTGGAGGTCAAATGTGATTAGGCCTACTCTAAACGTGGGCCACAAAGGCTTTTTTTGTTGTTTTTTTTTTGGAAGGGGATATACCCCTCGCGGTTTACCGCATGCACATATCCAGTTGACTATACTGATGCCAGTCTTTACTCTGGAGGTATCAGGTGATAGACAAATGTGCTCTTCAGTGCCAAACGCGGAAAGTCGGACGATCTACTACGGAAGCACAAAAACACATATTAGTTCAGGGAATACGAATCGCTTGCGTCTGACAGAAAATAGCACCATCTAGGGCGTGAGGTATAACATCTCGGAGTGAACTGAGCTTATTACTATGACGCTAGCTTATGAGGAGGCTGTCAAATGGAACGTTCTAATCTTCTGACGAAACGAAATTCGAAGCAGTGCCGCCCAAATACATGTCACTTAACCATAATATACGTGAGGGCGCTGTCGGGGCTTAGCAAACACGTTCCAATGATCTTTGTCTGTATAGAGATTCAGTACCGCATGTTCGGGGCTTGGTAAATATTCGAAATGGTCAAATCAGTAGTTGCTTCCAACATCGAGCAGTTATACACAACACTACAACTAGAAACAAGAGTTTTCACCACGGGGGGGGTTTCACTTCGCGAAACAACTGGATGTCCTGTGTTCTGCCACACAGGAGGAATACATTCTTCAAGATTCAACTGATTCCACTGGAATTTTTTTTAAAAGACGGCTCCTCTGATGACATAGTCAGTTCGTACCACTAGGACTGCAAGAGGGAGTCAGTTAGCCCCCATTCATTATTGTATTTTGATCCGGAGGTATACAAATATACCGTACATGATACAAACAATACATAAAACATTAAGGATCAGGAGGAAACAAAAGGGAACTCAATTCCTATGGCTCGAGGCCTGTACACCATAAATAACATACGGAAGACGGCCTCAAAACAACAATCAAATAAAATGCGATTAATGATAAAGAAATTTGTTAACGCCTCCGCTGAAAGACTGAAGAGATCCGAAGTGAAGCAGTTCTGTAACAATCAGGAGGTAAGGTAACCCCACGCCACGCTCATGGGAAATTAATAACAGATTAATAAATTAGTTTTGAAAGATCTTCCTACATAATGATGATTGAAAAGGAGATCATCATTATGGCATTATTGCGAGTATTTAATAATGATTGATTGAGATATCGCAGTGATATAGTTTCCAAATAAACATTTGGCACCAAACACAAATTAAGAGAAGGTTGTACCTGTTAGGAAAAGAATACCAATTAAATATTGTGCAAGCGAGTATGATAGTTAATTCTCACTCTCCTTTGGCCCAAGATGAAACGTGAGGTGCTTCTCTGAACTTCCCTCCAGTTTTGTGTCTCTTTGATGGATTCTGAGGCCCCCAAGCAGGTAATCCAGCTCAAGTACCAGAACAACAAGATATTTCACAAGACACAAAACTGTGTCGTGATTCCTTGCCATATCTGACAGACTAATGCATAAGGCCACACCGAAACACTTTTACCCTTATTAGATGTTTTACTTAGTTTACTCTTTACTTAGTCCAGTTTACTTAAATTCTATATAGTCGCAACACATGGCATTCCAATATTATCTTTTTTCCCTTCACTGCACTGCATGCACTTACCTCCCTTCTACTACGTTTGTTGAGAAAGAACAAATCACTTCCCCATCCACCATCTGAGTGTTGATTCAATTCCGACAAAGTTTGGAAAGTCACAAGAAGTAAGCAATTTTGACCCCCGGTGACAAATCAAAATGACACTGACTTTTGTCACGGACAAATGATGTCCCCTTCCGGCAAGTTTCGTTCACCTAGGACAAACTTTAAATTTTTTTCGTAAATTATGCCATTAGTGGGATGTAGCCTAGCATACCTCCCAAAAGTCATCTGGGGTCGAACCAATGGATATTGCCAAATTGCAACACCGTATAACCGACGACCCCTTGCTTGTTGGGTAGGTCTTGATTGGAATTAGGCTATTTCGACATCGGTATCACTCTTGTTGACCTCATATGACACTTGACCCTGACCACTCAACATCAGAAGGGGGGGGGGGGGGTTAAAAGGCAACAGTAGAGGAGTCCGGCAGTTTTCAAGTATAGCCAGTTATGGCAGTTATTGGTCTGATTAAAGATTTCCACGATTACCACCGTAAATAAGGGTCATTCTGTCATTGACCCAGATGTTTCCTTATCTAATTACGTTGATTTTTTTTTTTTTACCACAGAACAGGTTTTGAAGGGTTGTAAGTGCTGAACTTCACTGAGGCCTTTAATAAGGTTTTCATTCAGTCAAACGTTTGCATTTGTGTGCTGACCTGTTCGTTATGGCGGGGGGGGGGGCTGGTAGGTAGTGTACGGTTCCCGGTTGTGTTGGGTCTTTCTGTCATTGACCCAGATGTTAAAAAAGCTATCTGTTCTCTTATTCTAACGACGTTGATTTTTTTTTTATTTACACAGAAACATGTTTTTGGCGATATATAAAGTGCTAACTTCACTGAGGCCTTTAGAAAGGTTTTTCATCTCAGTCCAAACTTTTTGCAATTGTGTGCGGCGACCTGTTGAGATGGAGGGGGA
>JAODTK010004882.1:0-10602 GCA_026419785.1 Sclerodactyla briareus | reverse complement strand
GTAACTTTGCCCGCTTCAGTCGCCTCCCGTTCCAGACCAATATTTTCACCTCTTCATTAACATCACCAGACCTCCTAGTATGAAAAACAACCCTGATACAGCGAGGAAAGTGATCAACTCACTCTGGGTATACGACCCCGCCGTTATTTTCGCAATATTGCTAATCGAGCGAAGTTTTGCCCAAAACGTGACAAATTAGCCCGCCTATAGTAAGTTGTTATGGCTCTCTGTATCGGGCCAGTGTTTTCAACACATACGGAGGCTACAGTGTGAAACCTCTTGGCTGATCCCGGGGTTCAAGTGGCAGAAGAACCTTCCCCGTGTGATTTACGCGGGCGTTCATCCTGGTGGGGGGGGGGGGGGGGGGGACTAGTCCCCCCCACATTTCGATGGTGGGTGGGGCATACAATATCCATGTCCCCCCACGTTTTTGGCAATAGCGTGACAGAGGTCGCCATGAACAATTGCCTCTGGGTTTTGTGGTATCTCCATTTAGGCGCGGGAATTGAAACATTTTAGGCATAGCACCGATGCTGGGCCATTCAGGTCCTAAAACGCCAATTTTTTCATCGAGCGGAATTTAGTGCAAAATTTTTCGCGCGCTCGGCGCGCAATTTGCTTGGGTGTGCAAATTTGGTCTTCCACTTTTTATAATTTTTATTAACGAAAATGTTTCTCTGGCCCCAATGGCCTATTCACATTTGCAAACTTCTGGAATTAATTCTTCACTATTTCACTTCCGTATTTAGAAATAGGCCTAGGCCATCGCAGATCAACTACTTACAAGGCCCTGAATCAAGTTCACAACTTTCTCTATGCCTACGGTAGAGCTGAATTGCATAGGGCTCCCCACAATTAGCTGGCCCATTGACTCATACCTTTCACGCTAAATTGACTTCCTTCGATGAGCTGCTGAGCCCAGTGAGAAGTTCACTTCAATTCACCTGTACCTTGACCGCTTAGAATTTCGCTATTGTCGTTTTTTTCTTGCGTCGTGCTTTGCGCGCGGTTGTGTTTTCCTTCGATTGCATGCCAAGTATGGAGCATGAGTTTTTTTTGTACCCGTTTGCTGAAGAATATATGTAGTCTTCAAAACGTCCAAGAAACTTAATTTCCATACTGACTCGATCAAAACAAAACAACATATGGATTTAGATTGATGGCATTATCTTCGACGATTTACTTTAGTTATAGCCGACTCCCAGTGATGTAGTCGGGACCGCGATAGCCCCGAACCGGCCTCACATCTGAGTCTATACACTGTAGGTATTCCGGTCTCGGTAGTCGAGACCGAGACCGGTTATTCGAGAATAATTCATGACAAGACCGGTCTCAAATACATCCCTGCTACTCCACTGAACAGCTTTTTACTCACTTTTCTAAACTTGATTAACTAACAGCATTTACCGACTCTTCCCGAATTGGAGAAATAGAGTTTGCATACCCCCAACATAACACTTTGCAATGCACCGTATCATTAGGTGCTTCAATTCTAGCCTTCCGGGCACCTGCCAGCCTCACAGATTCGTGTGTCTACATTCTCGTTTATTGGTTGACGTATGTAAAACTGCTCAAAAGTTTGGCCAATCAAAGCCCGATTCTAAAGTATATATTTCCTTTAAAGCCACCAAATTACTTACCGTCGTGTTCTTTTGCCTGGCTAGGTAGGCCGTAGGAATCGGGTGCTGCCCTTCCCCCCCCCCCCCCCACCAGTGATAAATGTGTGGGCGAGGTAACGACCCCCCCCCCTCCTCGTTTGAAAACCAACCTCTTTCTTCTTATTTTTTAATTTGCCACAAATTCCGCGATAATCTACTTTTTTTCCGTCAATTAACACACACATATTTACAACGAACGCCGTGATTAGCTGTCGGTACTGTTTTGCAATCAATTGTGTCTAGTGCTATGATTAGGATAGGGTAGGAATTAGATTCAAGTACAACCCAATGCGGAAATAGCTTATAAAAATTTGCGAATTGGAACCCGCAAGCATTTTACAATAGGCTCGTGCAATTTTATAATTCTGCATGGACGTAAAATAGAATATAGCTTGCTGGTTAGTCGATGAAGGCTGTGGGACTAACCTGTACGTACGGGCGGAAGACTAATGCCTACCATCTTAGCATCAATTCGGACAAAAGAAGTTACCGGGCCAAAAGGAGAGAAAGCGAAACTGGATATAAAAAGAAGAGGAGAATATCCAGAAAGGACCGTAAATGTTCAAGTGTAACAAAAATTGGCAAAGTTTTAGCGCGCTCCGCACGCATATACTTAAGGTATTTTACGTACGGCCTACGGTTCCCGTCACTCGCGAATCAATGAAATTCGAGAACCGTTCTGATTTCCGGGCGATCTTTTTTAAAAGATTTACGTCGGAAGGAACGGGAAAGTAGCAAAACTCTAGACCGGGCAATTTAGTAGGGAATGACTGGAGGTCTCGCTGGTCCCTGAAAAAAGTGAGATTTCGACCAGTTACAACGATGGGCAATCACTGCCCATGTGCTCAGCAAACATTTTGGCAGAGAAAAAAACATCACAAATTCGAGCAACAAATGCATCCTGAAGGACACGTGAAAATGCAAAATATTTTTACGACTGGGGGCGGGGGGGGTAGCGAGGGCAGACTGCCGTACACCATTTTTCCGAGATGAGAAATTTGGGGCAAAATGACAAAAATTCGTGAAAATTTGGGCAGCCAAAAGGCAAAAGTAAAAAAAAAACATGGCCGAACCTTTCGACTTCTGTGACTGGCCGAATTTATGGAAAATACCCGAAAACTGCACAAATTCCCGCGCGGTACCAGTATCCGGTGACCCACCTAAAAAATCGGGCAGCAAATTTGGTCGGCCTCTAAATAAGAATGCGTCACGATACCTATGTTGGCGCCGCTGTTAGGTAAGAATTACACCACCTCCCAAAGAAGGAGCCTACTTACTCAGTAAGAATTACACCAACTCCCACAGAAGAGCCCACTTACTCAGTACAATCAAGAGATCCTGACAGCCTGAGTAGCAAGTCGCCAATTCTAAGGACGATGAACATAAAAAAAATATTTCTGGAACAAAGGTGAGGGTTTTAGGAGTGCATAATGACATCAGACGAATCTAAGGACACCTGCAATGCAAAAATTTTATAAAGTGGGAGGAGGGGGAGGGAATTCGGCGGTCCTCGAAAAGTGAGAGTTAGGCTCAATACAATCTGACTGTCCCCTCGATTCGATTGGCAGAGAAAAGGAAAAAGATTCAGAGCAGCAAGTCGCATCGTATAAATTATTCTGGAATCGAAAGAGTGTTTGGAGTGCGATATTGCACCAAATTGCACTGGCCACGGAAAATGCAAAAAAAAATTTGCCAAGGGCGAGGGGAAGCCCCTCCCGTAGCCCTCCCCGGGAGAATCGTAATCAAACTCTATTCCCCTCCCCACTCAAATATTGCGTTCCTGCGCCACTGGTTCCGCTACCCCCCTCTCAAAACAAAAAGCCTTCTGATCCGTCATCAATCAGCTTGCCATATCGCGGAAAAGCGTTATATAGGTCGGAAGTAACATTAACCCGCTTTGCTCTATTTGGAAGTTTCCATTTTGTTGACGACGCGGAAGCCCATGATTGTATGAAGACTTTATAAACCGTGTTGTGACGATGTGCTTGACCCCAACGGTTTATGTCTAGTTGTGGCATTACACGGACTTACATTCCCGCCCTAAAACTGGTACACCGATATTTACTCGATATCTTAACCTTTAGCACAACCTTGGAGTATCGATTCAAGAAGGGTAAATATTTCCTGCAATCGGGTCAAGGTTACTGACCAATATAGCCAGGACAGTACAATCAGGGGCATAGGAATTGAGGTCAGGGCAACTGAACATAATTCGGGCGAAAAATGGAGAAATGACGCGCAGGAATGAAATTTATTAGCAACCTGTTGCTGAGATTCTGGGTAATTTCATTTGAATAGTATGACAACTTGACTGACAAGGCAAGACTTACATACCCTGAGCTTTCAAAACCCACGACCGAGCCACTACATCAGCTCCGCAAAATAGGGTAAAAAAAGACCCTATAATATTCCAGCCCAACCCAACCCCTCACCTCCCAGCGCCGCCCACTGGAAAATAATCTTAGCTACGCCGTTGGATAACTTTCGTGTCCGAAAGTACCGTTCCTGATTTTTTTCTGAGTGACCCATTCATTCAACAACCCTAAATGATCTGTTCCAAGGGTACCCAAAATGTGAACCTGCAGTGGGTTCTTGATAATATTTTTTTGGGTTGTAGTTCACTGCTGACAGTTTCTTTCAAAAACATATAAAGAGGTCGTAGAGGCGTGGCAACTCTTAAATTTTCCTTTCACTAAAATTGCACATTTACATGTCGCCATAGTGCACGGCAAGTGCCATTTCCGGCGATCTGGGAGGTAGCACAAGCCCAAATTTCCTTGGTAACGCTACGCGCCAACCTTTTGTGGCGCTCCCCTTAGAAAGTGGTATAGCCAGTCCGCATCGTCCCCCCGGTTCGGAATGGATTGACGCCCATGAAATTACTCCAATCGATCCTCGGCCGATTCTTTGGGCCGCCTTTTGGGAGGTCCATTACATGATCCGGCGCAGCCGTTCACGTTTCGAACTGCGGGGGAATACTGCATGAAACCTTTCTTTGAAACGGAGAAAATTTTCCCCTCAGCGATACGAAGCGACCCTAGCGCCTGTTAGCCCACGTGCTAGGGTCCAAGTAACAAATGAATGTACAGATAAGATGTGCCGAAATAAACATACATAAAGTAAAGAATACTCATTTCCCAATGTGATCCTCACTAAAGAAAATAACGAAACAATCAGACGATTACAAAAAATGCGAAAAGCCCCAGAACCCTCAACATCAAACCACCTATCAGCCACGCGGGAACTTAGACACAAGTAGTTCCCCAACTTGATAATTTAACTCTGCATGACCCCAGCGGGATAATGAAGTCGTTCACGGTCCCGTTTCATGATTCGCAAGCTGATCACAGCATCCCACATTTGCTGTGAGCAAATCTTCAGTCAACAGTCGTTCTATGTACTAGGCCAATCATGAAATGTGAAACATGGATGGTGAAAAGTGAAACACGTTCCACGGAAGTCGCTCGCAAAATTCTGGCCGCAAAATTTGTCCCTGAGGAAAATTGTGTGGCCGAAAGTTGGCGATTTTCGTGGAACTTTTAAAGCAAGATTAGATAGGCATCAGAGGCGAAGAGAGTTCAGTATTATTACAAGGCAGTTAATCGAGCATATAGTGAGCAACCACATAACTGGATTCAGACCTAGAGGCGACTAAGCATCGCTCCCCGGGCCAGTATAACAAAGGTTAGATTAGGTAGGTGAGAGTTTAGCGTGATGTGACCTTGGCAGTGGCACCCTGGTCATGATTCCGTGGACTGGTGCCATCATACTAGTACACTATACACCAACTCTACTCGAGCCCTGAGATCTCAGCTGATCGATATATAAACACTGAGATCGATCACTCATAGCATAGAACTGGAAGTTGGAAGTTGAAATTAGTTCAAATCCATGATTTGTACTGCGTTATTAGGTATCAATATCCATTTCACTGGCAAGTTTGTTATTTCTACGTAACTTCTGGAGAAACCCATAACGGAAATTTACCCTTCTGGGACATTTTTGATTGTATTATGAATATGACTCGTTATGGATAGCCTAGGACTCCTCGGAGGACTATAGGCTAGTACCTACTACAGTACTACTCCTAGTAACACTGCAGGACAACAAGTAGTACCGTATCGAGGCTTGCATAAGGGAAACAAGAAGCCGCCGTTCGTCTCTGAAATTGAATCTGCTGGAAATCATAAAAAGTTTGGAGTGAACCACTCAATACAGTTAGATAGTGTTAAAGGCCGTGGGAAACCGCGCGAACCCACCTTCTCGAGTAGATGCATGTATTTGGATCAAGGCTTGGTTACTGCCTTTTGTCCGCAAACCATGAGACATAGCAGTCTCACTTGAAGAGAGATCGAAGAGAGTGTAGGAAGCAGAGCATAGACACAGCAGCTTCTCTATGGACTCCCTGAACGCAGTGTTCCGCTAAGGCGCGGGATTGCGGATTCCCGCATACCCGCCAGAATCCCGCAGAATCACTTGTGTGCGGGAAAGTTCCCCGCACAGATTGCTCAACCAGGATTGCCAAAATAGTGTGTATAATAGAGTTGCCGCGTTCATATTCGATCGATAGCTGAAAAGAAGTCATGACAACGTACGTATTGCAACAGCACATGCTTGTGACCACTGTCGCGCTGGTAGTACCGTACTCAGGCAGAAATCCATGGTACTACTACATTCATACGTACGTATAAATGTAACAAGCCCAGCCCCCACGAAACAGGTCGCTAGTGCAATTACCAGCCCTTAACGTAACTGTGATGGGGGGGGAGGGTTTTTAAGGCCACACAAGGAAACCGAAGGGCACGGCACGATCTAAATTAGTCGTAAAAACCATCAAATCGATGCTAAACCTTCATGTTATTGTTTTATCAACCAACTGTCTATTTAATCACTTTCGTTCATTCAATACTTGTAGGCTAACGCAAGTTATATGCGTATGGCTGATCCGACCTCGTGAATAAATGCACTCCTTAATCATAGAGTCTATGGGAAAATGCTATCGAAGTTAAGTGTGTGCGAGAGGGTCGTTGCCGTCGGTCCGTAGAATCGGTATCGTTGTGTATCATGCAGTGGGCATTGAGAGCACATTGAATGCTCGTGAACAGCCTAGGTGAGGACCACGTTCCAACAGGGCTGTTTAAAAGTAGTGGACAGCATTGAGCGTGCGAGCTAGCACATACAGCTTTGCAATTACGTTAGGGTGAAGCTGGATCTCCGCAGCGACTGGATATTCGGCAACTAATGCAAATACACATTCGCAACACCCGTGGGGTAGTTTTATTTATTATCAATTTTAACAGAATTGCAGATAAAGTGCGATGTACGCGGCGGCTGGGATCAGCAACATACAAGTATGACAGCACTGTATTTTGGTATTTCATTATTACCGGGATTGGAAGCCAATACCGTAATTTCCTCCCGCCAGTGCCGGTAATAGTAATTGTGCATTTGAGCCTTCGGTGATGCGAGTACTATCGGTGCTGGCGCAGACCGTCTAATATAACGATACCGTATAACCGCGGCAACCCTAGTGTTGGTCCACAATATAATGTTGACGTCTGATCGCGATCTTGCACCTCGCATTCAGTTGCAGGACGTGGGGAGAAAACACGTTTCACTACTAACAGCCAAGACAGTATGCACACATCATGTGGGGTATTAATATGATTGAGCAACAAGGCTTCTCATTGACATTTACAGAACTGCACAGGTACCATTTCTAGTATGACCAGGTGGCTCTGTTAGCAAATCACTGTAAAATAACGTAGTAACTCACTGCAATCTGACTTTTTTCATACATTACATGTGGACTGGAACCATACATGTAATAGTTAATATTAATACTTTTCACACCAAATCTGAAGCACATTATTTATGAGGTGTCTTCAGACAGTGGATTTTATTTTTAGGCTGAACTGGGCGCATGTATTAAAGTGGATAGCAAATTCACCATAATAGTCCTACCCTCTGGAATTAATGGTAATAATTATTTAGATTTTGAACATTTTTCCCTGCACATACACTTGCCTAGACAACATAATAAAATGGATCAGAAAAAAAATTGCCAAGGAAAGATGTGACCCTTTTTTTGTTGGTGGGATGGGATATGCTACCTTTTTCAGTGCTGTAGGATTTGAAAAAAGTCTCAGGTATATAAAGGGTATTAGGCTCTCATGACCAAACACAATAGGCGTTAGGGTGTGCATGGAGTAGTTAGGTAAGGGCCGATAGTTGATGTCGGACCACAGGGCAGTCATGATTTAGTTAATACAGTTATTTTTTTGTCGCAGCTCATGGGCCGCCTGAACTTGTTAGAGGAACTTGCGCGGAAAAATGGACGAAAATAAGGGTCCTCCCGATTTAAAAAAATCCCTCCCAAAAAAAAATTCTTGGGAGGGATTCCCTCCCAAAAATTATTCCTTAGCGCTAACACTGCCTGAACGAGAAATATGTAAACTTCAAAGGGTTCAAACTCGCGGCTCGTTTGGTACGCAGAGCCAAAAGCACAGGCACAATCACTACTGTTATTCGCCATTCCCCGGCTGCCCATCCACGGCGACTAATATAACAAAAGTCGCCCTTCTCACTACAAGGCTTCCATGCATGGCGCCAAACTACATCAATGGAACTCCTGGACAGATGACAGCTTACCGCTCTCTCCGTTCGTCAACCCGAGCCTAGTTCAGTGTCCACAGTACACTCGAAACACCATGATGGCGACCGTCCTTTTATGTGCTGGCCCTATTGTCTGGAATGGCTGCACTCGCAGTTGCCCCCCCCCCCCCCCCCCCCCCCCCAGTGCCAAAACAATCGACTCTTCAAAACGCAATATGTCAAGATTATATTTTTGGTAAAAGCGCTTTGAGATGTGTATTACAGGCGCTAATATAAATCGAAAAGATTAGTATTATTAGTATTAAAATTGACTTAGGCTATAGGCCCTATACGTTGTTAGGCGGAGGCATCAGTACTACTTTGAATGGTGTGTAGCCATTTGCGCATAGCCAAACATTACTGAAGTAGGCATTAGCCCTAGTTAAGGGCCCTAGGCCCATGTACCTTATCCATTATCTGACTTCACAAATCATCGTGCAAGTGTTGTGATTATCTGTCATATTAAATATGCAACTATATAATAAGGACCATTGTTATTTGATAGGTTAAATATTATCTGCAATTGAGTAGAAATATGGTGTCCAACCAGCTTCGAAAACACGGGGGCGGAGGGCGATTCCCCCCGAACAGTTAAAAAAGAGCTCTCGAAATCACATTTAGGGGGGCGAAAAAAAAAAATGTCAAAATCTTGGGAAAATCGCCCCTGAAAAATTATTCATTTGGCTTGGGATGTAGTGAGTGGATATATACCAGCGAAAAGAGATTCTGATTCTGTGCCAAATCATAACACCAATCGGAAAACATTAGGATTTCTGTGATCACGAGGGTTAGTAAGACCACAGTTTTTTTATAATCACGTAGGCTACATCGATTTAAAAATATTCCATGCTCACACACATTGAGTCCTGCGTTGAACCTCCCACTGCACCAAGCACATGTTTATAACGTAGGCATATTATACACTACACGTCCGTACTACACGCGCAAGCGATGCGCCGTGGTACGGGTGGCGCGCGCTCAGTATAAGGATCGATCGCGATTATCGAGTCATCAAATACCCCATTGACCAAAACGAATTGTTTTGCAGGAAAATTCTCCAATTTAGTTGGGATTTCGTAGCATTGATCTTTATTCGTAACACTGCGAAACATGTGAAATTGATAGAATCCCTCACAAAAGGTATGAGTGCAGGATACAAGCTGATTTGTCCCAAATCAAGTTCTAAAAAAAAAATGAAAAACCCCAAATTAAATGAAATTATGACCACAATTTTCGGAAGATTGCTCTGGTGGCCTAATGTTAAATTTGCCTATGCCAGTGTGTGGTTTAGGATACAGTTTTTTCAACTCGATTTTGTGATTCGCAGTATCAATTCCCTCACTTGGCACCGCAAGACATGTAACAATATGACAGGGTTAGCACATGGACATCTACTGGCACTTTCATAGCCATAATATAATGATTTTGAGTGGAAATCCCAAAGAGCGGACCTCATAATTATTGGTTAGGTTGGGAGTGTCTAGTTTTGGGAGTGTATTGATTGGGTAGGTTTGGGAGTGTCCTAGGTTTGGGAGTGTCCTAGGCGTGCGTTCTTCTTTGATTTAAAATATTGATTGTAAAGTAAACCTCTGAAATAACACAACAAGCAGCAGTGGCTATTCCTCCCATTCGTCTCCATAGGTGAGGCTCCCACTGCTAACATCATGATTAAAACTTGTGGCAAAAGCCATTTACGCCTCAGCTCTATAGGGTGGTGGGGGTGGTGGGGGGGGGCATGGGCCCTGTTCCCCCAAGTACTGTGTTACAGTGGGAAATTTAAATGGAGGGCATGTTCCTTTGTTTCCAGGATTGCCACTCATGCAGCTACAACTAACACTGTAGCATAGTCACCCTGTTTTTTTTAATTTTTTTATCATTACCATAATATAAGTAGCACTTTGAAATAAGCACCCCACAATGATTTTGAGAGGGGCAATAGTTTTCTGAAAAATAGTACCCAAAATTTGAAAAGTATTTCGAACCCTGACGGAAACACATCTTCCCTTGTTTTACTGTGTGAATCATAGTGTACCCCTCATTACTGAAGGGCTCATTCTAATGACATCACCACAGTGGGCATTATACCTTCAATTCATGCAGTTTCATAGCCATTTTGAGGGTTTTTTGAACAAATTAATGTGTATTCATTAGCCCCGAAGCTCTCGAGTAGCCCCCGAACATAGTTTTAGGGGGGGCGATTTAAAAAAAAAACAAATAGCCCCTCGAAATTGAAAAGTATTTCGACCCTGTGTCCAACAAGTGTTTAGTGTGTAGACCTGGGGCCTATGTC
>JAODTK010004876.1:47500-246333 GCA_026419785.1 Sclerodactyla briareus | reverse complement strand
AATACAGAGAAAAACAGGTGCCATTATTCATCTGATTTCATTGTTTCTACTCACATCTCAATGTGATAACTGAATCAAAACTTATGTACTAAACATTGTCTTCAAAGTAATGGAAAAGTCATGTCATCCTTATCTTCAGTGGCTCTTAGGGAACCTTCAGGAAAGCACCATGGGTTCGGGTTACCCCTAGCACACAAGGAGCGAATATATCACAGGAGGATTCGGTCGTGCTAATCAGTATTGTGCCAGTTTTAGATAGAATAACAAATCTTGAATGACAGGAAATGAACCAGCACTGACAGAAAAAGCCAATCACAATAACCCTCAATTGGCAGAAACATCACGTATTGGTAAAATTCTTATTAAGCGACCAATTTGAAGCTAGAATCCATGGCTGCCTTGGTGAAGTATTATGATTGTGGAGGCTCATAAATGACTTGCAGTACAACTTGACAGCTCCAAAACTGAAGCTTCCAATGCTTCAGAGGACGATATCAATACATGAGAACTAGTGGGAACAGGAGGCAATAAAAGACAAAGTGCAAAGCCATGTGCAAAGCAGAGCACAGATTGTAACAGTAAAATTTACACCCTGACAAGTCAGATCTTTCATCACTGAGAAAATTGTCCAGGAAATGTGGGGATGAAAAAACCTTCCATGACAGGTGTGAATCAATCAGCCCTGTGAGTGATTGACCAGTTTGTTGGTTGTATTCAAAACCTAAACACTCTCAAAACAGGACTACAGCAACAATTTGAGAAAAAGGGAACAAAAATTAATTCTCATATGACTAATATACTGTGAATGGATATTGCCCAAAGATCCAGGGAAAGTAATGTGAGTTGATCTCATCTGAGAGCCTATAATTACATGATGTATATATTTGTACAGCCCTAGTTGTGTCATCAGTTCTTAGTAAGCCAATAAGATGATAACAACGGACAACTGCAGGCTTGGATACACTAGAGGTTATATATAGGGATATGGAAAACTATATCTAGCGGTCCAATAGGATGTTCCTGTGTGGAGTTAGTGACGTCAAGTTGGTACATTTATACGAGCAATGAAGGTGATCCCTATTGTGCATAAGGCATTAGAGTGGAACAAAAAGATAACTATGCTATCATTTCATTGTTTCATTGTGTTAAAAACTCAATATTCGGCCGAACGTTGTGTTGGCTCCTCTCACCAAAGTGACCATCAACAACACTTAACCCGATTCAGCAATCCTCTCTCATAGACTGATTGTTTTTTTTAATGAAATAGCTTGCAACTTTTGATAGAAACAAAGAATATTTTTGGGGTTGTACAATATGACATCATGATTATTGCATCTGGGAGGCCTTTTTATCTTGCGACCTGCGCAAACCCACATACAAAACCAATTGAAGGCCTCCATCTCTGTAACAAAAAGTAGTATTTATGGTTTAGTTTGACAGAGTACATTCAATTTTCTATAGCTTTTGGACTAGGTCTTCATCCTGCAGTTGTCCGGACGATACAGGTGCATGGCTCTATGAGGTGCTCCTCTTCATCCCATCATCTAGGAAGTTCGTTCTCCTATGTCACTAATTAGGTCATTCCTATGTGTTCTCTTCCGTTTCCCGTAAATCTGCTATCCTAGCTTGCTTCACTGCTGCTGATACTCTCGCCATTCCTACTTCATCTGGACGTGGCCTGATTGGTCAAGACAGAGAAACAGAAAAAGTAGGTCAAGAGGGTTCCGATAATGAATGAGGGGAAATCAACTACAAGATGCACTTAGACTCGCGGAAGAGGATGGTGTGCTGTCACACCCGAATAAACAGATCAGAAGCAAGAGGGAATGTGGCCATCTCTACCTGGCAGCCAATTCTCTCTGGCTTCCCATAATCTTCTGTACGAAATTAGTTCTCAACAGCATTTTGCTGTGGAATTGAACCTTTGGTGGTTTGTTTTACTGGAAATAGAATTCCATGAATATTCAGCAACCCAGGATCAGTGTTTACTCTAAGCTGTATTCTGCATTGACTCAGTGCCACAACAATTTGATGCACTGATATTTAGAGCAAGAAGTTAGAAAGAGGTTTTCTTTTTTGTTCATATAGCACAGTGGGAGAATGAATCACTAAGAATAAAAAATAGCTTTTGGAACGCAGCTGAAACTTTAGAGGAAACAATGCCACTGATGTTAAAGGTCAACCCCACAATACAGACCAATAACATTACACCCCACGGGCAAGAGGAAAACAATCCACTGAGTAAAGTCCACCCACACTACAGACCCATAACATTACACAAGGGGCACTGAGGAAACACTGCCCACTGATGTAAAAAGTCACCCCACACTACAGACGATAAAATACACCAAGGGCACTGAGGAACCATGCCCTGAGGTAAGTAAACCACACTAAAGACAATAAACATTACACCCACGGGCACTGAGGAAACACTGCCACTGAGGTAAAGTCACCCACACTACAGACCAATAAACATTACACCCAAGGCACTGAGGGAAAAACACTGCAACTGATGTAAAGGTACCCCCACCACTACAGACCGATAAAATTACACCCAAGGGCACTGAGTTTTTTTTTTTTTTTTTTTTTGAAACACTGCCACTGATGTAACTAACCCCACACTAACAGACCAATAATTTACACCCAAGTCACTGAGGGGGGAAACATGCCCGATGTAACGTAACCCCAAATAGAGACCAATAACTACACCCAAAGGGCACTGAGGAACATGCCACTGAGTAAAGTAACCCCAACTACAGACCCAATACCTTACACCCAAGGGCACTGAGGGAAAACACTGCACTGATGTAAAGTACCCCACGACTACAGACAATAACCCATACACCAAAGGCACGGAGAAAAACGGACACTGATGTAAAGCACCCCACACAACAGACCAAAACATTACACCAAGGGCCCGAGGGAAACACTGCAACTGATGTAAAGTCACCCCACACTACAGACCAATACATTTTACACCCACAGGGCTGACGTGGGTACTCATAACACCCAGTTCCGGCTGCATGAGGAAAACACATGGCTAATAGTGGTCTTAACTGTCACATATATTTAAGGAAAAAAAAAACCCCTTTTTTCTGGGATTAGAGAAGGACAAGCAACTACGAATTCAAAGACAAGGCTTGTTCATGTAACTGTGTGTTACTTACATTGGATTAGCATTCAGAACTATGACGAGACAACTTTCAAGTCAATAAAAACAACTTTAAAGGGAATACTCATGAAGATGTAATAACACCTATCGGGGGGTTCAAAAAATGAAAGCAGGCATAGGAGACGAGCCCATTACCCCCAATCTTGGGGCTTGCGTGAAGTTGATGCAAAACAAGATTGACTGTGAAGAAATCAGGCTGCTGGTGGCCAAATTCGGTATGTGGGACACAAATTCTGACGAGCAGTCTTTTTCTATTCAACTGTCCATTTTCCGCCCATTGTTGGTCTAGATTTGGACTCGGATTCTAAATCTCACATTGTGCCTTCGCCTGCCTACCTACCTACCCAATTCCTGATGTTCGTAATGAACCATGGGAGTGGGGTAACCACAGTGAGTGGAAATCCACCTCTCTCAACAAACCAACGGCACCTGTACTCAGGCACTGCATTCGGCAAACATATACAACTCCAGTAACAAAGTTGGGATCTGTGCTTTCTGGGTTGGTATCAATATACCATGATTTTAGACAGTTCAATCTGTTGTGCGTTTTGAGTTGTGAAGCTGAAGACACCGAAGAACAAGAAAAAGCCTCCAAGTACTGGTAATAAAATATAAGTAATAAAACAAATGATTAGCCCAATATCCAACGAGAGTGCTCCAAGGCGCGATATAGAGTAAATACGATGATTGAAATCTCAAAATTCTGCTCGCTGGAATCGCATGACTTGTGGTGTAGAAAGATTTGTGATTTTTCAACCACATGAAAAAGGCACCCACTAACTTTGATTTTTTTTTGGGGGGGGGGAGTAATTTGAGTTTGGGGGCCAAGCCGCCAGCACTAGAACCTAATGAGGGTGAAGCCATCTCAGAAAAAATATTTTTGTCGCTATGTTATTTCACCGTTAAGATAGGGTAGTAAGTCGTCAGTTTTGTAGGACACATGGTGTAAGCCTGTCAAGAAAATAATATGGAAATTTTGCAGAAGAAAGTAGAAACCTAGCGAATAATCTTACCCTTTGTCCGTCTATGACATGAGTTCAGTCTGCAGGCAGTCTGGACAGTGCAGGAGTTAGTAAAGGCACAAACGAGCCCTTTGAGAAAACCAGTTTGCATATCTGCAAGGAGAAGAACATCAGTTGGTACCAATACACAATTCAATAAGCTAAATCAAACAAGGTTGAACTAGTGAAGAAGCCCAAACTGACAAACATTTATCAGGAAATTTCTTAGAAACAATTCTGCCTCCGTGAAAAAACATGGTGAGTTCATATGCATACCAAGCATTGTTGTGAGTTGATAATCCAGTCACTTGGTAAATGTACATCTCATAGGTACCACTGACAGTAGCGTACGCAGAGATTTGTCATGGGGTGGGGGGGGGGGGTTGAGGTAGAACCCAAGGGAAGTGTGCCCTCATTAATGCCCTCACTCTCCCTATTGGCATATATGTACAATTTATGGGTCCCTGACACATGCTGCTGCAACATTTGCTAAATAAAAAAAAACAAAAAAAAAAAAAAAAAAAAAAAAAAAAAAAACCCAAAAAAAAAAAAAAAAAAAAAAAAACTGCCAACTTTCTACTGAACTGCTAAAAAAATTATGTTCGCTGGGTCAGGGGGAGACTTCGCCCTACCCCCTCCCGTGACATAAAGTAAGTGTTTTTAATTTCTTTATAGTATACTTGCCGCGCAGATGATCGATCCTATTCAAAGCCCTGCAAGGATGCAGACCCTGGATGCACTGCACCTTATTGTGCTGCGAATTTCCACCAAGGTAACGGAATAAGCCAATGGCTCTTGGCAGTACCTCAAAGCTTAACTGTGCGGTGGGGTAATCACACGCAGATGGCAACCTGCCTACCCCTCGTTTTCCTGCCTCCGATTCCTCGTGCTGAGCACCCAGTGAGAGGGCAACAGGTTAAAGAAAGGTCTTGTATCGAACATCGGTTCCCGGGTGGAAGGGCTGGACGCTAAACAATTGTGCAACCACCGGTTATGTGCCAGATCAACTAGACAGTGTAGGGCGGGTAAACAGCCCACTGTAATCCCCGCTTTGCGCAATCATTGGAAGAAGTATCGAACACCCCAATAAAGACCCCCATTTTGGTCAGAACCAGATAACTTCACATTTCAACCAAGTTTGTTATAATCCATGGAAGTTTAATAGGAACACGAATATAATGCAAATTTGACCACGATGCATTTGAAATGACTTTTAACAAATGTAGCCACCATCCACCAAGTTGAGTTCAAATCTGACAAAGTTTGGAAAATCGCAAAATTGCGCAAATTTGACATCCGATGCCCTTGAAATGACCCCCAATTTTTGGGATTCAACTATATCCCTACCAAACCAAGTTTCGTTTCAATCCGACTAACTTGAAAAAAATTTTGCGTAAATTATGCAAATTAGAGGCATTGCAGCGATTGCCCCTTTCGTAATTAGGAGCGGACATGTGTACCAGTTTCAGATCAAGCGGATGAAGCGTTAAAGAATATTGCGCTAAACGACTAAAGTTCCGGCGGCGGCGGAGCCGCGGACGGCGGCGGTACCACACCCAAAACATAATATCCCCAGACACTTCCAGTGTAGCGGGGATATTAATAATGATAGTACTGACCGATTCATGATAATGCCAACTAATCTGTAGGAGTTCATTTTCAATTTTCCGGTAGCTCAATCAAGCTCCTAGCTTCCCATAGTGTGATTTGTTGCGATCTATGCCGCCTGATCTAGAAATACAATCACGCATTTAAAACATGACAACTGACCTCACTGACCTACTTGACGTTTGAAAACGTGAGTGAAAGTCCAATACTTGGGTACTGATTCATGTCTCTGAGTTCACAAGCGTAACAAAGACTGAAGGAAGTAGTTTGATACTTCACAAATGTGCTTTTAATGTCTTACAGATCCAAACTTGGAAAAAATTATCTCTAAGCTAATCGGCATGAAATGAAACAACAAATGATAAGGTGCATTGATTGCATTCTCAACTGGAAAAAGAAATTTCTGCCGGATTTGAAATGCAAAGCATCAATGTGCCACTGACCAGAGATGCTGATCCTGAAAAATGAGACCAGAACGACAAAAGGCTTAGTGACTCCTTTGTAAACTTATGTCTGACAACCAGTCCAGACACAAGAACAAATAGGCTCAATAAAAGGCGACATGTGACATTTCTAAAAAATTCCTCATCTTTTACGGAAGATTACACCAAACGCGAAACAACAGGGATCCTGTTCTGTGATAGAAAAGCTCACACTAAAAAATCCACAGTGGGGCCTTGAGCTTTCATGGTCTGCTAAAATGAGCTAACATTTTCACAATTTCTCTATTTACTCAAAAACGATGCGGTCTGAATTGAAAACAACAGAAGTTCATGTTATCGAAATAGGAAAGCTGCATGCCTAATTTTGACCGATTGACAGGAATTCTGACGACGTACCATGTTGACAAGATTTCAGACTTTGACCTTTTTGACCTCAGAGGTGACCTCAAACAGATCTAAAAACAATAGGGTCAATCATCAGGGGAACACAAATACCAGGAATGAGCGCCATCCATCAAGGAGATGACGGTATTGTGGGAACAAGCCGAAAATTGATTTTTCACATTCCCCCCCCCCCCAAAAAAAAGACCACGGTCTCCACCAAGAACAATCGGGTTCCTATAATTTATTTAGACAAAATATCCTCCAGTATAGAAACCATGACTATGTTCCTTATTCTATTGTACGTACGTGGTACGTTTCAGATAGTGTAAATCAATTATTTTGTTGTTTCAATGTTTTACAGATAGTAACAAAGATCAGTCCGATTCAAGTTTGATGATTGTATGATCAAGTATTGGTAAGCCCTATGACAATGTCACCATAGGTCCTAGGTCGGGCACTAGCTGCAAGAGGACAAAAATAGGCCAATTATATATAACCCTTTTAGTTCAAGCAATGAGATTTAGCCCAAAAATCTAATAACATGTGAGATGACCTATCCATAACACAATTTATTGCAAATCCCCCTGCCTAGTCAACCTCCCAAACATGAAATTGGTTATCACCTACACCCCTCATACACTTCAACTCAGTCCATGTTCAATAGGGGGGGGGGAATGATTTTGCCCATTAAAAAATCTCTAAAAGTAATGAAACTTCTTAACAGTATTCTCCAAATGTGGAAAGGCCAGGACCACCACCCTCTCAGAAACCAGCACCAGCTTCTAGAATCCCTTTTGAGGGGCTAAACAGGAGTGGATAATTGGTGGATACTGTATAAGCACTTTTTTTAAATCATTTTTTAAAAGATTCCCCTCTATTGTCAGAAAAAGTTGAGTCAAAGTGAATTAATTATTGGACTGAACTATAAATACCCAAAATATACACTGCAGGAAGATTCTACACATGAAGGTATCCCTACCCCTAACATTTAATAACTCAACAGCATTACACAAGATTTAGGTTACCGCTCCCAAATACAGGGTTTTATATATTTTCTTCTGGCTGGAATTTCAATTGTCTGATGAAGGGAATTCTATGCTCTCTCTTACTTTATGCCATGGTCCTTCCATAAGTTATAGTTTATTATGATGGAAACAGGACAGTATAGCATACTGTACTGAAAATAGCCTAATATGAATGAGGGGGTAACAGTATATTTTTCATTAAAAAATGTTTGCATAGTATCCACCACAGAATATTTGAAATATTGAGATGATGAAGATCTACTGATTGTCACGGAAGAGACAATAGATTCCCAACTATTGGTGTGCCACGGTGCCTGGTTACCTACATTATAGTCATTCTACTTTCAACACATAGGTCAGGATGTGACTACAAATTAATTATATTGTGTTCAATTGTTTTTTTTTTTTTTTTTTTTTTTTTTTTTTTTTTTTTTTTTTTTTTTTTTTTTTTTTTTTTTTTTTTTTTTTTTTTTTTTTTTTTTTTTTTTCTGCACTATGCATTCGGGCCATGAAGGAATTTCACCAATCCAAATAAACTTTTTCAAGAACTCTTCAGGAAATGAAAGAATTACCAGTAAAAACCCCACAAAAAATGGGCCCAATTAAACCTCAGCATGAACTTATGATGTGTGGCATGGGTTGCCGCTCCCATAATTTCATTCGATTGATGAATCTTGTTGTGTAGATATGGTGACAAATTAGTGACAATGATATCACACAACTGGTCTTGATTTCAAAAATTCTCAAATTCTAAGCTCAAATTAGGACCCAATGGGGTCCATCCAGGTGAATACCAAAACCAAGACCACCAATTGGATATGTAGGCCTGCTCGTATGGTATACAATGACATGCATGGTCCTAATGGGTGCCATTGTCTATGATGCAATGTGTATGTTCTGAATGTTCAAAGAAGTGTTGATTTAGATTACCATGTCGTCTATGTATCAGCCTCATGTTCCCGCCCATTTCTAGTTCTGGTATGCGTGTGTCGGATGTTGCGCGTCGCGCGTTCATTATCACTAAGATCGTAGCGCGTTCATTTTAGTACTAAGATTCAGTATGGTGTTATTGTGGCGTCATAGAGGGATTTCCCTTCTGTGTTGCTGTGGCGTGCGCGTGTGCTGTTTTTTCCCGATGTGGTGTGCTGCGTGTTTCATTTTGAACTTAATGAAAGTAGGGAGACGGTCGTGTTTGAAAGGGGACTTGTTTAGGAGGAGTGATGGAAGAAGGGAGCTCGTGTTGGTGTGAAGCTGTATGTATGAGGGGGGGGGGGGGGGGGGGGGGGGGGGGGGGGGGGGGGGGGGGGGGGGGGGGGGGGGGGGGGGGGGGGGGGGGTGGGTGTGTGATTGGATTTGTCAGGCGTTTTGTGACCGGGTCGCCGCGGGAGAAGTAAAGATAAGTTTCGTATTATTAAGTTTATAAGTTTGGATTGCGATATTAGAGTGTTCACACAATATAATCATTTTATTTGTAGTTATTTCGGTTGAATTCTCTGTCCGACCTTCCTTCAATCCAGTTTTAGGAAGTATGTCGCGGGGGGGTCGCCTCGCCCGATATAGTCAGGTATATTGGCCCCATTTATCGTCGATCTAGCTTCGACTAGATCCAGGATCCCCCACAGTTTTTACAGGAATATTCAAAGAAGTTCAGCCTCAGATAACCAATAGAAGTGCAGTGTAACTGGGTTATATGCCGGTGTGTATGAGTGTTTCACAAAGGTAGGCTAACATAAGACCAAGGGAAATGTGGAGGGATTTTGAAAAAAATCAACTAAATCGATTTTAAAAAATCAAATAAATCTATTTAAATCAAAAAATCAGATTTCGGATTTGAAACCAAAAAAGGTGATATGGACTTCCGTTAAGCCAGGACCTAGTCTTCAGGGGGAGGGGGGATTACCGAGGTTGAAAACAACAAAATGAATTGGCTTGAACTGAAATGCAAAGTGAGTTGTTTTTGAGTGGCAGGTTTACATATAGAACAACACAACCTGACTACATGGAGGAACATTAAATAGATGGCAACCGTGCCCAACTCTGTATTTGGAAACTGGCCCGTTGGTGACAAGGTATGTTGTATGTAATGTGATTCAAAGACCCAAACGGTGCCAATATCCCAAATTTTGACCGTGGATTGGCAATCTCAAATACACTAGGCCCAGATTCCTGACTAATACTACAATCCTTGACCAATTTCGTCCTGATTGCGTTATCTGTCCTAGTAATAAAAATAGGCAAGCAGGACGTAGAGAACGCTGCGTTGGAACCACGAACGCTGTGCACAGTGTGTACGCACAGTACGGAATTAGGGCGAAGTGGGGTTGTCGACCGACCAGTGTCACTCACTCGATCTGGCGGGGACTCCTGGAAGTCACCTCGCCGCATCCACCCGCCGCTTCCAGTCACCCAGCCTTCTCCAGGCAGCGACCAGGCCTGACCGACCATCCCACACCTAATCCATGGACGTAGGTACCCAACAGAGCTGCACTGACCAAGGTCGGGCTACAAGGCCGTCCTGGCAGGGCGGCCCCAGCCCAACGGATCCCGTACAGACAGCAGACGGTGAACAGGTGTCCACGGAGGCGCGCCCATACGCAAGACAGTTGTCACTACTCCTGTACAAGCAGCCTATGTACTTGACCTTAAGAGAATTGAGCATAACATTTACTTTTCATGACATTGAGCGGTAGGCTAACCGGGTTACGCGAGAAAATGTGTCCGCAGGAAATTGGGTAGGCCTTAGGGTGTGGAAGGAGTCAGGACGCCTATGTTGGTCAATATTGCCAAAACGCATATTGAACATAAAGATTTCAACACCCTCAGGTGTTCTTTGGGGGGGCTTGAGCCCCAAAGGCGCCCCCCTTCCAGCAGAACCCGCGCCGTGTCCCGACACAATGCCACCTCCCACTTCAGCTCAGCAGCTTGGTATCTATAAAGCCAAAAATAAACAAAATTGGTTGAAGTGGGTTAGGGACCCCCGGGTAAAAACCTGACGCTACTCATGTCATTCACTGTTTCAAGGCCCATCCCTGTTTGGTTGTTACAGGGTTCTCAAAAATACATGTTTACATTGATTTTGTATAACAGAGAATGCGTGGTTTCCTCCCGTGAGGTCACAACCTAGTTGTTTTCCATGATGTCTGAGCTCAAAATGATTTGTATGATGATGATAGTGGTATATGCTCTCCATGAGAATGCCGGAATCATTTCTCAAAGGCTCGGTGAATTTGATTGTGCAGAATTGGTTTACTGATTATAAGAGCTCTTCCTATTACTGTTCGAGACCAAATTTTCTCCTTTGGAATAAAAGCTTACAGGGGAATCCAGGCAAGTAAGTTGCTTGCATTTCTAGATTTTTTCAGACATTCCTAACATGTTATGATGGACCCAAAGTACCTCTGTTTCATTGTCACAGCGAATTCGAAGTCCCGCCCTTGGTTGCATAGTCCTAAACCAGTGGTTCCTCTAAGAAAAAGTTCTTGGTTCAAATTGTGAAATTAATGATAAGTTGAACCACCGATGGCGAGCGCGAAGCCCCTGTGTGCCGGGGGCCCATCTGGAACTCTGGGGGTTTTTTCGGTACTCTCTGGTGCCAGATGAGCTGTAGTTTAGCACCTTCATGGCCTGTGGGGGAAACACTAGGACCACTTTCACTCACTCATATTTAGTCTGTATTTTGCTCAAATTAACTTTCTGTACTCATAGTAAACCCCATACCAAGTATGAGCTTCATCCATCCAGGTGGGGTGGAGTTTCGGTCACAAGCCAGGCTCACTACGGCACACCATACACACACACCACCTGATGACTGCGAAATGTCCTCCATTTCTGCGGGAACAAACAGCGTCCACGCCACCAAGTTTTGTTGAAATCCGACCAATTATTGATAAAAAGTCGTAATTTGACCTCTGGTGACCTTTGAAATGACCTTCACTTCTTTCAGACCATTTATAGTCCCCCCTACCAGTGCGTGGAAATCAACCCACTTTTCGAAAAATGCTCAAATTATGCAAATAAGCGTGACTTTGACCTCTGATGACCCTAGAAATGGTCCGCCACTTTTTTTGGGACCAAACATCGTCACACCTACTGAGTTTCCTTGAAAATCCGATAACTTGGGACTCCAAAAATTTGACCTCTGGTGACCTCGAATGACCTTCCTTTTTTTGGGACCAAATAGTCCCCACTACAAAGTTTCATGGAAATCCGAAAACTTTTAAAAATGTGCGCAAACACTATGCAATTTAGCTTGACCCTGCAGTTCGGCGACATCCCCTTTCGAACCCATTGAGATTCACTATGGCCGGACATGTGTGCCAAGTTTCGGCTCCAACGGACAAGGTGTTGGAGATTTATTGCGCTAACAGCGGAGACGGGCGAAGCACAACCATATACCCCGAAGTGAGGATATAATTACTACCATATCACTGACCGCACGAACGGACTACGTGCATTCTGTGACAAAAATCGCCCTGCTTTTTTCTCTTTTATGATTGCTGACGCAATGCGCGGCTGACCCCTGGTCTCCGTATATTTGTAGCAGTGCATAATTATCCGTCCAATCGCCTGAGCTACTAACGGCCACGTGCGTGGCAGATTACACGTCTCTAGCTAACATCGGCTTGGGTTCTTCCAGTGCAATCTTAGTCAGACCCCTGCTGGGTTATAACTTGATCAATCAGCACCTCCGCTTTTCTACATGGCTTGCAGAGTGCTTATTTTAGAATAAATATTAGTAAGCTTCGGTCTGTGCGCGTGGGTTGTCCCTACATTTCATAGCTGGACCTGGTATAACATTGCTATCATGTTATTCTGTTAGAAGCAGTCTGGTCGCCGTTACGTCACATTAAGGAGGATTCTCAAGAGTCACGCTAAGATGGCGCTGTGCACGTAGCGCTGTGTTATGACTCATTAGCAAGGCGGGAAGTTTGAACTCGGTGTTTTGATCTTGGAGGGGCTCGTTCGGAGCGCTCAAAATACTGATGAAATGGTTGAAAAGATGCAAAAATTAGGGGAAACTGTCACTTGCCGGAGTTCCCCTTCAAACATTTAGTGCTTTTGAATCACTACAGGGGATAGACTTCTGTCACGTCTAAAAACTCTTGAATATCTTGTTCAGATTGGCTAACATTTTTAAGCTCGGACAACGCGCCTTAGCGTTATTAGGAAGGCAAAACTCTAGGTTAATTTTCTGTAGCGCTATGCTAGCTTTATGATTTTCACTGCAGGAAATTGCTATGCAGTGGCCTTATTCCATGTCCCTTTTCGTTATGCGTCTCCTTCATGGTACACATTCTCAAAAGAGTTACAACTATGCGAATCTAATGTGTCGCTACGTGCTCTTGCAGGGCCCCAATATCATATTGGTCCAGAAGAAATTACTATCCCTTCATCTTTTGTCAGTAAGAATAAGCCAAGTTACAGTATAGGTTTAACCATGCCCATAAATTTTTAAATAGCAGGGCTCCTACCTGGGCAATTCCATGAAAACTGGACAAAACCCAAAACATGACTATGGCAATAACTTCAAGTTTTCACATACTACACGGCTGTGATGTTATGATGGAAAGGTATCCAGATTTCCCTTATTTGAAACTTTTTCAAGCTGGATGGGACAAATTTGTTTGTATGATTTTCACTGAAAACCCCACTTTTACCAGGTTTTCCAATTTTGGTTGAAAAAGTGACTGTGATTCATTACCATACCACTCACACTCAATATCCTCCAACTATGAATTTTTGCTAATAAGTATTCACTGGATTTGATTTCCCATACACTTTGTCTTTTTCTGGTCCCCATCTATGATTTCTGTCTAATCTAAACAATGTCTGAATATCAGTTTGAATGGTCAACTGGAAAGTGAGTCACGTAACGTGAGTCACAATGATTACTCAACATTTTAATGATTTTGCTTGATAATTGTTTTCCATTGTTGTCAATCATTCCTCATTTACACATATGACACTTTGATGTTATTGATTAATTTCTGTTGGTATAGTTTGGTGAAAAAGATGAGAATACGAGTTTTTTTTTTCTTTTCACGTACTTGAGGCATGCTCTAATTTATCATCGATTGAAAATGAATGCTATACATCCCGTAATTGTCTTACATTGCACTTCCAAATATATGCCAACATGTCCTTGAATAAAGAACATGATATGATAAAATGCTCCACTGGTGTATTTATATATGTATAGCGAAATGTTGTTTTCTAAAATTAGCTAAAATGTAACGTGAGACACAGTGGAATTGCCCACCTTGCCTCCAATTTTTTCGAAACTTATTTATGCGCAAGAAACATGGTCTAGATCCTTGAATTTTTATGTTCCGAAATGTAAGGGTGCTATTGGCTCCGCATTCTATTTCACTGCTATTCATGATAGGAATGCTCTCCCATCCACATTCAATCTGTTGAGGCTACGTCAACCTTCGAATCTGTGTAAGAAATTAATCTCACGTTGTTGTCTGTTTGGTGGTTTTTCAGTGCAACGGTACAATGTTAATTATGGGCCCCATCGGAAATGGGCGGACTTATGTCAGCCTAATGGGTCGCATATTGGGCCAAAAACCAAAATAATTGCTTGATTCAAGTTGGAAAAATCGGATTGCAATCAGAATTCTGCAATTTTTTGTGGAGTAGAATAACAAGAACCAACTATCAGGATTTTGTAGCGATACACCACAAATGAGTGAAATATCTCTGGCTTGCTTCATTGACTGCTATAACAAAGTGCGGGCTATGAAATGAGTTTCGCCCGTTGCCCATCAGCTATGGCATTTTAGTGTCAAGCTAAGTGTAAGGCCAAGTAAAAATAAAAACATGTTTTAGATCCTGCTTTTTCAAACTAGAGCACCATGTGCTGATAGTTCAAACTGCACGAATGTACCACTTGAGACGAAGTACACATTATGTGATAAATGTTCAGATATGTAGGTCAAGAAGAGATTCAAAATGGGCCTATGTGCCCTTTGACTTTCGACCATGATCTTCATATGGCCCAAAGATGTCTTAGCAGTCAATAAATAGTCCATTATAAGGGTCGCAGGGCCAACAGTCACACTGGGCCATGGGTTCTAAATCCTGGGCACCCTGAAGGTACAGCTATTAGACCATCATTATACCTGAACATCAGCACTGTGCAACAGAATTTTTAGCAGAAGATTTTGCAGAATTCCATATATTGAGCTCTTGGCCTAAAAATACCCAAACACCTCCAATGGCCCTATACCCAAGGGGGACTATTCATTAACTCATCAAATGTAAGAAAATCAATGGAAGCTTGGGGAAGGAGATGATTTCAAGTACCATAAAATATCATCATAAAATGGGCCCATGGGCCCAAGTAAGACCTTGGACCAAAATTCCAAGGGTACGGCTGTTAGACCATCATTATGACCGAATGCCAGCATGGCAAAGAATTCGTAAGAGAGAAACATTTGTGTAATTCCAATGATAGCTCAGGGCTCATACTGGGCTTGGGACCTATCCTGGGCACCAAGAAGACATAGCAATGACCACCATTATGACTGAACATGAGCACAGTGCAACAATATTTGTAGGAGATAAAAGATTTGCAGATTCTATGCTGTGCCTAGGGCCCAAACGGCCTAGGGCCCAAAATCCCTGAACGCCGCCAATGGCCCTCTTCCAAGGACCATACTTGTAAACTTTGAAGATCATCAATTCATCTTGAGAGAGGAAGGGGTGCATTTCAAGTCCATGTTGAATTTTCATAATGGGCCCACGGGCCAAGTGGGGCCATTAGACCAAAAAATTCCCTGACCCGCCCAAGGTAGGGCTGTTATAAACCATCATTAAGACCGAATGTCAGCACTGTGCACTGAAATTCGTAAGAGGAGTAGCATTTTGCATAATTCCACATGATGGGCCCCAGGGTCCACACGGGCTTTGGGTCCTAAGCCTAGGCAACCCACCCTGAAAGGTCCAGCTATTCGACCACACCATTATGACTGAACATCAGCACTGTGCAACAAAATTTGTAGGAGATACAAGATTTGCGGTATTTCAGAAATTGGACCCTAGGGCCCAAACTGGGCTTGAGCCCAAAATTCCCGAACACCCCCTATGGCCCTCCACCCCAAGGACCACTACATGTAACTTTGAAGAACATCAATTGAATCTTTATCTTGTGGGAGAGATGCATTTCAAGTACTATTCTGTGAAATTCCCTAAAATGGGCCACCGGGCCCAAGTGGGACATTGCACTGAAAAATTCCTGAACACCCCGAAGGTACGGCTTTTAGACCATCATTATGACTGAACATCAGCACTGTGCAACAAAATTTGTAGGAGGAGAGATACATTTTGAAATTTTTCACATAATGGCCTATACTGCCCCGTTTAATAGACCTTTGACCTTGACCCTTCCACCAAAATCAAACATGTACCATGGGTCAATAACATTGGTCCAAGTTTGCTCCAAATCCATCATGAATGACTGTTTGGGGGCCAAAAGGCATTTGTTAAACACTGGATAGATAGATAGATAGATAGATAGATAGATAGATAGATAGAGTGACATGCAGATTCCAATAGCTCAACCAGCATAGCTGGTTTGAGCTAAAATGAGGAGGAGGCGGCCCCCTTTTCTTTTTTTTCTTTTGAGACGACCAGAACCATTGCTTATCAAGATTTTATATACCAGATGGTGTCCCACATGTAGCCTCGAACTAATATAATAGCCATTCATAAACGAAAATTCTAATAACCATTTTCTGAATAAAATTGCAAATGCGAAATACAGACTCGGACAGGTCGAAACCAGAGGAAAGCGGGTTCGAAAGCAGGGTTTGCCACTTGACTCTATCAGAGGAGGCGGCCTCTTTTTGCCTTTTTATTTAGGGTTCTTACAGGGTATAATAGCCGAAAGCATGTCTTCAATTGTTCCTTTGTCAAGAGCCAAACTGATTCCATGGAGAGTTAGACTCTCAAAATTTTCTTTCCAAAAAATTTGGGCCTGAGAAGAGAATTTTTTTTTTTCAGAATCCCCAAAAAAGGAGGCGGCGGATGCTAAACATGAAATTAGTTGTTATTTGCCGAATATGACCTACAGACTCTTAAGGATCGGTAACCTGTGTACTTTCAAATATTGATCCATGACCAACCTTCAATAACTAAATTATATTGCCTAGACTATGTATAGTATGGTCAAAGAAAGGACACCTACATTACACTTTTGCTGATATCAGTCCTCGACATACGAGGAGAACATGCAAGTCGTTGTCTATGACCCCCCCGACGTCAATCGTCCACAAGGTGTTGTTCTGGTATGGCCGTACCAAAAAATATATGTATTGGCTAGTCCGGGTCAATAGGGCCCGCTATGTGAGGTAAACGGAGTTAGAGGCGTGAGACAGAGGATGTGTTAGCAATCGAGAAGTAATCTCCGGCCAATGATACCATTCGACAGTTGGCATCCCCCCAAATTATCACATTCCAACTGTCCATGGTAAACGTGTGACAACAAGGTCAAATACTCTTCTTGCGCCAAGTCCTTGCCATTCCAAAAGATTCTTGTAATTTATTTGATCCGACTCCCTGCATGCAGATACCTCGGGCGTATTTTACCTAAACAGATAAGGGCCAGCGTTCGAGCAACTATATTGTTTAGGCATTGAGCAGTGACATTATACCCAGAAGTATTTCTTAGGTTTAGTTTGCCATTGCTAACAAACGACGGAATAATTTAATGGGAAACTACACCCTCATAGTTTCCATACGCATTTACATAAATACTGACTTAATACAAAAGGCTATGTTCCTAAATCGAGATTTGACGATTTTCCTCTTCGATGAAATAATGGTTGACGGGAATTAAGTAAAAAACCCGTCACTGAGTGGATGGCCGCCCACCACCAGAACTCAATACTGCACTGAGTTGTATTCAGTCAAGAACTTGTTCGATCTTCCGGATAGAGAACAAGTTCGGTAAAAGTATCGACAAAAATGATCACATAATGTTTTTTTTTATCTACTAACAGAATACGTCAAAATACGGGTTAACAACGAATCGGGAGACATTACGACTACCTCTCGCCTCTAGTGATGTACTCCGTATTCCTCTACAGGATGGGGGGGGGGGTCCAGCTTCCAGCCCTCCTCGAAGTTCTTGTGAATTGGTTCGGGGAAATGTCGTCGACCTGATCATACCCTGATAATTTTTCGTTTAGATTATTCATGCCAGGATTCTTTGCAATACCACGACTGGTAGACAGTGCTGTTGTCAATCCGCATATAGACGTTCTGCTTCTTTGATGCAACGGAATATGATCGTATATGCTTTCTAGAGTCTCTGAACAAACAAAACACCACAAATAAATGTTCCCAAATTGACTCTCAGATTGCACAGAGAAGCATCTAGAATCCTACAGGCTCCCGGGCGTCTGCTTTATGTGATATGATGGCGACAGCTTGTTTATTAGCAAACACAGGAGAGTCGTCTCGAACAACGCTCGTGCTCCCTAATACCTCTTGAGGGCGAACAGACTGGACACTCCGCCACAGCACGTATAATTTCTCGAATCTTGTCAACCAAAATCCCGATGAAATTTCTCAAATGAAGCATCAGATGCACTAGTGAGAGAGCTAGAAACTACAGATTTTCAAGGGCACAGCTGAAGCGGGCCCTGGAACCACACGAAAAACTTCGCTCTCAGTGCGCTCATGGTGTGCGTTCACGCGCATTGGGGTATGTTCGGTGGTTGGCAACACAGAAGTAGACGCACTATACATGCGGGTGCGCATGACTCTGACTGACCTAGGCTATCATATTCCAGGCATCTGTTTATGATGTGCATAATAATATGAAATGTCTTTATCATTTTCTAGAATTCGGTGTCCCCCAAGCAAAATCACATAAAATGTTCAGACAATGAAACCTTCAGGGGAGAGGCCCGAGCCCGGCACAAGAGCGCATTTAGAATCCCACAGCTCCATATAAGGGATCGGTCTGTCACTTGACTCGATCCACAGCAAAATTTCAGCAACCCCCCCACCCCCCTGCCGGAATTTCCTGTATCCGCGCCGTACTACTAGTGCCACATATGATCACCCTGTGATATATGTTAGGCCAAACATAAAAAGAGAGGTACAGTACGTAGCCCACGTAATGCCTTTCCAGTCGCATAATGCCCCTCCAAATGAGTTGAATGAGGTGACAATAGGCCGTAATGTGATCCTCCTCGGCTGCTCGCCTATCCACTGAAGCTTGACATAGGCCGAATCGGGGGGCACGTGAAGGGTCTACTAATAGTTAAAGTAAATAGGCCAGGGGGCGGATCTAGGATTTCCAAAAGGGAGGGGTCCAACTGGGCTCCAGCGGAGATGCAAGTCCAACTTTTTTTTTTTACCTCAACCCCCCCCCCCCCCCCTCCCCAAACGACGTCTATATACACCATTGGACATTCACTGAGTGCCGGATCGAAGATATCCGAAAACCTCATCACCCTTCGTCAGAAACGTGCCCTTCTTTTCAATATAACGATGACGGGAAGAGGAGGCCTCCCGCTAGCCCCCCCCCCTGGAACCCTCTGTATCGTACTGATAGGCCAGGTGAGGTAAACATCCGTAGTCGGATTATATTAAGGACATTTTCACAACTTTCAACAAAGGAGAAATAATTGCATTCTTTGTAGTTGCTACTGACCGAGGCTTTGACTCCACGGAACCAAGAATGACCAAGTTGGCTAATTCCAATTAATCCATAGGCTATTATTCACAGGAAATGCTCGGCGGCAGGATATGGATGAAAAAAAAAATGAAAAAACAACCTTCATTTTTTACTCTAATTTTATGTAAGACAACTCTGAAACATTTAAAACTAATCCGGGTAATTTCGTGGGAATTTTTTAAATCCAGTCTATCTCCCCATCTCCAAAACGATTTTGGTCAAAGCCTTTTATCATATATTTTCCCTCTAATCATAGATACTTCACTTGAAAAATAAGTGTGATTTGCGGAATTATTTATACAAAATAATACTACAGCTAGTAGGGCACTAAGCATGGTTTTGACCAAAATTTCCGAGGAAAGGCTTCAATATATTATTGTATTCCACGAGGGTGAAACTGGCCAGATTCGATCGGCCGGACAGTATTTTTGATCTTGCGCCCCGCTCCGGGCGAATAGTACAGGCAGCGCAGACAGGTTACATCTACAAACTAACACGGTCAGCCACACTTCAAAATTTTGCGGTTCTTGCCTGTTGTCATGTTGAGTTGTTGTGATTTTCGTTTGCGGCAATGGTCTCAGGGAACGATTGCAAAGAAATCGTCTATACAGACTCTTTCGGTAAAGGCTGCAATTTTTGCGCCTGGATAGAAGAAAAAAAAACGAAAAATCCAGGTATTTACTTAAGACATGAATGAGATCTTCTTCAGTATTTTGGTAACATTGTGTAATTATAGTCATTTTTCGGATCTCATGTCTATAGTTATGGTTTCGACAATACATGTTTACATTGACCTTTTATTATTATTAGGGCCTACAAGGGATTACGCGTTTCCCCATGTGCGTTCATGAAGCGACTTCGCAATAGCAAATGTGTCTTATTCAGTCTGAGGTCCGCGAGATTGGCTGCCATAATCATGTAACAAGAAGAAAGTAACAAAGGTTCCAAGTCATATTTACATCACTATGGGCTTTTAATGTGTGATGGAATTATGCAGGGAATTTGCGACTCTTGAGCGGCAATGCCAGAAGGACAGTATAACATTGCTTGAGTATCTTGAGCCAGGGTCTCAACCCAGTTGAATAGAACACGCCTACAGACCTCCTTCGGATGACCAATTTTGTTGGATGCCGGCGCCCAGAAAGTTGGTTGCTGTATAGGGGAGGGGTGGGGACAGACGAGGCAGGCAAATGGGTCCTCCGCTTCCTCTGACTTTAAGCTGCGGGCAGCAGCTCGAAGCAGTCAGTCCTGTATTCGCCAGTTGTCCGTTGTTCTATCATATTTTTGTAGGAATAAAGTATTCATACTGTTCGAATTTACATGACATTAATGATGCGGGAAATCCATTCACTTCATGTGTTGAGGCGCCTATATATATTCAGGGTTGTAACTTGTAACTGGCAACAATGTTCGAACATCCCGTGACTCCAAGATGGTTTAAATCGTTCCGCATTCACTGGCTTAAAGGCAAGTCCAGTCAAAAATATTTAAATGTCATATGATTGTGTGGAGTCATGCCAGTAACTTTGTTCATGTTCATAGCAGGTTCGGTTATGAAGTTACATATTTTTTACAAGATTATTAATATTCATTGCTTAAATTTGCAATATGCAAGATGCAACATTTGATGACATTCGTATCTACCAATTTTGAAAGAAAACGGTTTTAAGAAATCATGTCTAACCACTCCCCTTCACTTGAATGTTAGATATGAATCATAAAAAAGGTTGCCAGTTTGCCCAAATTCAACCAAATATATGAATTTGAGGGGAAGCGATATCTTCCCAACCGAAACACAGGCTCATAACCTAGAACAAAGTGATATTTTAATGAGTATTAGTATTATAATAATATTTTAAACAACAGAAAGAGTATCACTTTGGCTGGACTTTGCCTTTAAACGTTGATATGATACACTCCTTAGTTTGATGTCGCGGTTAATGACACCATAGCCGATCAATATTCATAGAGGTCAAAGGTCTACCGAAGGCTGGATACAACAGAGGTATAAACGTGGGAGAATGGAAAATTTATCTTATAGGGCAAACCCATTTCATACGATGTTCCTATGTGGAGTTATTGGTTTCCAAAGTTTGGATTAAATTATGCAGAGAAATCGAGAGGGAGAGAATCCCAATCGCGCAAAAACGCATGACGTCACAATGGACAAACCCGGAAAGTTATGTAGTATTCATGTTTCAATTGTGTTGTATTAAGTCAACCATTTAGCAGAAGTTCTGTTGTCTTTCTCCCACCAAAGTGTAACCTCAACACCTTCCAACCCACTAGTGAAAATAATGTGTTAATTCAATAAGAATACAAAGATTGGTTTGGCAGGTTGTGCAAGTATGAAACATTTATTATTGCATGAGGGATGCTTTTCGATCTTGCGCAGTAAACATGCACTTCGGGGTTTGAACTAACGCATTCCGTTTTTTCTCCCAGCTAATATATTAGCCCTTTTATAATTCACCTCGCAGATTCTGTCGGAACATTTGCCCCTGGTGGGTCTCGTACTGCCGTAGTGCCACCTGTTTCGCATTGGCACTCACTAAGTTAAAGATTATGCATATTCATCGAAAGAATGTTTGGGAGCCACGGGTGGGGGGGAGGGGGAGGGGGTTCTGACCAGTTTCTTAGGTGGCTAAGTTTGACTATCTAAGCGTAGCGGCCCCGTGGGAAAATTTAACGCCATCAGAGAATGGGGGGTGGCGTGGAAGGTATTGCGTCTCCGATAGTGGTAGGTACAGGAGACCCCCGCACCCCATGGTCCCTGGTGGGGCACGTCAGGAGTGAGGCCCCGTTCGTGAAAGCCAAGCCAATTGGACCTCAGAACGAATATGAATTGCCAGGTGCCCGTGTTTTTAGCAACACAGTATTCGTTGATGATGACCTAGGCCTATGGTAAAAAACCTATTGGGTACGAAAATGGCATATTATATGATATGTAAACAGCAGCGACCCTTAATTGATTGAATTGTGTGGGTAGCAGATCTGAGCTGCTATTTCATTGCGCTCTTCAGCTCGTAGTGGTTATACTAGGTGGTGCATTTCTATAGAGGCTAGAGAAACCCAGTGCGTATATTGAAAAAACAAGAAGTTTCCTCTGAAGCAAATCTCCAAATCGTTGGAGCTATGGTCATAAAAACACTACACAACCCGTACCACCCAGGGTTGTTCAGAAAGAAAGGGACTAAGTTGTACTGCTCTCTATTGTGCCTCAGCGTGAAGGATCATGCTAGTCAGAAGCTGTGCACCAGGACATTCTCAAAATGTTAGTACAAATTAACAAAATTAAAAAATGGTTGCGCCTCCCTCGTAAGTTGAACTTTGTGCATATCTCAGCAAATATAGGACATAACATCCCGACAGTATCCCCAAAGAATCAAGGGCGGAACAAGCCCAACACTGAAGTGCCGGGCAGTCGATAGGGGGGCGCCAGTTTGTTCGGCAATATTCTGTGAATATCTAAGCGGAGCGGCACCATCGGTTGGCGCGGAGAGCGTACCCGAAACTTTTGAAAAATTGAGCCTTCCAGATCACCGGAAAAAAAATAAACGAGAAAGAGAGAGAGAGAGGAAAAGAAAAAAGGCCCTTTTCCCAGCTGCGAAAGGCATTGGATAATCGTCTTTTTATATAATTCAATACAATATTACAGTACTATTCTTGTATTATTTATATTATGCATTTTTTTTCTGGGGGGGGGTTATAATTTGTTGGGGGCTGCGAATCTATCCCTCCCCCCCCCCCCCCCCCCCGTAGATTCCAAGGGAGCCGGAGGGACAGTGGAAAAATGAGGAAACAATTATGTACCCAAGGGCCAGAACCGGGACTAGTCGGTAAACCACACATTCCATCTATGGAATTTTTAAGAATGTTGAACGTTTGCCGATCAAGTGGTAAAGTAGCCCCATGAGGTAAACGTGGTATATAAACGGCAGTGGAAGACACCATTGAATGAAAAACATGGCAAGGACATATACAGGAATACGCGTTTCGTAGTGGGACTAGTTCCTATAGAAATACTATCATGATGCGATAACTAGGATATCAATCTAGTTAAGGCCGATCTAGCTTTTCGATTTCGATCGGCTGTCTGCGATATTACGATACGGCCGGAGCTGAACATAGGTGACGGGACATGTTCAGGGGCAGATCTAGGAATTTTGGTTAGAGGGGGGGCCAAAAATTTTGAAAAGGAGGGAGTTAAGAAAACCTTTCACTATCTCAAACTGAGCACCACCATCGGTTGGCGAGCAGCGTACAACATGGACGCCGAAACCGGGGGACGGGGGAGAGGATATGTTCCCATCAATATTCGAGATGCTCCCTTTTTTTTTTTGAATGGCCAAGAAAATTTTTGGCTTCACAAACCCTCCAAATGGCCGGACACGGCACTTCTCGGTGTCTAAAGTTATTGTACGCCAGGAGTTGCGAAGGGTCTAAGAAATTTTTGCTCTATGAATCTGGACGTGGATAGAAGCAAAACCTTAAAAAAAAAAAAAATCCAACAATTATTCATGTCATGCGTCTATGATCGGTATCGTAATGATTGCAAGGTTCATACATACATCCATCACCGTTGCATGCCCAAGGTCGGGCTGACCCTTATTTGTCATATCTTGAAATTAAAGGGAGTTGCAAAAGCGGTGCATTGGGGCAGTGGTATCACCAGATTTTCCATTCTGGGGGCACAAGGGGGCACAGACATTCGACGGGGGGGGGGCACCAAATTTTAATCTACGCGGGGGCACCATCGGTTGGCGCGGAGCGTACTAGACAATTGTGGGTTTACGAGCAACCCAGATGGCCCTTCCAGGGCGTTTTAAGCTGCTGCCAGGTTCCAAGCTTCAAACACGTCTCAAGCCGCAGAAAAAAAAAATTACAAACAAAATAAAATCCTTCATATTTTTGTAGGTGGGCGCGCGCCGGGTGCGCCCACTGGATTCGCGCCTGGTGTTGTGTTAGTATAGTGACCTTTTTTTACATGTACATACGCGTACGATGGGCGCAGGTTCATTTAATAGACAGATCCGTCTATGGGGCAAGGGGGGGTCAGGTGGTGTGTGCTCTTAGTTTGTTCATGGCATATAAATATTATACCGCTGACCAGAAGTAGCTTAGATCATTCGGCTAAGCTAACAAAAATGTAATATTGCAATCCACGCCCAAAATCGTGAATCCGCCACTGAAATGAATCAAGGCGAATACTATCCCCAAAGAATCAAGGCGAATACTTGGAAAGGTATCATAGAACGGGATTGGATTGTTCATTGTCCATGGCTGATTAGTGTAGTAAACGATTTAATTTTTCATCTTCAACGGGAAATTAGAACAATGAAAGGGAAAGTTGCAAAACAGTATAGCCCTACACTGAGATAGAATTTAAGGTAACCTTTTTCTATTGTTTCTTGATTTCTTGTGTAAATATTGCCAGATGTAGAGGCAGTCAAAATTGAATAAAATGAAACTTGGTCAATATACTTAAAAAAAAGGTAGTAACATGCTGGGGACTAAATGAGTTGCAATGGTTTGACAGAGTTAGGCACAAGTTCCGTGGCAGCAATTAAAAAAAAAATCATCCAAATAAATGGAAGGAAACACCGAGGAAGAAAGGAGAAATATCGCGCGTACGATTGCGACTTTGATTGCCGCACATTGATGCCTACATGATTACGGAGGACAATGGCTGAATGGAGGATCTTCCTCGCAGTGGCGTAGTCAAGTCCACGGGGTGGGGGTGGGGGATTGGCTGGCCCCAAACTCCCATTCTGGCCCCCAAATGTGTCAAGGGTTATGTGTCAAACAGTTCAAATATTACGACGGATAAATAAACCCAAAATTTCCTTGTGCGCCTAATAAAAGTTGTGTCGTGTGGAAATCTCTCGGTATTGTTGTAGTCTAATGTTGAGATGATGTGTCGTTTAATCGCCCTGGAATACGCGCGTAGTTACACCTCTAGTTGTTTTAATGGATCAGTGGTGTAACCCTCAAACGTTAATTAGATTGTGATCTGCTTCATATTGTAAAGCGGGCCAACTATACGTCATTTCTAGCGTTGTCAATGGGAACTGATTAACGCCAGAAGTACATATACGCGGGCTCGTGGAGTTCGACTAATTAATTTCTCCTGTGAATAACAGTGTAGTGCAGTACGGCGTATGGAGACGACATACTTGTTGGAATGTTGATAAATAGGAGCTTAATTGAGGCGATCAGTAATCACCTCGCGTGTCTTCTTGATACTACCGTAGGAAAACCTTCTTATAGTCTACAAGACTACGATTGTCGGGGTTAAACCATGGAATGTTGGATTGCACGTGTGGAGTGGTATAGTTGTAGCTATAAACGTTTGAGTTGAATTGATCGCAAGTTTTGAGTCATCGATGTCTGAACAAGACTGTATTGTTGACCGGTGCAGGTTTGTCAACAGTGGCTTCTGTGTTTGCCAGTTTCATTAATCAGTGTTTACAGTGATGTGTAGATCACTCGGCAGACACTCGGCCACTTCCTACCGAAATGATAACAGATTTTTCAAGACGTTTTCTAGTTTTCTAAAATTGGCAAATTGGGAGTAGAAAATTTCTGATGCAATGTAGAACTAGGGTTGATCTGGGTGTTGTGGGGTGGAAAAGTCTAGCCAAATGATTGTCTCTTCAAACAAAATTAATCTTGAATTTGTTTTATCGGTCATATGAGGAGGAAGTATTCCACTTTTCAAAGTGGATCAACTACACTGTCAGGCATTGAAAAATAGTAGTAAGTCACCAAACAATCGTCTCCCGAGTGAAACAACGGTGGAACTCAGCTAGGCAATGTAAAATATTCGTTTCCGCCTGTTATCCGGAAAATGACCAAACAACTGATCACGATCACGATTTGTGTAGTGGTTATAAACACAAAGGTAAATGAACGCAGCCAATGATACGTACCCAAAGAGTGTACCCAAGTAGTTCACGAGTACCCACGAATTCTAGGGAACAACTTACAGTATAGAGAAAAATGGTTGGCCTTGGCCATTAAGAACGGGAATTGAGACTGGTAAAGAAAGGAGGCATTACTCCCCGATATAATTTGAATAATAGGACTACAGCATGGCAATACTGATTAAGATTCCTGTGAGACTACTGCCTATACAAACCGACCACAAAATTATGTAGTTTCATTTTTTTATGGAAGGGGACTGGTGATTTTGTGTTCAGGTTCTTGTGATCTCTCCATACAGAGCTCAAAAGGTATGAAATCTGTCATTTTCACTGTATTATTTTAGTCACGACTGTTCAGGTGTCAGTGATGAGATTATGTGTCCTCCGGTTATGTACCATATTATGCATTCAAATTTCAGTGGTAACAATGTCCAATAGCAATATAAATCGCGCTACTCATAGTCAGGGATTCCGGAATCTGTTGAGGGCAATAGATAAAGTGGGATATGATCAAAAAGGTACTTGCAACGAAAAGGCAAAAACCTGATCGATCAAAGAAGGGCTTTTCACCTCACGTGTTTGGGTTTACTGGGAATAGTACGCATTTCAAAGTAAAGATTAGCTGGGGTTCAGGCAAATTAACGAGGTTGCTATTGCCCGTCCCTTACAACCCTGTGAAAATCAAGCGTATGGTCAAATAGTCCTCCATCATTGTATATACTAATTACTAGTTGCACCTTGGGGCTGGCGCCGGTGGCTCTGGCCCCCTCGAATGTGCTACCCCCCCACCATTTTCAAATTTATGGCTACGCCCCTGCTTCCTTTAATTTGTTTTCGTCTTATTCATGAGTGCTCAATATATGGTCCTTTTCTCTCACTGTACGGTTTCATCATTTTTCTTTTTAAAAATCGTTCTCCCCCGCAAAACCGCAGACTTACATTCTTGTTGGGTCAGCTGGAGGCAACTCCAGTGAACGTGGAGAGCGGGGTGTTCTCGAGTGTGTGACCTCCTCGAGGTCAATATAATAAAATAAGCGAGGGTTGTTCTCGCCAAGTGGTGGGCGGAATTCGTGATTGACCAAAATCCAAAATGGCCGCCGTCGTTCGGCCATCTTGAAAATTGGGTTTCGAATAGTTTGAGGAACCTTTGAGGAACATCTTGCTTCTTAAAACTTAATTTCTGGGGTTTTGGGGGTCGAGGATTTCCATTTTTCAGATCAGTTTCATGATTCCAAGTCTCCTAATATCTACAAATCCGAAATGGCCACCGTCAGCCATCTTGAAAATAGGTTTCAAATAGTTTTGAGGTACATCTTAGATTAAAACGATCATTTCGGGCGGTTTTGGGCCTAGGGATTCATTTTAATGTCAATTTAATGATTCGGAATAAATTTAATCCCAAATCCAAGATGACCGCTGATTCACAGCTTCCGAATGTTCGATTTTCGAGTTCAATTGTCGATTCGTGTTCAGAGTGGAAAGCGTAAGGTTGGTCTCTCGGCTTTGTACTCTAGGGTGGAAATATAACAATTAGGGAGGGTGTCGCTCGTGAATGTAGGCGTAAAATGTGGGTGGATGGAAGTCAAAATACTGCTGTCGGCCATCTTTAAAATCAGGCGTGCTATCGGGGGAAACATTAATACATCAATATCAATATTTTCCAAAGCTTGGAAAGGGCGAGGAGTACATATTTTCGATCGATTGCATGATATGCCTAAATGTGGACTTACAAATCCAAAAGTAGCCGCCAAGTAACAGCCAAATAGTTGGTCAATTTCCAGTTTCGTCGCACTTTAGGCGATATGGATCGCTCGATTAAAAAAGCTCACCAAATATCAAAGTGAGCGAGAAGTATGAAATTGAGAATGTCCTCTTCGCAATTTGATAACTTGCTAACATATGATTATGCCAATAATATCTAAGTGGTTATAAAGCGCTTCTTCGACGTAATCGAAACGCTTCACAGATACTCATTGGCTCTGGTTTCCATTTGAAATACTTCAATTGAAAGTAACCCTAGATTGACGGTGTATGAAACTTCCAGTACATGCACAGTGTTCATGTGTGCAAGATATGATCAATTCATTTGACGGAGATTTAAGAAGTTACAGCGGGATTGGCTTTTAAATCAAGGTGTTACCTAGTCCAGGCTCATCAATTTCGCAGACAGAAGCAAACCTAAACATAAAAATTTACCTCTGGTAGACAGGTTCAGAAATCACAGCAGCCACTACATCACATCCAACAGTGACTTGTTAGCATTCAACGGACCCTTCTGGGTCTAACTCAAGATCTACCAGGGCCAGTCAAAAGTAGCATTTGTAGCTATCGGTACCGACGTCCAGTATTATATTGACACAAACATCATCTGAATCGGTGAGTAACCCATTCACTATCGCCATCGGTACTGCTCTCACCACTGCTGTAATCCATGTGGTAACGACGGGGGGGAGGAGCGATATTTGGGCAAGGGCGACAGTGTGTGGCGACTGGTTGGCCACCTCCCTTTCATCAAACTTCGCGACCTTATGGCGGGACGGGTTCTCTAGTCTCTGCAAATGGTGTGGTTCAATGTGTCGTCATCAGGGGGCAGGCGGACTGTGCTCTTCTTAATTTTGTGCCATCTCCATGGTCTAGCCTGCCCACAAGGTAACAGCGTCACAATTGTAGATTTGGACAGGACAAATGTTTTATATCTGCCTATTTCGTCTCGCAAGTCCAGGCTCTCGCCTACCCTCCCAAGTAGCTCTTGTTATGGCTCTGGATCAGCATCACTTCCTTGCAGAGTTTCGTTTGTGACGTGGCCTAGAAAGCCTGAGTGTGTCATTACACAGCAGTGGCGGAACACGGTGGAGGGGTAAGACACCCATGGACCAAGTGATAAAAAATATTAACACCAAAAACTGATTTGGCAGTTCATTAGAGGTCTGGCAGCTTGTTATTTAGCAAAATATTTGCAGCAGCATGTGCATAGGGGCCCATAAAATGTACTTATTTGCCAATACGGATGGTGAGGCCATTTATGAGGGCGCAAACTTCTTTGGGTTTCTACCCTACCCCCCCCCCCCCCCCCCCCGCCCCCCCCTCCTCCAGGACAAATCTCCAGGTACGCGCCTGGCTTACCCGGTTATCATATGAGAGGTATGATGAAGTTAGCCACGGGAGAGCACGGAAGGATGTCCGCATCCTGTTGTCTAGAAGAACGACGTCGCTGCAGTCTCCATCCTTCTGGCAAAGGCGGGGGATACCATTGGGCTGCCTCAAAAACTGTTGGGAACCGAGTCTTCGCTCGTCGTGCCTGGTTCAAGTTGGTGACGTATCGCAATCGCAGTAAATAAAGTCGCATCCCGCTCGATCAACCATTGATATCAAGTGCTTCCGTCAACATCCGTTGTAATCTGACTGGAGCCAGTCGTGGTCGGTGAAACTCTTAACGCACCAGAGAATCGTTCGTCTCTTATCTCTTATTCTCTTATTCCTGTAGTGGTGCAGTGAAGAAGGAATCGTCTTCGTAAACACCCATGCCTGCAAAATGGATTCGGCCGTGTTTGAAAAACTATGGGGGTAGATGTCGTGACCTCAGCACGGATTTGATTCATAGAATGGTTCGGTTTACGGAGTCTGCCGAAAATGTACACCAGTTTCGCGCGAGCCGGAGATTTGACTGCGGATGGATGGGTGGGACGTGAGCGCTCGAAATGCAAACTGTCATATTTCTCTATCAATCAATCACGCTTATAGTTACAACAAAAGCTGTAGCGCAATTGATTCCCATATAGAAGGCCTATTGTTACCGACGCTGCTTTCAGAGACATCGGAATGTACAAAGGGGTATAGCCGAAAAGACCCGTTCGCCCGACGAAACAGTGAAGTATAAATGTGAGCTGTGAGCTGTGAGCTGTGAGCTGTGTGTATTCCTCCCCTCGACAGCAGGGCGTATCTGACGGGAAGGTTAGGGGAGGGGGTCTGACTGCTGAAACATCTATGTTCCGTTCTAAGAAGCGTAATAACTAATGCTCAGGGCGGAAACGTACCGTATAGTTTTGGCATCAATATGCCAGAGTATCATTCCCGAGGATGGTTGACAGGGCTGAACAGCGGGAAAGGTCATGCCGGCCTTTACATCCCATGTTCAGTTCTCCCACAAGTAAGTACAATATAATCAACATGAATCAATGAATAGTTTAGATAGTGAGCTCTGTCAGGTTTGCCATTCTTGACGAACTTGATAATCGACCAATCGTGGGCGCTGTGGATATAGGGAGACTTGGAATTATGAAACTGATACGGACAATGGAATCCTTGGACCCCCCAAACCCCAGGAACGATCTTAAAGTTAAGACGTACCTCAAACTAATTGAAACCACTTTTCAAGATGGCCGACGGCGGACCAATTTGGATGAGAGACTAGGAGACTTGAATCATGAAAATGATATGAAAAATGGATACTCAGCCCCCAAAACCACAGGAATTATGTTTTTAGGATACGAGCACTCAAACTATTTGAAAACCGATTTCCAAGATGCCGACGCGCGGCCATTTTGGATTTTGGCCACTCACGACATCCGCCCACACTTTGCGAGAACCACCATCGCTTTATTTTCTTATTTTGACCTTCGAGGAGATCAAAACAATCGAAAAACAACACTCCGCTCGCAACGGTCACGGAGTTGCCCGAGATGACTCAAATTAGGATACCGCACACTGAATCCGAACTATGGGATCCCCCCCCACGCGGGCGGGCAAAAATCGTCACTACCTGACTACATGGTTTCAATGAACGGTTCCATGCACGCGAACGAGGACGAGGGCGGGCGGGGACGTTTTTTCGAATAGCGTCTCAAGAGGTGTGATGTTTTGTCATTACTTTTCATTTATTGGTTTTCTGATATCAGTAATCTGTCTTAATCATTTGCAATTATGCTTATCTATCTATCTTTCCATGCTATTCACGGAAGTTTTGCGAGTTCTTTGGGGGAAGCAAGTTGACGTTGTAGGGCAACACAGATGCCCGTCAGATGGTTTTACACACGGCCACGTTCCACGTTTGTGCAATTGAAACGGGGGTCCCCGCGTGCCCGCCGTGCCCAGCCGCCCGCTCGGGTGCATGGAGGAGAAACAGGTTGTCGTTGATTGGGTTTTTAGCTGCGGGTGGAGCAGATCTAACATCATGTCTGCTCCGTCCAGTTTTTTCGTTCGTTTGTTGCGTCCCTAGTTGCGTCACGTTCATTCCTAACCGTACATGCAATCAGTTTGAAACTTGGTTGGTGATGGAGCATGCCCTGGCTGGCTGAGTAACATGGTTGGGTTTGCATAGTGGTGATGAGAATTAAAAGATCCGGCAGTTAGGCAGTTAATTAGCCATTTACCCAATTAATGACCACAGCCTTTTCACGTAGCTATCGGTGGAGAAGGTCCGGTTTCATCCTCCATATCTCTGGCGGAGCAGGCAGCAGCCTAGAAGGGAATGTTTATTTGATCGGCCAGTACTGATGGTGGAAAGATAGAGGGCAATGGGGACTACAGGCAAGTTGTTCTGATGGGAAAAGATCTGTCATCATCTTCTGAGAATTTAGGTGCTTGATGGGATTCAGCCCTGTGTGGAACAATTCCATGGTGGAATGAATTTGAATGAATGAGGCAATGGCGGGATCACAGGCAGTTCCAAGTGTGTTTACAATGTTCACGGCGACAGGGCATAGGGATGAGTGTGTGCTGGGTACACAGAAGTTGTCTGTATTGTCGCTATACTAGCAAAAACACCAACTAGTGGTTATCCATGCGAGGGTGTGCTGCAATGTTCAAATTCAATTCCAAGGTGTGTCAGTAAAAGTTCATAAAATGTTAACGCCAACATTAAATGGGACGGGCGAAGAACATGACAGTGTATTCGTCAGAAGGAATTTTGCCGTCCGAAGCTACCGAGCGTTCGACTTGCACTTGTTAATGTCATAACATTTGTCAGGCAGTCATATTTGGCCGACAAAGCCTATAATTAACCTTTTATTACCTAAAAAAAGGTATAATGACCACTGAATGCCAAAAACAATACACGAAAAACTGTCACTTGCTAAAACAACTCAACAAAAGGTGTCAAGAAACTTGCAATTAAAATTACAACGGTCTGCCTCTCCAGAACAGTCCCATGTCCAAACTACCGTAGTACCTTTGTCTACTGCTCATGCATACAGGATTCATCCCGAGAGATAAAATCTGACGCCTGACCAAAGGCCGGGAAAGATAACGTTTGATGAACAACAGGTGCCTATTAGAACAGAAAAGAAATAGTTATAGCCGCCATCGGGGACAGGGCGAATTGAGAGTGGGCTCGACATCTAGTTTCATCGCATCAGCAGGGGTTTGGGATAATTATTCTTGAATGCGTAGGACGCCACATGAACTTTGGTGTTACCAGCACTGTCCCTAAATAGGTCCAGGTCCCGAGGATCCTAAAATTGCAATCGGTAGGTACATGTCGATTAAAAAGATTGCCGATTTTGCAGCGGGAACATACGTAACCGTACGTGACAACATGAACGCTGACAGGGCCCAGCCCAGATGGTCTCTGACAAGTTGAGCTAACTGAGGACAGTAGGGCTACCCAGGAGGAAGATTTCCAAATTATGTCAGTTAAAAACAAAGTTGAGAAATTATTACTCCACGGACTCGTCAGCAAGCCACCGTACGTCCAGTCAGGTGTCCCAGTGTATTAGGTTCTTGAATGAAGTGGCAGCCAACCTCCACAGCTCTAGGTGAGCTTCAGAGGCAGTCAACCTCCACAGCTCTCGAGGCCAGCAACCTCCACAGCTCTAGGGAGCTCATGGCAGCCAACCTCACAGCTCGAGAGGCACAACCCCCACAGCTCTAGGTGAGCTTCAGTGGCAAGCCAACCTTCCACCAGCTCTAGGTGAGCTTCAGAGGCAGCCAAACATCACAGCTCTAGGTGAGCTTCAGAGGCAGCCAGCCTCCACAGCTCGAGGTGAGCTTCAGAGGCGGCCAACCGCCAACAGCTCTAGGTGAGCTTCAGAGGCAGCCAACCTCATCAGCTCTAGGGGAGCTCGGAAGTTTTCATTGAAAAAAAAAACCTCTTCCACTCTCCTGAATCATTAGAGAGTTGCTAATGTACCTGGCAGGGGGGTGGTGTGATGGTGAAGTGTGGCGTGACGCAGATCGTATGCTTCGCACGCTAGAGATTTCGCGGTCAAAACCTTATTCCTCCCTCCTCAATACTTTACTTCTTCACAGCAGGAGGTCCGTTGTGTAGGCTGGCTGCTGAGATTGCCACACATGGGTGGTGCGAGCGCCGGATTAACTCACGAACTGTTTCGTCCGTGGTTTCATGAAAACAGTTTCCCTTCAGTTAAAACAGGTAGAAAAAATAGTAGCAGTTACCTTGTGAGTATTTCAATCACTTGGAAGAATAGATAACGTCACAGGGACCGATGAAAAGGCTTGCCAACCCAGACGCCCACAATAAATTCTGCCATTTTGCATCTTGATAACAAGAACGATGAAACAGTGATATTTCACAGAACAAAACATGAATGGGCGTTTCCTTGATATTTGTGAAAAATGTCGTGGATTATTATTTAGATCCCAATCATACTTCGTTACATGGTCTTCCCCCCAAGTAATGTTCATGTTTGCTTTGACTTCGTGCACAGAGTTCTCGCGGTTTTCCTGTGGACGTCATAAGCTATATATGTAATAGCAGATCGTGCTAGATCTACAAGTTCGTATATCGGCACTCAAATTCGGGGTTGGTGTGTGTGATGGGTCGATTCCCTCAAGTAATAATTATAAATATTCTTAAAGAAAATACGGGCAATTGCTAAATTTCTAGAAGGCGGCCCCGCGCGCCGCGAAAGAGTGTATGATTTATATAGGGACAGTACTTCTACGACAATGCGAAAATCGGACTTAATTCTATCATTCAAAACCGGACAATTCCCCTTTCAAAGATTAGAATATGTATCATAAGTACAAAAGAGTAACCGTTGGGTTTCGCATGATTGGAAGAAAAGACGTGAAGTGAGGGCAAATGGGAACCTTAAAAGTTCGGAGTCTGGATAATTCGAGAAGGCGGTCATCGCCGCACTTTCGAGCTTGACGAAGGGCCGGTATGTTGGGTGTTTTTGAAGAGTGCAGTGGCTGCGAGGAGGAGACACAAGGAAGAAGAGGAGGTGATGGTGAGACAGGGTGGGGTGAGGCAGTTAGGCTTTGACCAAATCCGTCTGGGTTGCGGCGTTTCGATAGATGTGAGGGGTCTCGGAAAAAGCGCAGCGTCATCATGGTTATGACTTAGTATACCAGGCTTATCGGGATTTGCGATTTAACCTACAACATTTCCTAGGCACGGTTTTCTATGAGTAGTAGTATGCGGACTATTCAGAACACTAAAGTAGGCAAGTACTGTTAGTTTCTAAACAAGAGCCTAGTGCATGGTCACTAACGTACGCAGGTGGACCGGGTGCATTGACGATATGGAGTTGATGGGTCATCAGAAAAATATAACTGTACTAGGCCTATGTATTTAGTTCAACATTAGTAGTAGTTATTTGGTGGTTGAGACATGCCGTTTGAATGACGCCACGACAAGAAAAAATGTCCCCGGTAGCATCGAAATTAATATGGAATGACTCATCTAGCGACGATTGGGACGTCCAGGTTTATATAGAATTAAATCAAGGCCCCTTTTCCTCATGAGTATGCGACATCGCGGTGATTCTGCCCTGTGTACCAGACGTCACAGAGTACGATGTGGGCACCCAGCTGAGAGTTGCTTGTGTTTATCCCATATGCCACTGGGCCAGTTCAAATGCTTCTCCTACTTACACTTCGGGTTCATAATAAAAGTAGACGTGAGACATTTGTGGCGATGTTGTTGTATGGCGGCCAAAAAGCCATCCCTTAGTGCCAAGTACGAATTTCTGGTCCAAATTTTCAGTCTATCGGGTGACCTCCACGCCCTAATCAAGAGGACTCTCATCTGTTATAGTACATCCGTGTGAAGAGGAAGGTGGGACGGACGAGAAAGGAGCCAAGGCAGAGTGTTGGTCGTATAACCGACACACCGTGGTGTTATAGGTAATTGGTTTAATTCAAGAGGTCAAATCCATGAGAAGGAGCATTGACATTTTGAACCTGGAATTTGAAACATATACAGAATTTCCTTGGTATGAGATTCCAGCACATGAAATCTGGAACAATTGCTAAATGGAAATCAATGAAACACAAGGGGACAACGTCCTAGAGAGGGGGAAAGCGTAATGACTAGGTTACGAGGTATGTCACAACAGTCAACCTATTTCGTCACAAATGTTTGATACCCAAATGTTGTTCACCGTAAGATTATTATTATTAGCTCGGTATTCCCAGAGGTCCGCTGCATCTCCAACCCCAGGTCTAGTATTTGTCAATCTTGTCTCTCTGTTTACCGATGTTGTGATCTGTGGTTATTGCGACTCTAGTCCTGGACCCCCCACCAGCTCGTACAGGATCTTGATTGACTGTTTCTCCTTCTGTCCTGCCTGTTCACTCCCCCAGTGTATGGCGGCTGTAACTCTATTGTGTCGGGATAAGACTACTCCTGTTGGGGGGGGGGCCGTCCCTTTAATCAGTAATTCGCACAGACCCTCACGCTCGATTGTTGTTTACCCCTCCCTTGCTTTAGGCCTTTCGCCTCTTTGTCTATTGGGCGGTACAGGCGGTGGAACCTCTGCTCAGACGATGCGTCAACGTGGATGGACAGAAGTTTCCTCCTAGTCCTTCGGTCAATTCCCTCATCCCTGCTTTGGTCGCTCTATTACCCCTGCTGTGTAGCTGACCAGCCTGACGTTATTTTATTAGGGTCTGTTTTTTGTTGTTTTCTGTTTCTTCTTCCTGCCGCTCAAGTTGGTTCTTGAGAACTTGTCTGACACTTTGATAAACCGTCACGGAATGACTCCTTATGCTTTTCCGTTAGGTTCTCCATGCCTCGGTGCATCCCTTTTATTTGTAGCTTGTAAAACCAGCGGTGCCCCACATTGACATCCCGTATTCTATATTCTATAAAACCTATGCTCCAGGGTTGGAGCATATGGGGTAGACTTCACCTCATCTTAGGGACTATCAGTCTATCGCATTTCTCCATGCCGACTTCCCAGCCGGGCAATGTCGTCCACTGAAGATCTTCACTGCCTGACATTGAGTTAATGCTCGGTCGTTTTTCATATTCCTTGGCGAAAGCCAAAAGAATCTATGCAGTCACGCTTGTGCGTGTGTGTGTATTGTGTGTGGTGGTGTGTGTGTGTTGTGGTGTGGTGCGTGTGTGTGTGGTGACACTTCGTTTCCACGTCGATATCTAACAAATCAGCATATTATTATGTTCATACACGGTGGTAGGTGTTCCCCATGGAAAGGGATGACCCCTATTGTTTTTTTTGGTACCAATCGATGGTCGTTCAAGGTCATGAGAGGTTAAACTTTGAAAAGTGTTTCCGCACGATAAATTAATGATCGCAGCAGGTATGAAATTCATATTTGGTAGGTAGGTGTAACCCATGGCTGGGATGACCCCTGTTGTTTTTGGTGTGAGGTCAAGGTCATTTTAGGGGCCATCATATGTCATCTTATATATCTTGGCAAGAAACAATTTTAGAGTGATTGTCGTAATGGAAAGTTTTGTTCGTCTGGTTGAAATACATCTGGTGCCCGACTTTGACCTCATTTGACCTTTTGACCTTCTTGACCCATTTGACCTCTGACCTAGTGATTTGCCGCTTTTTTGTATATGGGCGGAAGCGCCCTTGTTAGACAAACAAAAAAGTCATGAACACTACCATACTACGATACTCTTATCACAGGCAATCTCAATGAAGTTGAAGGCAAACAGCTAAAAATCGTCATAATATCTCGCACGCACATTTTGCGACTGTCATAATGGGAAATTTCGTTCGTCTGTGTGAAATCATCTGGTGACCAACTTTGACCTCATTTGACTTATTGCCTTTTGACCTCATTTGACCTTTTGACCTGGTTGATTTATGCCATTGCTTTTTTTATTGTGTTGGACGGAAGCGTTTCTTGGGTAAGACAAACGAAAAAGTCATGACACTACCATACTAACGATAACTCTTATCACAAGTTATCTCCATGAATGTGGAAGGTCAAGACAGCTAAAAACACTGGAATGTGATAAATTTGCATTTGAACATCTTCTCCTCAGGCATGATATCTAAAATTAATGCAAGTATCTTCAAGTTCAAATTAGTGTGTGGATTGGTCACATGATGAAGAATAACCCTATTGTTTTGGTATCAGGTCAAGGTCATTCCATGTCCCATAGGACAATCCTTACATATTTGGCAACCTATTCATTTATCAGAGTGAGACAAGCATATAGCCAACCAAACAAATATTTCCCCCAGTGAAGAACAGTACAAAATCTTGAACTTTTCATTTTATTGTTATTATTCTGATATTTTTGAGTATGGGACTAGCACCAAATATTATCCCCAGACAAGACAAGTACAAATTCTTGAATTGTCATTTTATTATTAGCCCCAGTGACCAGCCTATATGTACCTCCTGACCCGTATTGGTGTTTGCTAGGGTGGGTGTGGCAATTTTGTCTTTTGACGCACCCCCTCCCCCCAGGCTTCAAGGCAGCTTCTGAAAATTTAAAAATGTAGCCCTGTTTTGAATCCTGAGTCACTGCATTTATTGACAAATTCCTAATTGCAAGTCGAAACGGCCTTTTCTTGCGTATCCCTCCTCTCATTTAGTGTTACATTTTCGACCACCGAAGTTTTGTGTTGCCCTCTTCATAAAAATTGGGTTGCTTCCATTCCCACCCCGCCCCTCTCCCCTTACCCCATACCATTATCCCCCCTGAAGAACCGTACAAATTCTTCAATTTCATTTTATTATTATTCCGTATATGTCTGAATATGGACTATCACCAGTGACCATCCTCTGTATGTTGTAGTACCTCCTGATCCGTAGTGGTCAGTTTTGCTATGGGTGGCGTGGGAAGTGCAAGGCAGGATACCCTCTTTCTTCTACATGCACCATCCCCCCCCCCCCCAGGTTTCATAGGCACCTATGAAAATTGAAAAATTTAGCCACTATTTGAAGCCTGCATCACTGCATTCATTGACACTGCCTATTTGCAAGGCAGTAAAACGTTTTCTTTCTTGCGTATACTTCTATACGAATTATGGATAGCGATGAGGGGTAAGACAAACTGTGGGCAATTTTCTTTCTTCTTTCTTCCATAGGCGTATATTATATTTACTCGAGGGAGAATGCCAAGTTTGTTTCCTTACAACATTATTTGAAAACGGTGATATGATCTTCAAAAATTTTCCCATTTAAATGTTATTACAGCAGACATGGCATCACCATGAAATGTCCTGCGAATTCATTTAGAACACCTATGTAGCCAAGCCATTATCCTCTTCAACCACTGTCCCTGCATTTCGTGTGTGTATATATAATAATCCTTCATTTGACTGGTCACATTCCCATCCTCCGGACCCCCACAGCTCGTACAGGATCTTGATTGACTGTTTCTCCTTCTGTCCTGCCTGTTCACTCCCCCAGTGTATGGCGGCTGTAACTCTATTGTGTCGGGATAAGACTACTCCTGTTGGGGGGGGGGCCGTCCCTTTAATCAGTAATTCGCACAGACCCTCACGCTCGATTGTTGTTTACCCCTCCCTTGCTTTAGGCCTTTCGCCTCTTTGTCTATTGGGCGGTACAGGCGGTGGAACCTCTGCTCAGACGATGCGTCAACGTGGATGGACAGAAGTTTCCTCCTAGTCCTTCGGTCAATTCCCTCATCCCTGCTTTGGTCGCTCTATTACCCCTGCTGTGTAGCTGACCAGCCTGACGTTATTTTATTAGGGTCTGTTTTTTGTTGTTTTCTGTTTCTTCTTCCTGCCGCTCAAGTTGGTTCTTGAGAACTTGTCTGACACTTTGATAAACCGTCACGGAATGACTCCTTATGCTTTTCCGTTAGGTTCTCCATGCCTCGGTGCATCCCTTTTATTTGTAGCTTGTAAAACCAGCGGTGCCCCACATTGACATCCCGTATTCTATATTCTATAAAACCTATGCTCCAGGGTTGGAGCATATGGGGTAGACTTCACCTCATCTTAGGGACTATCAGTCTATCGCATTTCTCCATGCCGACTTCCCAGCCGGGCAATGTCGTCCACTGAAGATCTTCACTGCCTGACATTGAGTTAATGCTCGGTCGTTTTTCATATTCCTTGGCGAAAGCCAAAAGAATCTATGCAGTCACGCTTGTGCGTGTGTGTGTATTGTGTGTGGTGGTGTGTGTGTGTTGTGGTGTGGTGCGTGTGTGTGTGGTGACACTTCGTTTCCACGTCGATATCTAACAAATCAGCATATTATTATGTTCATACACGGTGGTAGGTGTTCCCCATGGAAAGGGATGACCCCTATTGTTTTTTTTGGTACCAATCGATGGTCGTTCAAGGTCATGAGAGGTTAAACTTTGAAAAGTGTTTCCGCACGATAAATTAATGATCGCAGCAGGTATGAAATTCATATTTGGTAGGTAGGTGTAACCCATGGCTGGGATGACCCCTGTTGTTTTTGGTGTGAGGTCAAGGTCATTTTAGGGGCCATCATATGTCATCTTATATATCTTGGCAAGAAACAATTTTAGAGTGATTGTCGTAATGGAAAGTTTTGTTCGTCTGGTTGAAATACATCTGGTGCCCGACTTTGACCTCATTTGACCTTTTGACCTTCTTGACCCATTTGACCTCTGACCTAGTGATTTGCCGCTTTTTTGTATATGGGCGGAAGCGCCCTTGTTAGACAAACAAAAAAGTCATGAACACTACCATACTACGATACTCTTATCACAGGCAATCTCAATGAAGTTGAAGGCAAACAGCTAAAAATCGTCATAATATCTCGCACGCACATTTTGCGACTGTCATAATGGGAAATTTCGTTCGTCTGTGTGAAATCATCTGGTGACCAACTTTGACCTCATTTGACTTATTGCCTTTTGACCTCATTTGACCTTTTGACCTGGTTGATTTATGCCATTGCTTTTTTTATTGTGTTGGACGGAAGCGTTTCTTGGGTAAGACAAACGAAAAAGTCATGACACTACCATACTAACGATAACTCTTATCACAAGTTATCTCCATGAATGTGGAAGGTCAAGACAGCTAAAAACACTGGAATGTGATAAATTTGCATTTGAACATCTTCTCCTCAGGCATGATATCTAAAATTAATGCAAGTATCTTCAAGTTCAAATTAGTGTGTGGATTGGTCACATGATGAAGAATAACCCTATTGTTTTGGTATCAGGTCAAGGTCATTCCATGTCCCATAGGACAATCCTTACATATTTGGCAACCTATTCATTTATCAGAGTGAGACAAGCATATAGCCAACCAAACAAATATTTCCCCCAGTGAAGAACAGTACAAAATCTTGAACTTTTCATTTTATTGTTATTATTCTGATATTTTTGAGTATGGGACTAGCACCAAATATTATCCCCAGACAAGACAAGTACAAATTCTTGAATTGTCATTTTATTATTAGCCCCAGTGACCAGCCTATATGTACCTCCTGACCCGTATTGGTGTTTGCTAGGGTGGGTGTGGCAATTTTGTCTTTTGACGCACCCCCTCCCCCCAGGCTTCAAGGCAGCTTCTGAAAATTTAAAAATGTAGCCCTGTTTTGAATCCTGAGTCACTGCATTTATTGACAAATTCCTAATTGCAAGTCGAAACGGCCTTTTCTTGCGTATCCCTCCTCTCATTTAGTGTTACATTTTCGACCACCGAAGTTTTGTGTTGCCCTCTTCATAAAAATTGGGTTGCTTCCATTCCCACCCCGCCCCTCTCCCCTTACCCCATACCATTATCCCCCCTGAAGAACCGTACAAATTCTTCAATTTCATTTTATTATTATTCCGTATATGTCTGAATATGGACTATCACCAGTGACCATCCTCTGTATGTTGTAGTACCTCCTGATCCGTAGTGGTCAGTTTTGCTATGGGTGGCGTGGGAAGTGCAAGGCAGGATACCCTCTTTCTTCTACATGCACCATCCCCCCCCCCCCCCAGGTTTCATAGGCACCTATGAAAATTGAAAAATTTAGCCACTATTTGAAGCCTGCATCACTGCATTCATTGACACTGCCTATTTGCAAGGCAGTAAAACGTTTTCTTTCTTGCGTATACTTCTATACGAATTATGGATAGCGATGAGGGGTAAGACAAACTGTGGGCAATTTTCTTTCTTCTTTCTTCCATAGGCGTATATTATATTTACTCGAGGGAGAATGCCAAGTTTGTTTCCTTACAACATTATTTGAAAACGGTGATATGATCTTCAAAAATTTTCCCATTTAAATGTTATTACAGCAGACATGGCATCACCATGAAATGTCCTGCGAATTCATTTAGAACACCTATGTAGCCAAGCCATTATCCTCTTCAACCACTGTCCCTGCATTTCGTGTGTGTATATATAATAATCCTTCATTTGACTGGTCACATTCCCATCCTCAACGGAATTCCTCTCTCTGAAGCTGTGTGTGTGAGACTTCAAAGAAGTGAGAAGTAAACAAACGCATAATAAACTTTAGACTGCCTTCAGACATTCATTTTCACTGGGTCGCTGGCACTTTGGCAATCTCAGAGGATTGAGATGGGGGTATCCAATTATTCTTGTGTGCACTCAGTCTACTGATTATCTGAGTTGTTTACACTTGCCTACTGGGAATGCGAAAGCACACTTCCATGTGTGAATGACTTGACAGGCTGACTGACCATTGGGTATTATTAACTGTGATTCACAGACAAGCCCTAACGAGGGCGGGATTAACTGTGGTGTGTGTCGAAGCAGTGAGTTGGGAGCAAGACGAAAAGCAAGAGTCAAGGAACTTCTGAAAGTGGGGAAGTGTACAACATTTGGTGGCATTGTTTCCTGTTGATCAAAAAAGTGAGAGGGCATTACCCTGTACCCATGAAGCAAAGGAGGCATTACCCTGTACCCCAGGCATAAATGGGCAGGTGGTTTAAGTCTATGAAGTATCTATCTTCTTTTCTTCCCCCCAGTGCCTCTCACTGGTTGTTGACTGTCACATGATGGTGACTATTTGGGAAAAGTGTTGCCAGGAAAATAACATGTTAAACAATTGGCCACGAAGTCCCTACTGAGTCACTCATTAAACGCTGAGCCCCCATAATTCAAAATTGTCTCAACATGGGGCTATATATACTAGACAATTACAAAGATCTTGTCTGTTCTATATCTCTTTGTATTATTACGTAGGCAGCCAATATATTTGTTATGGGAGGTGCTGCCTGGGGGGGGTCCCATATAGAGAGCCATTCCTCAACCCCCACCAATGTAGGAGAATATGTGATTTGAAAGCCTTGTGAAAAAGTTTGACCCTAAAAATAGCAATAAGAGCCATTTGATGGACTGGTAAAATGGCTACAAGTGTTGATACAAGTGTTCTGAACATTTTATCACCTGTCAATTGCATGCCCCACCCCTTGTACCCCAGAACAACGTGAGTCCATTGCACTCAACAAAATGATGGGCACCCCTCAGTCACGTGTGCCTGAAAAATAATGGAAGAATAAAGTTGATACAACCACAGTCACTTTGAAAGACCACAAGACTACTCTTGGCTGTACAATTGAAACATGAACTGGCAAATGACTTACCTTACACCCCAGTCCACATTTTGATTACGACATATGGTACAATGTACAACAGTGAGCCACCATGCCTATTGGCACTGACTGTACCTACAATGCCATCGCCTTGTCCAGGATAGTGGAATGATTCAATTGCTATATTATTGCCCTGTACGCACTTCGCTTTCCCCACACATATACCCCTAAAACAATATATTTTTTTTTTTCGCATTTGTTAATGATTTTGGTCGTCCGATTCAAAGAACAGCCACTCTCATTTCAATCCTACCTCGCTTTGACCCAACCAGTCACTTATAGTACTGAAAGTTGCTAAAGTGTATCCTCATCCATTTAGCCTAGCCTGCAGTCTGGCTGACTTTAGTGTTAGGTCGCTCGGGGACGTCCCAAAAAAAAAAAACCACACTGATGGAAAACATTGGACCTCGCTGGTCATGACTTCGTGACTTTACCTTCACATCTTAAGATATCTTACTTACCAGGTTTATTTTTCATTATTTCAATTGTCAATTGGCCCTCCCGAGGACTTTTTGACCTGGTCAAAAGCAACAAGTCTCCTCATCTCATGCGCTGAGTAAATAATGCGGGTGATCGTTTTTGTCAGTTGGTGGTTTGAGTTGGCAAACACACATCTTGCAGGGGTTGATATAGCGAGTAAGGGGAACATGGCAGGAAAAAAGGGCACGGACTCACTACGCATATTGCGTTTCTTGTTTTAGTCTTGCCAAGGCGAAGGAATCTATGTCAGTCAATGGTCCGTGCGTATTTAACGTGTGTGTGTGTGTGTGTGTTGCGGGGTGGGTGTGTGTAGTGTGCGGTGTGTGTGTGTTGTGTGTGCGAATGTGTGTGTGACCCCTTGTCAGCACGATATCTACCGAACGCAAACAGGTATCAAGTTCAAATTCGGAACGTTGGGTTTCACATATAGAGAGGGTGACCCATATTATTTTTTTATGGGCCAGTTCAAGGTCATTCACAAGAAGACAAAGTTCAGAAATTGTCATCATGATAGCTAAGGACTAAACATATATGAGCCAAAATGGGTTAGTAGGTTCTTCCCAAGAGAAGCCATGACCCCGATTGGTTTCGTACCATTTGAAAGTCATTCACGATCACTATAGGGGTCAAAGTTTCAAAAAGATGGTCAGCAACGATAGGCCAAGAACGAAGCATGGTATAAGTTCAAATTAGCTAGGTAGGTTGCACCCAAGTGTGAGGATGATATCTGTCGTTTTTGGTACCAGTTTGAAATGTCATTTAAGGTCATGAGAAGTCCAAGTTCAAACGTTTGTCAGCACTACACTGTAGAATGTAAGTAATGTAGAAGTTCAAATTGAGTAAGTAGGTTGCACCCAGTTAGACTAGAGGATGACCGGTACCGAGTTTGAATCATTCAAGCTCATGAGAGGTCGAAGTTGAAAAGCTTGTCACACCGATAGCTGAAGAAGGAACTCATGTCTAAGTTCAAACTAGTTAGGTAGGTTGCACACCAAAAGTATAGGATAACCGCCTTTTTATTTTTTGGTAACCAGTTGAAAGTCATTCAAGGTCGATAAGGTCGAATATAAGGAGGGACAACTCATTGTTTTATTTATTTTATATAAGGTCCACGGCCATTCAAGTCAGAGAGACACACCTGAAAAAAGCTTCAATGTCGTTATCTCGAGAACGAATCTTTACTACAATCTTTCAGTTCAATTCAGTTTATAGACTGCAAGTATACAATAATTCCTTTGTTAAATTTCAATTTAGCAGCCGCCTACGAAACAGTTTACTGACTGAATGTGTACTACATGTCATATGACAGCACACAAACCCGCACCTGGGTTTCTTAAAATTTGGAGCCGAAACCTTCCTTCCCCCTCTTCTCTGTAGCTCATGTATTTAATGATTTAGAGGGGATAATAACGAGGTGTGGCCGAGGGGGGAGGTCGTTTGTTGCATTTGAGACCGATGATGACGTCATCGTGAGGCTTAAAACCCCGAGCAAAAACCCCTCGACGTTCTGCTCGGGGTTTTTACGCTCCACATGAGTCATCATCGGTCTTAAATGAACAAACACCTCGGCACCCTCGTATTTTCCCCCTAGTAGTCGTAGGTCGAGTCTCGTCTATCCGACGTGCTCACGGCTTAGTGATCAACCTCTGCCACGTATCACGATCTGCGCAAGGTTTATTATTGCTTCCTCAAAACGGTTAAATTTGTTATGTCCCTGAATTGCGATTTGATTTTTTTCCGAGCAAGGTAGGCACGGGTCTTCCAACTGGTTTAGCAGTAGTCTCAATGCCTTTCTCATAGCGATCCTCGCTGGTAGCTTTTTATCTTGGAATCTTCTCGCAACGTACCCGAAAAAGCCCAAGCTTCTAATGGGCTACTACGGATGACCAAGGGATTTGGTTGTTACACATCAGTAGTAGTTCGTCGTTGTATCGCATTGTTATTGGTCCATCTGATGTTGAGATCATTGCGGGAGTAGTCCTTCCTTTGAAATTGCCCATTTTGTATCAAGATCCTTCGGTTTACCCCACAGTTCGCAATTATACAGAAAAATACTCATTATTGGGGCATCGCAAATCCGGGTTTGGATGCTTGTTCCTACGCGTCTGCTCGTGAAAATTGTTGCCAGAGTTCGAAAGCGTTGTTGGTTATTCCGATTCTTTTGTTAATGTCTTCTTGTTCCCCACAAACCTCCCTACATTTTTATACATTTCGTTCCAACTTCCTTGCAATTTCTTGTGATTGAAATTCTCAGTTTTCGTGATGTCCATTTTCAGATTTCTTCTTGTCTATTTCTTCAGTCACTTGGCACTCGTTTCTTTGATAATCCCTGGTAGGACATGTTCACCAGTTGATGCCCAAGAGAGGTCATCATCGATTGTTGATCCACGTGAAGAATTGTCGGTGTTTTGTTATTTGCCTGTAGTCATGATCAATAACTGAGATGGTTGGTTACTGTCATCAAATGTCATCTTCATTCCGATTTCAAATATTTGGCCACGGCATTTATAAAAAAAATGCAGGGCTCGCCCTGTCACCCTGGGGGTAACCGATGTTCGTGCTGAACGGATCTCCTAGTTTTGCCGTCTAATTTTGACCTGTATGAAACACCGTTAGTAATAGTGAAATTTGATTAGAGTTCTCGTTTCGCGATCATCTGTTGGCAAACCATCTATATGTGCCTCCTCGGATCGTATCGAACGCCTTGCTCATATCCAGCATCCAGAAGATTAATGTTTAACTATTGAAGTTCTAAAATTTGAAGGTCAAAAACATCTCAGCGGTGGCCTACCTAATGTTAGGCTGTTCGGGTGACGGGGACTATGTAACAAATTAAGCGACTCGGTATTATGACGTCGCTGGCCTGCTAGAGAGAATATTTATTGACATCGAAAGTTTGAAGACAATAATCATCTCACCCCCTTACCTCTTTTGTTTTCCGGCTTGCAATTATGAATGGGGATTAAACGAGGGTGTCCTGTCTTGAATGTGATTTGAGACCTCTATTACGGATCCTGAAACAGCAATCGCCTCGGTTTTCTCACCCTCCATGATGACGATCATCTCGGTCCCTTAAACCACATTTAAGACCGGGCACCCTCGTATTTATCCCCTAATAAAGCATCGAACTAGGGCCCAACACGGTCCCTGAAGAGCTTCCAAGGTGAGTAGAGAGAGGATGATGAACTGCCTCCTAGGAAAGTCTTTCAAGACTATTTGAAATTCCAACTGATATGTCAGATTTTCGACTGCGTAACACTCGATTTTCGGGGGGGGGGGGGGGAGTTTGGGGCGGAGGAGAAGGGGTGGGGGGGGGGGATAAACACCGGTTGCGATGGCCCCCTATGATAATATAAGCATTCCATTAAGACAGAATAATCTATCTATCTATCAATCTATCTATCTATCTATCTATCTATCTAGCTATCTATCTATCTAGCTTACTATCTATCTGTCTTCTGTCTGTCTTCTGTCTGTCTTCTGTCTGTCTGTCCTTTCTGTCTGTGGGTATCTTTGTGGAGGTACTTGTGAAGGGTATCGAGCGCTGTTGTGTGTCTTGCTTGACTGTGGGAAGTCCTCCCGGAGACACGATTGAATGAAGTACTCAAAATGGTGCGTTGGGAGAGATCAAGCAAAGGTACGTGCTGTAATGGTCTGGTGTGACTAGTTGAACTATGATCAGGGGTAATATTCGTAAAGCACTTTGAGCAAGTATTCGAACTGGGAAAGCGCTATATAAGAACGACTTATTATTATTTCAACAACAGGATTGTCAGACTTTGACAACACATTTAAACCATATAAATCAGTCAAATTGTAGGTAAAATTGTTAATATTTAACCACTTCCAAATGGTGTCAGGATTTCGTTTCTGTAAAGATCAGCAGGTGGTAATTGAGGTCAGTACTTAGTTAGTTAGTTTCGGTAGTTAGAACTTTAAGTAGGTGGTTTCTTTTTTATCTTAACAAATTGAATGGAAACCTAATGCATGGAGTTATCTAACTCTAACTTGAACATTATAAATTCACTACGAACGAAACTGCGAAGCTGTTCACAAAGCTTTTCCCTGCAATAATCAATAAGTGAGTGATTGATTGAGATAGTCCGTCAGCTATTTGCTATTATTTTAGTTGAAAGGAGCTTTGGTAGATTATCGAACTGTGTCATTTCTTTCTGCGCAAGTCATTCTTCAGATCACCTCTCTACTTCATTTCGTCGCGTCCCGAACGTGTGTTTTTTTGTATACTTCACAGTTATAGTGTTGACACTGTTGATAGTATCATTGCTCACAATTACTACTTAAATATTCCAAATTGCAGAAACTATCAACAGCATCAAACTACTGCCCCGACAAAAATCGCTCCAAATAGCCACCACACACTCCGTGCTCCAGTTAAAGGGTTTAAACGTCCGTCTACAACCCTGGTACGCACCCATGCCTATGCTCACTCTCCTCCGATATCAACGAAAGTGTTGCCCTGAATTCCAAACTGAGAAGTTGTACAACTTTTGGCCTCCCCGAAAACGTTTTTTCTGGGACTCACAACCCCAACCCTCCAGTCCCCTCTCCACACACAACAAGGCTAACATGGTCCTTTGAAATAATAATGTCTGAAACCGGTGGTAAGTACCGTCAATCCGAGAAAAAACGATCTATGCCCCGCAATTTGGCACATACACCCCATCCCCCCCCCCCAATTCCCCAATCCCCCCCCCCCCCCCACCCCATACCCATAACGGATAACCCGAGCTCGGCCTGTGTATCAAGTTTGCTGTCTGTGATTCTTAATTAAGGTGGAATGGAGGAAAACAAGCTTTTAGCCATGCCCTAAAATCGAACGTCTCAAGTATTGTGCAACAGTTTAAGCTCCCATGTGAGTTTCTCACAGCGCTTGAACCAAGCCATATCGATAAAGAACCCAGAAAGCCAAAAGGCTTAGTGATTCCTTGACTCATTTCTGACAACCTATGGCCAGACACGAGGACGAATTTGGAAGTGTACCAGCACCTATTATGTGCAACGGTGTGACATGTCTAAACCAATCTTGATCACTTCAATGGGATGCCTTTTGCACTTAATAAGAAGCTATGCACACTAAATAAATTTAAACACGGATCAGATCAAATAATCTGGAACTTCCCGTATTTAAAAGATTCCCCACTTCGACTTCTGTTGAACTCTCATCACACCTGACCCCAAATAATGGCGCTTATAAAGTCATCAGGTGAACACAAATACCAAGTAGAGCTTCATCCATCTTGGTGGAGTCGGGTTAAAATGCTTTACAAGCTCGAGATTTACCAAAATATCAGCCTTCCGCAATACTCTTTTCACCGGTTCCCGTTGGCCCGTGATAAAGAAAAGTTACAAGTTGTCAGACTTTGACTTCTTCTGGTGACCTCAGATGACCTGCGCTCAGAAAGGGTTATGTATAATCAATCATGGATACACATATCACAGAAGGCTTCTTCCATCTAGATGTTGTCCCCCCCCACCCGAGTTATTGTGTTCAATTTTGTAAAATGTAAATGTGTTGAATTTGGCCCAATATCGATTTCCCAAAACCTTTATATTTTGCAAAAGGTGACCCCGATCCACAAACCACAAACAACTATAGGGTCATGTACCGTCCATAAGAAAGCTTTACAACAAAATTCAACTTAATCAAACAAACCATCCTGGACTAATCGTTTGTACAAAGTCTTCATACTTTGCCCCCTGGTTACACCACCCTCGGTGACCTCTGACCTGGGTCCTCATCTGGGAACACACTAAACCAAGTATGATCGTTCATCCATCGAATTATCGCGCCACACACACGGGCACAAACACCCACAACACACAACACACCACACTCTATCATGACTGTATAGATTCCTCTGCACTTTGGTCGAGGGATCAAAAGATGTTTTAAAAAATACCCTGATGACTTTCTTAGAAGTAAACACTTACTACTACCTAATAACACCTACAAAAGTTCAGAGGCAGTCAATACTATGCTCGTTTGTGCGACGGTGATTTAAAACGATAGACAATATTCGCACCTCTCGATTGTAGTTCTTTATTCAGTCTTGTGCTGTATTGATGCTTCCTCGTCCATTATAAAATTGGGCGTCTATTATATAGTGAATATAATGCTTTGTGCATTATTCATCACTAACCCCACTGCTTGCCCCTGTGAAGTGTTTTTGTTGCTTGAAACGTATCATCCATAAGCGTCTCGTCTGGACAAATTCCACAAGAATCTGAACTATTCGAAGGAGAGATCACTACAAGGAACAGTCGAACAATATTGATTACTTGACTGAAAATAACGAGAACTAGAATGCAGTTATCACTTGTTTTAACCTTTGAATCCTTTGTTTTGCCTTTCCCTAAACATAATGTCCGATATTATCAGAGCACTAGAGAGCCAATTCGCAACAGTAAAGTTCCTTCCTGAATCTTATTATGATCTAGGATGACTCTCCTTTGAAACTATATATTAAATAGTTGGAACGGAACTAGGGCTGACGTGCTAAACGTTCCTTCTGGGAAAAAAAGTACAAGCACAACAAAACAAAAAACGAATATACAGGATGTGAGCGAACAAAATAAAATAGCAATTAAAACACATAATCCTCCAAGGCTTGCGTGAGATGCACTTACTTCAGGTATAGCCTTTTCTTGCCGAAGCACAGGAATCTATGGCTCATGCACCGTGCTATTTGTTGTGTGTCTGTGTCTGTGTGTGTGACACCCTTGTCAGCAACGATATCTAACGTACGCAACTGGTACGAGTTCAATTAGTATGTGGGTTGCACTCATGGGGAGGATGACCCCTATTGTTTCTGGGTGCCCGTTTCAAGTTCATTCAAGGTTCAGAGAGGGCAAAGTTCAAAAAGCTTGTCAGCACGATACCTATCGAACTGCGAGTATCTATCAAGTTCAAATTGTGTATGTGGGTAGCCAAGTTAGTGATATAATAACCCTATTGTTTTGGTGTTCCAGGATCACGGTCATTCAAAGTCACCATATGAATGGTGCGTGGGATTTCCGAGAACAAGCAAGAGGTACGTGCTGTGATGGTACGGGTTGGTGATAGTGAACTAATGATAGGGAATACCTGAAAAGCGCTTTGACGAAGTCTCCGACTTGGAAAGCGTATATAAGAACGACTTATTATTATTATTAAAAAAGGATGGTCAGGCTTTGACAACCACATTTTAAAACCATATAAATCAGTCAAATTGTAGGTAAAATTGTCATAATTTTACCACGTCCAAAATGTGTCAGGGATTTCGTTTCTGTAAAGATCACGTGGGTAATGCCGGTCAGTAACTTAGTTAGTTAGTTGGTTAGTTAAGGAACTTAAAGTAGGTGAGTTCTTCTTATCTTAACAAATTGAATGGAAACGTTAAGCATGGAGTTATCAATCTCCAACCATTGAACATTATTATAATTCACTACGAACGAAGAAAAGCGAAAGCTTTCAAGCTTTCCTGCGAATAATCATAAGTGAGTGATTGATTGAGATAGTCAGTCAGCTAGTTAGCTATTTAGTTAGTTGATAGCTTTTGTAGATTATCGAACTGTTTCATTTCTGCGCAAGTCATTCATTCAAATAACTCTCTACTTCATTTCGCCCCGCCGAAAGCGTGTGTTTTTTGTAAATACTTCAGTATAGTGTTGAACTGTGTGATAGTATTCATGCTCACACATTATACTGAAATATTCCAAGATTGCAGAGAAAGTCTATTCAACGGCATCAAAAACTGCCCGACATCGCTCCAAATAGGACACAACGCGTGCGTCAAGTTAAAGGGTGGAAACGTACGTCTACAAAAACTGTACGCACACATGGCACTATGCTCTCCTCCTCCGAACTATAATGAAAGTGCCCGAAATTCCAAACTGAGGAAAGTGTACAACTTTTGGCTCCACGAAAACGTTTTTCAGCGACTCACAACACCCAAACCCTCCAGTCCTCTCCCACACACAACAGGCGGAACAGGTCCTTGAAATAAGAATGTCTGAAAAATGGGCGGAAAAAGTACCGTCCCAAAATCCGAGAAGAAAACGATCTATGCACCCGGAAAATTTGGCACATACACATCCCCCCCCCCCCCCACCCCATACCCTAACGGCTTACCCGAGCTCTGGCCTGTTGCAAAGTTTGCATTTCCTTGTGATTTATTAATTAGGTGGAATGAGAGGAAAAACAATGCTTTTATATCCATCGGATGCCCTAAAATCGAACGTCTCAAGTATTGTGACATTTATAGCTCCCCATGGAGTTCTCATCGCTTGAACCAAGCCATATCGAATAAAGAACCAGAAAAGCCAAAAGGCTTATTGATCCCTTGACTCATTTCTTTACAAACCTAGGGCCAGACCGAGGACGAATTGGAAAGTGTCCAGGCTTTCATTAGGGGCCGTGTGACATGTCTAACCAATCTTGTCACAAGCAATGGGATCCTTTGCACTTAAGAAAGCTATGCACACTAAATTTAAACTGAATCAGTCAATAATCTGCACTTACCGGTATGTAAAAGATTCTCCCACTTCGACTCTTTGACCTCTCACCTGACCCCAAAATAATGGTGCTTATAAGCATCATGGGAACAGACATACCAAATGAGCTTCATCCATCTTGGTGGAGTCGGGTTAAAATGTTTACAAGCTCGGAGATTTACCAAAATATCAGCCGTCCGCAACTCTCTACACAGGGTACCTTTGCCCTTGATAAAAAAAGTTCCAGGTTGTCAGACTTTGATCTCTTCTGGTGACCTCAGATGAACCTGGACCTCAGAAAGGGTTTAATGTATAACATCAGGGAATACACATATCAAATATAGGCTTCTTCCATCTAGATTTGTCGATTATTGTGTTCAATTTTTTAAATGGTAAAATTTGTGTTTGAATTTTGGCCAAATACGATTTTCCCAAATTTATATTTTTTGACCAAAGTGACCCCATCCACACCAAAAACACTGGGGTTCATGTACCTCCATAAGAAAGCTTTACACTAAATTCAACTTGATCTGACCAACCATTGGCGGACTATCGTGTTTACAAAGTCTTCATACTTCCCCGGTTACCTCGGTGACTCTGACCTGCTGGCTCTCATGGGGAACACACATACCAAGTATGAGCTTCACCATCGATAATCGCTCACACACACACGGCACAAACACCACACCACACACACCTCTATCATGACGTATATTGGGATTCCTCTGCACTTTGGCGCGGGATCACAAAGTGAATGTTTTACCGATGACTTTACTTAGAAGTAACACACTACTAACTAATAACACCTACCAATATTAGAGGCAAGCTGCAAATACTGATGACTCGTTTGTGCAGACGTGATTTAAAACGATAGACAAGATTCGCAACCTCTCAATACGTAGTTCTTTATTCAGTCTTGTGCTGTATTGATGCTTCCTCGTCCATATAAAATTGGGCATCTATTATATAGTGAATATAATGCTTTGTGCATTATTCATCACTAACCCACTCTTGCCACTGTGAAGTGTTTTGTTGCTTGACGTATTCATCGCATAGCGTCTCGTCTGGACAATTCACAAGAACTGGATATTCGAAGGAGAGATCAATACAAGGAACAGTCGAACAAAATTATGATTACGTGAATGAAAATAACGAGAACTAGAATGCAGTTATCACTTGTTTCTAACTTTTCGAATCCTTGTGTTTGCTTCCCTAAACATAATGTCTTATTATCAGAGCATAGAGAGCCAATGTCGCAACAGAAAGGTTCCTGAAATCTTATTATATCTAGGATGACTCTCTTTTGAAACTAATATATTTTAATAAGTTGGAACTGAATATGGTCTGAAGTCAACGTTCCGTTCTGGGACAAAAAGTAAAAGCAAAACAAAACAAAAAAGAATAATACAGGATGTGAGGAACAAATAAAAATAGCAATATAAAACACATAATCCTCCAAGGCTTGCGTGAAGAGTGCACTTACTTCAGGTATAGCCATTTTCCCTTGCGACGCAACCAGAATCTATGCAGTCATGCCCGTGCGATGGGGTGTGTGTGTCTGTGTGTGTGTGTGTGTTACACCTTTCAGCACGATATCTAACGTACGCAAACTGGTATCGAGTTCAAATTAGGTATGTGGGTTGCACATATGGGGAGGATGACCCCTATTGTTCTGGGTGCCCGTTTCAAGTTCATTCGGGGTCACGAGAGGGCAAAGTTCAAAAAGCTTGTCAGCACGATATCTATCGAACGCGAGTATCTATCAAGTTCAAATTGGGTATGTGGGTAGCATTATAGGAGGAATGAACCCTATTGTTTTGGTGTCATGTTCACGGTCTCAAGGTAACCATAGGAAATCGTCAATATAGCTCGGCAACGAAACATTTTGGTGACTGTCCCGTAATGAAAGTTTCGTTTCGTCCTGGGTGAAATACACCTGGTGACCGATTTTGACCCCATCCTTTGACCTTTTTCGACCCTATTTGACCTTTTGACCTGGTGATTTTGGCAGTTTTTTTTTGATGGCCAGATGCATCGTGTTAAGACAACCAAAAAAGTCAATGACACACTCCCAACCTACTTCCTTACTAGATTAACTCTCATCACACCTATCTCAATGAAATTTGGACGTCTCAAGACACTAAAACACTGAAATGTGAATGCATTTTGCATTTGAACATCTGCTCGTCAGCCTAATAATCTAATGAAGGGGGCAATATCTTTAAGTTCAAATTAAGTGTGTGGATTGTACACATAAGAAATTAACCCTATTGTTTTTGGTATCAAGGTCCAAAGGTCATTCCAGTACACCATAGGACAATCCTTATATCTCGCAACGATTCATTGTACAGAAAAGGGAGAACAAGCATATGGCCAACCCAACTCAAATATTCCCCTAGTGAAGACAAGTAAAAATTCTTGAACTTGTCCATGTTATGTATTCCTTGATATGTTTGAGTATTGGACTAGCCACAAATATTTCCCCACGTTAAGACAGTAACAATTCTGAATTGTGCATTTTTATATTATTCCTGATATGTTTGAGTATGGACTAGCACCTGTGTGACCAGCCATATGTAGCGTTGTTACTCCTGATCAGTAGTGGTGCTGCTACGGTTGGGTTGGCAATTTTTTGTCTTGCACAACGCACCCCCCCCCCCAGGTTTCAATTGCACTACGAAAATTGAAAAAATGTCACCCAATTTTGAAGTCTGCATCAACTGCATTTATGGACAAATTCTATTGCAAGGCAGAAACTCCTCTGCTTGGGTATACTTCCTCTCATTTAGTGTACCTTTTTGACACCAAAGTGTTGTGTTTTCCCCGGTCATGAAATCTGGATTGCTCCCACCCACCCCCTCCCCAATACAAATATTTCCCCCAGTGCATGACAGTACAACTTCTTGAATTGTCATTTTATTGTAATTCCTGAAGTTTGAATATTGGATAGCACCAGTGACCAGCCTATATGTCCCTCCCGTCAGTAGTGGTGGTTTGCTACGGGGTGGGGGTGGCACTTTTGGTCTTGCATGGCACCCCCCCCCCCACCGGCCAGGTTCATAGGCCAGCTCCAATGAAATTGAAAAATGTAGCCCTAAATGAAGCCTGCACACTGCATTAATTGACAAATTCCGAATTGCAAGGCATAAAACGGTCTCTTCTTGCGGTTACTTCCTCTCATTTAGTGTCCTTTTTGACCACCAAAGTGTTGTGTTCCCCGTTCCAGAAATCTGGATTGCTCCCTCCCACCCACCCCCCCCCCTCCCCCATACAAATATTTCCCCCCCAGTGAAGACAGTACAAATTCGTGAATTGTGGTCATTTTTATTGTAATTCCTGATCTGTGTTGAATATTGGACAGCACCAGTGACCAGCCTATATTTACCCTCCTGATGCAGTAGTGGTGTTGGTTACGGGTGGGGGTGGCAATTTTGGTCTTGCATGCACCCCTCCCCCCCCCCCACCCAGGTTCATATGCAGCTCAGCATGAAAATTTGAAAAATGTGCCCTATTTGACGCCTTCATCACTGCATTTATTGACAATAGTTCCTAATTGCAAGGCAGAAAACGTCTCTTCTTGCGTATACCTCCCTCTCATTTTAAGTGTTTATATTACATTTCTTCCCCGTGGCCATTTTCTCAGGGAAGGTAAAACATTGGGAATAGTAACCATGGATATCAATGAGAGGGTTGTAGGGGGGGGGGAGACAACTGGCATGTTTCCAAAGGCCTATATTATAATTTACCGAGAGGGGGAAATGCAAGTTTTTTGCTTAACATTAATATGCCAAGAACGGTGTTATGATCTTCAAATTTCCCATTTTAACTAGGTATCACAGCAGAAATGCACACCAGGAAATGTCCTGCTGATTATTAGAACACCTATGTGGCCCAGCCATAATCCTTTTCAACCACTGCCTACATTGTGTGTATACTATTATAAGCCTTCAGTTTGACTCAACATTGATCCCCATCCCTACAAGGATTCATCTCTCACGTTGTGTGTGTAGCTGTGAAAACACCAATAAACTTTGACTGCCTGTCAACATTCAGTTGTGAAAGGTACAACTGGCCAACCGGCAATGCTCAGGAGGATTGAGAGTGTGTAATCCAATTATTCCTGTGTGCACTCAGTCTAACTGATTAACCGATTGTTTACTTTGACGTTAACACTTCTCTTATGCATGCAAGAGCACACTTCAGGATGTAAAGTACTTGACAGGCAGGACTGACTATTGGGTTATCCTTAGCATTACCTGTGAATTCACCGACAAGCCCTAATGAGGGCATTAACTGTGGTGTGTGCAGCAGTGAGAGGGTAGTGAGTTGGGAGGAAGAAGACGCAAGGGTCAAAGAAGCTTCTGGAGTGTGGAAGGGCACCACATATTATACACCAATATCTATATATGATTATTATATATCTATTATATATATATATATATATCTATATATTATAATATATATATATATAAGATATATATATATATATATATATATATATATATATATATATAATATATATAATATAGACAATAGGCAAAAACTGTAAACCAACAATGCTAACGAAATGATAGGCTTGGATCTCGAATGATATTGCGAAATAAGCGATTGACAGAAAAATGTGAGTAAAACAGCCGATATGTTTTGGATGCAGAGCTTTCGGACAAAGATAATAGTCCTTCGTCAGTGAAGTGACACAGAAGTGAGGTATATATAGAATCTATTATATAATATAGATATATCTATATATAGATACTATATATATAAGATATATATATATAATATAAGTAGGTTGTCGCTCTCAAAAAAGATGAGTGATCGATACGTGTAGAGTTGTACTATACAATGAAAAAACGTGGACATATTAAATTAGGAGTCATTTGCTACTCCAGTTTAACGGCCGGGAAGGCGATCGTCAGGAAACTGATCACTCCTAACATGTCGCGTACAACGGACTACCCAAGGGCAAAGAATTTTCCCCCAGAAAGCCCGTAAGTGACCTCTTCAAAGGACAAACTGAAAGAAGACAGATAACAACAGAATACGAATAGTGAAAATGTATTCGTTAGTGCTGACAAGACACCATGTAACATGTACAAACTGGACCCACCCGCAGTACCAGAAATGGTAACCGATAATGTATCCCAGAAGTACAACTGGCCAACCGGACATCATGACAGGACATGAAAGAGCAAGGGGCAAACTTGGCAAAAAAGCTAAAATAGAGGACAGAATCAACCAGGGACGGCACCAAACAAGCTTTTTTAACCATCAAAACCATAAGGAGAACTTTCCGCAAAACATCAAGTGCAGCTTATCAACCCTCCTAAACCAGAAACGGCCGTGTGAGCAAGGCTATGCTGGACCGTATCAACAATGAATCGCCCCAAAACATCAAAGTGAACCAATGGCGTAACACCAATGCCGTCCTGAATTGGTTCGACCAGCTGAACGACAACCCAACCTCAAATTTCATACTTCGTCATGTGGACTTCTACCACATCCATTACCGATCAAGCTCTTAGTGGAGTCACTAGCATGGGAAACAGCACACGACTGTAAGCCGGACGAAGCGAGACCATCAGTACCGCGCGCCCATACTCAATGACACAAAGGGCGTAGTATGGGAAGGGACCACGGGCTGAAAAGTACCGTTCAGACAAACTCATCTGCAAAGCCTCCTGGAGTGACGTCAACTTGCAAACCGGCACATACAAACCGTACCGTAAACCAACACGACAGCCCCGTCTACATCAACCGACAAAACAACACACCCCCCATCGATAATGAAGAACCTCCCCGTGGGCGCAATAACAGCGTATCTCGGACATAGCATCTAGCCAAGAGGAATTTGAGGAAGGCAGCCCCAGCATTACCGCGACGCCCAGAATCCCCCGGTCACAACCCCGAAATGACCTACAGAAAAACTGCGAACCCCGCGACCGTGGCAAGAAATCACGATCGCGGAGGGTTATATGGTTCAACCCCCCTTCAGTCAGCCGACATAAACCAACCTAGGGAGCAAGTTCTTCCACTCAGCAGCAACCACTTCCCACCCGCACAAACTGAGCAAGATATTCAACAGATCAACTTGAGGTCAGCTACAGCTGCATAAAGAATCTGAACCAGATCAAAAGGCCAACTCGCGAGCTGTTAAAAGCACACACCCAACTGACCACCACGCAGAAAATGCAATTGGCAGAAAACCAGAAGCTGCCGGGCCCAACGCAAACTGCCTGACCACCAACACCGTTCTACAAGGCCAACAGTCCACACCCGAAGGAGGCAGTGACGTCACATACATCGGACGGCCAGCGGGCCCTTCCAGACCCGTTACATAACCATCGACAAAATCTTTCCTCTCGACCGATACCAAAACGAACGTTCTCTCTAAATACATCTTGGAGCTGAAACGCGACGGCCGCAGCCACACCATCAGATGGGGATATATTCCATAGAATCCAACACCCGGAAGTTGGAAATCACGCGAGCCGGGGGAGCCCCTACTGAACCAGAAGACCGAGGCCTGATATTGAACCCTCCGTCATTCCAAGCACACACAAAAGAAAACCAACCAGACGTGGACCCAATAGGTATCCGCGTTGTAACGCGACAGTTGAGTGATCAGTAGTACTGGACCTCCTAATTAATATGTAAACTGTTCACATTTATATAATATATATATCTAGACTATATATATATATATATATATATATATATATATATAGAAACGGCAAAGATCTTGTCTGTTTCTATTATCACTCTTTGTATTATTATATGCAGCAGATATATTTGTTATGGGAGGTGCTGTATGGGGTGGGCCATATAGAGAGACATTTCCCAACCCCACCAAGTTAGTGGAGGGAAATGTGATTTGAAAGCCTTGTGAAAAGTTTTGACCCTAAAAATGGCAATAAGAGGCAATTTGATGATGGGTTAATGGTATTGATACAACAATGTATTTTTAACAGTTATGCACTTGCCAATTGCATGACCCACCCCTTGTTATACCCAACAAGGTGAGTCCCATTGCACTCTGGGTGGGTCAACAAAATGATGCACCCCTTATCACTTTTGTGCCTTGAAAAAATAGATGAACATTGATATCAAACAAACCCACAGTCACTTAAAAGACCACAGACTACTCTTCAGTACAAATTAAACGATTGATGGCAATGACTTCCCTCAGTCCTCATTAGTGATTAAACCGACATATGGTACAGTGAACCAAACATGTTAGAAACATGCTGTTGGAACTGAATGTACCTACAATGACTCACCTTGGTCCAGGGTATTGGAGGATGCAATTGACATATATATGCCTGTATTCTCTTCTCTTCCCCTCCCCACCCATATACCCCCCCCAAAAGGAGGTTGTTTTTTTGTTGATGATGTTGATGCTGTTGATGATGTTGGTCGTCATTCCCAAGGACTGCACTTCATTCATTCTAATCTGTTTTGACCACACAGTCACACTTTAGGCGTGATAAATTTCGATAAAGTGATCCTCACTATTTAGCCTTGCCTTCGAGTCTGCTACTCAGTGTTGCGGTCGCTGGGGCTTCCCACCCTGAATGGAAAACGTTGCCCTCACCTGGTTTTGACTCGTGCTTTTAACCTTCACTTTTCTTTTCAATGATACACTTTATTGTGTTACCCGGTTTATTTTTCAGTATTTTTACTTCAATGCCTCAGTTGACTTTTTGACCTGGGTCAAAAGCAAGCAATTCTTGCGGTTAGTAAATATTGCCGGTGATTGGGTCGTTTTTGGGTGGTTGTGGGTTGAGTTGGCAACACCCATCTTGCAGGGTTTTGATATAGCTTATCATCAGGGAATCCACAAACCTGGTAAGGGGAATCAATGTCGGTAAAAAAGGCAGGAATCACTACGCGAGTTGCGTTTCTTGTTGCTATCGTCCTCCCCGTTGTTCGTCGTGTTTGTCAAGGCAAATAGAGTCGGATACTCCAGTTTTGCTGGGTGTTCCGCTGGGTTGGTAATTTTACATTGGTCAGTGTGGTTATGAGGTCGGATTCGCTCGCTCCATTGCACTGAAGTACCCACCAGAACTATTTCATAGCTAATATTCACATATAAATACCATTAATATCCATTATATTACCATTATATATAGGGGGTATTCCAGGATCACCCCTTCTTACGATTCATGTAAAATATTCCCTTTCCAAAGTTCAATCCATTATGCAGAGGAATTGCGAAGCGTGGATTTTTTTTTTTTAATTTGATACAAGCGGTAACTAACTCAAAATCATCAGAGGGCTGTATGGGTGCCCCCCTTACAAAACAAAAATTCAGAACGAAAGAAAAGTGTATTAGGAAGAAAGAAATATTACAAGAATAATGCGGGTTGTACATTATTAAAACAAATAATATACCATAATGGCTTCTTGTCCAATTGTGCGCATACATTTTTGGACTTTGGTGTTGGACTTTAATGCTCCCTTAGAGATAATATGAGTCTCGTTATACTTAATCCTGAAGTTGTTCCTGGTAAAATCTCTGGTTTAAATTCCAAATGCTATGTTCACCTCAACTTAGGCTACTGTAGAGGACCTCACAACCGGTAAAATTTATCCAGGCAATTATGGTTCCCTCTCCTCCAGACAGGAAAGCAAGACTACGTGTTCACTCTTCTGAGTTCTGTACCTGTTTAGTCACTCGCTCATCTTCCTACCCCCCCCCCCCCCCCCAAAAAAACAAAACAAAAAACCTAACCATATACATTCATTCACTGAGATGCGGAGGAGAGCCGCTGTCCGCGAAACCATGGTCGAATCTACACCAGAGTGCATAAGCTTTTATTTTTTTAACTTGGCTTAACCCCGAAAACGGGGGATCGTCGTGGAACGTAGGTGCAGCGCGAATACTATCACTACCATTGAAAACAAAGCAACAGACAAAAAACAGTATGTTTATATATGCCTAGCCGCGTTTTGTAGTAATGTTGTACAAATCCACCTGACACAGTGCTGTGTAATGTCAGGCAGCAGTTGTGTCACGAATGTTTTACTTGCGTACACGTCCACAACGTGCGTCACTGGTGTACTGTACCTTCTCCTGGACCACGCTAAAGAGGATCCCGCGGATTGCAGTGGAATCAAATATGTTTATATTCGTTATATAAGTTACAAGTTTCAGTTTTCCATAAGATTGACTGCTCTTCAGTTCCAGATATAATGGTATTTGTTATTTTGCTTGAATTTTACATGAATCCAATTACTAAGTTCGTTCAGTGTGAATGTTTCCTGACCTACTATTAAATTAGTAGTAAACAGTTTTTCTCAAGTTATTGTGACTGAATACACACTACTGTTTTTCTGCTTGTGGCTAATCACACAATGGTCCTTTATTTCCACTGAAGGGGTTGTCGAGGCAACCATTCACGGGGGAAGGTTGGGCATGCACGAGCTCCATCCTGTACCAAATGTTTTGACAAAAACTTCCCTGACGTGTTTTTACGTTGTGGGCGTTGGCAGCATTCATACAACTGCGTTGACATGCAGTTGAGTAGTGCAAATTTGTTTTGAAAAATGTTGTAGAGTGAGTGAAAATCTAAGTAATGTATACCCCTGACGGGCCATAAATACCCAATCTTGGCTCAACATATATAACACTAGCGTAACTTTGAGTACCCGTTCTCGTTGTAGCACAACCTAAATTATGATAACATACCTTGGATCACTACTATATGCAACTGGTAAACGTTTAGTGGTGTGTCTTTCAGTAACGGCCATAAATACACATATTATATTGGATCACTAATATTCACTGTGGTGAAAACATTGGGTAACGTGTAGATACTTAACGACCGCAAATACACATCTTGGGTCACTAATATATACCTCGTTGAAACGTTAATGAGTTAACGTTGTATACACCTAACAGTCATAAATACACATCTTGGAACAACTAGATATATGCCCTGGTGCAAACGTTGAGTAAGTTCTTTACCTAACGGTTCACAAATACACATCTTCGATCAACTTGATTTTACCTCGGTGGAAACGTTTAATTGAGTAGCGCGTAACACCCCAGGTAATAGACACACATAATCACACCACCTTCGACAATAGTGAGAACGTTGAGTGCGTGTATACACCCAACTGTCATAATACACATATTGGATCAACTAATGTATACAACCCCTGTGAAAAGTTCATTAAAGTGTAGGTAGACACCTACGATCATAATACACATCTATATTTCACTAAGATTTGCCAGTGAAACGGTCAACACCTAGTTCGAGAATCTATCATCATCATGAACTTTCAATATGAAGAAGGAGATTCCATAAAAAAAAATTTCTTCCCTAGTAATAGCAAATATTTTGTTTCCTATATTGGGCGTATTTTTATTTTCGGTTGAATGTACGTTGCGATAACTACCCTACCCGTAAAAGTTGAGCCAAACACTAACATCGTAATACACTTGTAGCCGCCGTATCAGAGTATAGGTAGCGAAGCGCCGTACCCCCACGCTCCAAGCTTATCTGGCCCAGTTCCAAGTCTCACGCTGGATCGTTGTCGTCGTCGGTCCCCTGTGGAAAATGACGGTTCCGATTATACCACAGGGGTGCATCATAACCTAACGCAAAGCAAACACATTGTGTCAATTCATCCATCGTGTAAATTCGAACCAGTAAGAAAAGAAGAGAGGTATAGGAACATCTGATCACACTCGATCTCTCGACGACTTTCAATACTGTTTTTCATGCTTCGTTTAGGGCTCCATACGCCTTCGAGCTGGCGAGCATTGTTATTTCTGGAGCACCTAATAAACCATCTGTTCTCAAATTTCTTGAAAAAAAAAAAGGCCTGGGCCAGTATCATGGTGCTTTTTTTTTCTATTCACTTATACATCCTCCTCCCTGCCGAAAACATCAGGGGGGGTAATAATCTGCAAATTAGGAGTAACAACATCACGTCACGCAGCCAGACTGCCAGTCCGTTTCCCCGTTGGTTTACCACCCTCGAGAAATTGCCTAATGTGAGGAATTCCTCCTGCGGGAATTTTTGTGTTAGCCTTGTCTTTCTCTATTTCTCTAAATGATGGTGCTGACAGGTGAAGAGTCTTCACCTGTCAGCACCATCATTTAACTGAAATGATCCGATCATAGATCTAGTCACGACGGATAAATTTAGACTGACGATGCATGACTCCGTCACCTCCAACCTTGATATAATAATGATGTTCCAGAGCATAAGAAGGGACGGCGTTTTCCCCCCCCCCCCCCCCCCCGCAGCATGAAACACACAGACACGAGTGCGGGAAATAAGAAGGTATTGACGTTTTATTGATATATCATCCATCGAAAGCGATTTTGCATAGTCACTCTCGGTCAATGGCTCAACAATTCGAATTCACTTGTCGAATGTTATTCAACGCTTTTCCAAGGTTATTCCAACGGTCAGATACATAGAAAAACAATGTTTTGTACAACAGAATTAGGCACACGTGCTTCACGTAAAGTCGAACAGAAAACTATGGTTTATCAGTCCGTTCGAATTGGTTCACGAGCGAGTTTCAGATCAAATCGAAAAAAAAAATTGCTTGTATAGTCATGGTTCCAATCAAGCGGAAATGCCGTACGCACCTGTTCATATAAAAGTAACATGACATGACTGCGATCTAGTTTGGAGGGTATCTTTTTTTGTGAGTACAGTACATTTATTGTGTTTGCCTCAAGCTGACACCTTGTAAACACGGCAACTCGGCAAGTGTATAGTGCTCCAGAATCAGTCAACGAATCAGTGAGCCTTCGGGCTGTCTTGTTATTCTTGCAATTGGAGAAAAGGGTGAATCGATTGTTGAATTTCGATCGCTCGAACTGGCTGCGAGAATCAATAGATTCACCACATCGATCTTTTTATTTTTACAAACTTTCGATCAAGGCACATCACATTTGTCCTTCCATTTATAGCTTATGTGTTAATCTTGCAAACGAGTCCGTGGGTATCATCGTATTGAGATAGAACGGACGAACAGTACGAGGGGGGATCGTCCAGAAGAGCAAGGTACTCTGATTCGGTTTGAAGTACGAATTTGGAGTTCGACTGAATGTGTCAACTTCAGTCAGAATATGATGGATATTCTGATGTTTGACTTATGGCAGTCCGCTCAATAGTGATAAGCATATACGCTACGTAATACACCATGCGCATATTGGTATGTGGGCAACCTGACGTGCTACTTAAACTCATTTATAAGAAACATATTTATGGGCAACGCATGCTCACCTAATTATAATACAATAAAAAAAAAAATAAAAATAAAAAAAAAAAAAAAACAAAACACAATAAAAAAAAAAGGGAGGTAATTATTAAAAAAAAAAAAAAAAAATAATTAAAAAGATAAAAAAAAAAAAAAAAAAAATAAAAATTATCAAAAAACAAAAAAGTAAAATATACTGACAACAAACAAAAAAAGATAATAAGAAACAAAAAAAAATAAAGAAAAATCAAAATAATAAAATAAAATAAAATTATAAAAAAAAAAAAAAAAAAATACACCGCATTTCGGGGATACTATGGGTTTGGCAACGTCCGGCCACCGCCCCGGCCCCGCCGCCGCGTCCGCCGGATGATGTTCGTGTTAACTCTCTAACGCAATTTCCAAGTGACACGAAACTTTGCACACAATTTCGCCTTAGATCTCTGACGGTCGAATGTGGGCGTGTCGCAGCACCACTCTAGCGGCGGCCATCCTTGGATTTCCAGAGAAACGTTTCGCACGTTTCGGAACAAAACCATCATTTTCAGACCATAGTTCACCCCATAGGGTCCCACCCAACACCTTTCGATTTTCTGACAGAATGATTTGTAATGCAGATTTGCAGTTTTCGAGCATGTTTGTTGGTGCATGGCACGAACCGGAACGAAACCTCCCGCTTCCCTGGGTTTCCAATAAAATCTCTTCTGATACAAAGGCAGGCGAACAATGTCACCCTCTGATGTGGGGATAATACACTTGGCGGTTCATCACCCGCCAGGCGATTTCTAGTTGTATTCGATATTATAATGTGTAACGTTAATATTAACCACGTATTATGCGAGTTAACGTGTACGTAGACGATGATATTACTTACGTGCAAATGCTGTCCCCAAACTGGCACCGTCAACTGAACAGGGCTATTAGGGAACATTTACAAGAACTAAGATAACGGAAGAGAGTAAATTAGGTCTGCAGTAACGTGGTGTTCACAGGTACTTTACATTAAACGACAAGATAGTAAAAGACACAGCAGAACTGAATGAATATATAGACAAGTACAAAACAATATATAAACAGACATACAACCAAAATGGTGAAGCCAGAATCTACGAAACCGACCGCTCCGACTCGGCTACTAATTGACTGACCAAGAATCGTGCAGCGCAGCCAGCAGCGACCTCGTCTTCCAATACTGTGATACCCTAAACTTAGACGGGAGATGGCGCCTGACATAATGCCTGGCGCATGACAATATTGTTAATCACTCCGTTAACTCATATGGAAGGGGGGCAAGTCCGAAGTGACGTACGTAATAAGCCAATACGTACTAACGTTGGCAGTATGACGTTCATTAAGTGATAACTTTTACTTGACTACGTAATGTGTCATTACCTCGCACAATATATACGCTAGGTGTCGAGTTCCGAACTATGTGATTAAGCGTAATGCTACATTACGGTAGGCTACGTTACCGGTTATGGTACGTGTAACCAGACCCTCTTACCTTTTAATACTATAAAGCGGATTAAATATTATATTAAGTTGTAATCTTAATCTCCTATTTATGCAGACGGTATTGTGCCTCTATTATATTTCAACCAGGGGTGGCGGCCAGCGGGGGGCAGGGGAGGTGCATGCCCCCCCTCCCCCCGTCGCGGAAAGCCTGGCCCCCCCGTTGGGGAATTTTTTTCCCATCTCGTCGGGGAGCCGATTTGGTACGCTAAAATTACACACCCCGACGATGGTTTTTTGCCCCGACTTATTTCCAACTTTCTTTATAGTGAATTCCTATATACTGAAGCGGAAAATTTTTTTTGGCGCGCATTCGCGCGCCTCATATCTTTCTAGTAATGCAGAGTTCTTCGCTCGAGTTTACGATCAGTGTAATCATCTTCCTACATGCTATACAATCGTGGAATATACAGATAAGATACACAAGCCTCATGGATAACTTCGAAAGTTCCTGCCAAAGAGATTAAGGTTTTACAATTCGTTTGGGGAGGATGCTCGTTCTGGCCGTCTATCATGTTTGCCTCTGTGTAGAGTGGTGGGTGGCTTTCACGACTCAGTGCCCAGGGTGTTTCCTGTGCAGTTATTGGGAATACTGACCTAAGTTCTACTATAAGGGCGTCTGATTTGGAGTGGAAGCTATTGGGGAAAGTAAACTTGCTCTTCCACATGTGTATTTCATTTTTTTCGTTTTTTTTCTTCAGCAAATGTTTCAAAATGACAACATAAAAAATGCGGTTTTGACTTGGGGGTTGGGGTGATCCTCGTCGGGGCACTTGGCCCCCCGTCGGGGAACTCGGACCCCCCGTCGGGATCCTGGCGCCACCACTCTGTGTTCACCCCCATGCATATAAGGATCCCATGTCTCTTGTAGAGAGAGACGAGGGGTTGTACACGTGGAGTGACGGAAGGGTTGGAAAATATAATGTTACGCACGTAAATCATGTTGTGCATACGTTATTTTTTCTACTTGTTCTTACTCTCAAATTTACGTTTCGTCGCGGCTTCGTTTACATTGGTGGCAGCGGTGTTTGTATTCATTTATACTTTTTTGGGACTTTCGAACCTTAATTTGCCATTTTCCTCGCCGGAAGACAACCGATTTTGGAAGAACAGTCACGGTAATTTCACAATCATATACAAGAGGGTAGACAAAATGGCGGTTCTCCGTTATACAATAGGGCTCTTCGGTTAAATTATATGGCCTATTACAACTGCAATTCGACTGATTATACATGATATATCCGTATAAACCGCACAGTATCCCATAAATTAACCGTGTTCTACAAGGGTTGTGTGGAGCGGCACCCCTGCCGTCAAGCAGATGAATCACTTTTGGTGACGACGGGTTTCCCCCGCTGCCTCGGGCTGTTCAGGGGTTCGGGCGCTCCGATTGGCTTGTGCCATCACCCCCTACCGGAACCCTCTGGAGCGGAGAGCAGCCGGGGGAGACACAAAACAAACCGTTACTACTTGCCCAGTGTGCAACAAGTATCCGCCCGGTCCAGTTGCATCGTCCGTACTGATTTACTCTACGGAGCCATTACGAGCAAATACACCGGGAAAGATATCATTAAACTTCAACGAGCTTATACTTACGAGCGTACAAACGGCCCCGTCCTGCGCAGTTCACCACGTCAGATCACCGCTGGAGATCGAGCCTAGTAACTGAGCTTCACCTCTTCTACTCTACTACGTCTGAGGAAGGCTCTGCTACCGAGTCAGTTGAGGGAAGTTCGGCCCTCCGTGTACTAACATCTCTCTCTCTACGCTAATCCGGCCGGTGAGTGTCTCTATTTAGTAGTACACATGCATGAATGTATAATAATGCCTAAACCCACTAAAAGCCTGTAACACCCCCATGTGCAACTTTGTAATTGAAATGAATATGACGTAGTCAATGCAGTCTGAGGAATACCAAACTTCGTTTTTAAGAGAGATAACGGTTTTATGTAATTGGTTTTGGCCTATATCGTTATAGCAGGCCCTACAGGCTATTTAGCATTTCGACGTAGTAAATTCAGAGAATGGCTAGGAGAACCCGTTTTCCACGATAGTTTTAGCTCTGGCATGGACAATTGACTTCTCGGACATTATTACACCCATTGATTCATGGATTTCAACGTTGACTACCGATTTTCCGGCAGAACAGAGAACCACATCTTCATTTATACATGCAAGAAATATATATTCCAATAGATAACTGTTGAGAAAATTTGCCTGTATTGAAATTGACTACCCGGGAAATTTCTAATGGAAAACGGAATTTTACTGCTGCCAGAAACACAAAAAATCAATCCAACCTGGCGATGACCTCGGTATCACTTAATATATGCACCAATGACTTTGAAAAAGGATATACAAATACATATAAATCTGCTAATGAAGCAGAACAACAGAATATCTATTAATTAGGGCTAATAATTTCCCATAAGGCGGTTTAGGCCTCCTTCTCTACCTGATCGTGTCGTTAAGGGAACGGGGGTGGGTTGTGGAACAATTGCGTGAATTATTGTAATAATTTACCATAGACCGCAGACTAAACAAGTTCTTCTCTGTTCCCTCCAAGCTTCATATTCTACACGAACTCCGCCCGTTCGTGTATCCCTGTTTTATCCTTTTTATCCTGTTCATCCGGCCGCAATTGCTTATACAGAAACGACGTGCTGTTTCTACTCTTTTTGAATTACATTGTTAGGATGACCAACTCTTCGATTTTTTTCAAAACGGGCGTGCTGAACTCTAAAAGGACAAGTCACGAATGTGACTTTCCCAAGAGCGGCGAATTTTGTTGGCGATTGGAGGGGGGCCGGACAAGATTAATACTATCTAAGCGGAGCGCGCACTACAGACGAGGCTGGCACGTAAAAAAGTACAAGAATTTTTTTAGGAACGTATTCCGTGCCCTTATGAGACGCAGCATATCATTCCACAATTCAGAATTTTCATTTAAGAGGTTTTAGAGACAGCATCATTCCTAACATTCAGAATTTTCATTTAAGAAAGGTCTCCAAAAAACGTATCTTCTTAGGGGTAATTTGGGAGGTTGGCGTTGGGTGTGTGCTGCCACATTCTAGAATCCGATGTAATGTGGTTACGGAGACAGGGAAGGAGCAATGTGAAATGCCAATGCCACCACCATTACGTTCGCGCGAAGCGCGAGATGCTGCAGGATCCAAGTTTTTACTCAAGATTACGGCCCCCTCTTTATTTTTTCGCGGATCACCGGCGCACTGGTGAGGGGGCACTTCCAAATGGGGGCCAAACAGGGTGGCAAATCTTATAACATGGAAGTAAAAAAACCGCACTGCGGCGGCGCTAAGCTCTCGCAAAATTTACCACTTTTGGACAATTCAATCAGAAAAGTCAGGCACTCTTGACTGAGCGTATGAGCGGGAAACGCGTATTAAATAGAAATACGTTCTGCTGAAAAATACTGGAAATTTTACCCAAGAATACGATAGTAAGCTTTGGACGGCAAATTCAGAGTAAAATATTTAAAATGACACAAACCAGTTGCGCGAGATGGCACTACATACCAGTACGGCATGTGAGTAGTCTGTGAGTAGGCCCCACAGCACTATAGCGTATGTGCATCTGCCTGACTGTGCTACGCGTACGCCGAACTCCACGTGGTACCGAATAATTGGCACCGGTGACTGGAAAAATTTTTGCATGTATTCTATCATTCGAAACAGTCAGATGCCTACTGCGCAGAAGCAAACACCTGGCAGAAGTAAACACCCGCAAACTTGCAGAAAGCACACCCCTGGTACAGAAAATGCGGGGTTGATTGTGTAAGTTAGCGACAAAAGCCTATCTGTTGATAATGATACGGCTGTTTTACAAATTAATGAGTAGGATCGGCCTATATAGGCTAATTTAAGGATAAGGTGAGCTGATCAAAACCTCAAATGATGTGTCAGTATGTATTCAACAGAGAAATGTTGCCCTGCCTTCCACACAAGGCAGCCGCCTCCTCATGTCCCAGGCACTTGCCTCAGCCATTCACAGTTTTAACTTTGAGGAGACTGCATCAAAAGGTTTTTTAATGACCTCACGAACACATGTTGACTGTGCTGCTGAATTTAGCCATATTTTTGTTTTGATCAAGACACACTGTCCTCATGTTACATTGAAATCAGAATGCACCACCTGGCTAAATCAACAGAACAAATCACATATCAAAGTGAGCAAACTCTAAGCAAATTTGTGCTGTTCAAACACCATGTATAATATATATATATATATTATATATATATATATATTATCCATAGATATATATATCTATAAATATATCTATATATATATATATATATAATATATATATATATATATATATATATATATATTATATCTGAAGTTATGTATTTAGATAGTATGAAACTGGAATCTTGGTATGTAAGAAGATATGGTTGATATTAATGATTTTCTCGAATAACTTAATTGCCCTGAGACTATTAATTGTGTAATGTGCATCTGTGTAATGTCTGGTATGATATAGGCTATATACCTAGGCGCCTTTTGTTTTTTGTTGAAATGACCATTTCTTTTTTGGCATATTCAGTAACCCATGAAGAAAATGACTCTTTGCTATCTTAGGAAAAAAATTTTCCGGAAAGGACCTGCCAATTCTCATAGGACAGTCACTGTACCACTCAAACCATGCTAATCCTATGTTTCTTCAATGTTAACCTACTCCATGTATCGTAGATTCTATTTATATCTCATCTCTAAGGAAGATGTTGGAATACACTGTACCAGAGATCACCCAGTGTAATATTTTTATTGCATTTTTGAAAGTATTAATATTAGAAAGTGTGTGTTATCTATATCTACAATCACTTAATATAAATAGATATTCTGAAAAAACAGGTCATCGCGTTTTAGTGTTTTTCTGGAGAGCACTGCTCACAATGTTCCTTAAAATTGCAGTCGGTGAGATGCTTCCATAGTTTCACAGTTGGTAAGAGGCAAATTAACATTTTACTGACTGATCAAGGAGTAAGAGAAGGCACAGCAATAAAGTCCTAACTAAGAACTGCTTGAAACAGTTACACCCTTTACAAGTTCACAGCAACATGCCTAACCCACTCGCTTCCATTTTGTAGATCAATGTTGGGATGTTTTTCCGCATGTTGTAGTCTATATGCTCCTCTTGCAGCCTTGTGCAGACATTTCATCATTCAGACTGATTATGTCACTTCATAAGCAGACAATGGCTCCATGAAACAATGCATTTGTTTGTTCTCAAAGTCTAGGACTACGGGCAGCCTGTGTATGTTGTACAGTGGCTGGCCTAGCATTTAAAAAAAACCTACTTTAAGAATCTCATCAGGCTGGTCCCACTGAGATAATGCTCATCCAGCTAATTTAGTCCATGAATGACCTGACCAAAGAAATGAAATAAAAATATATATAGCATCATCATTATCACATTAGTGACCCTGCCTGTACCTATATATAGACTGTCTGGTTCTTACTATAGTTGACTCCACAAAATTCTACATTTGAAAAACAGGCACTGCTGGTGTGCAGGATGGGTGTGCATAAAAAACTTCAGACCTCCAAAAGAAGACCAAAGACCTGATGAGTCCTGAAAACCTCCAAACATAGACCAAAAGAGTATAAAGACAGAAACTCCTCAAGCACATAACGGAACTACTCGCGCTTTTGCTGTTAGGCTATTCCAGACAGTACTGTCATGTGTAATTCCCTTATTTACACGGCACAAATTAATTCGTAGAATTGCAATACTCTGGAACGCAGTAAGCTATCACTCTGGTTTATTCATAACTGAAAGTATATTTTCCCCTCTTTCCTCTCACGTCCACTTCAAAGCGATTTTTCCTTTCTCGCAGGAACCGACGGCCTTTCTCAGCTGGAAAAAAAATATTTCGAATGAATTCTCCATAGAGAACCGGTAGATTTCACAAATTTTACGCAGTGTGGGGTGTACATCATGAATTACGTCATTGGGAAACTCGTATTCTATGGTCCAGTTTAAACCTGTTCTATAGAGGCTCTTTGCGGTCTAAAACCGCCTAGTAAAACTCGAAAGACACCCAGCACTCAGAAATTCCACGGCGTCCATCGGCAATAGGTTGCTAACCGATATTTGTAATATTTAATCGGCGCTCATCGCAGCAAATATCGATATTATCAATTATATCTATTTTCATTACCTACCAGTTAAATGTTTACCTACATTTCATAATGTTGCATGTCATTTTTTTTATGTCAGTCGAATCATTCCAAATACGAAGCTAAGTTGAAATATAAAGAGGCATACAATGTGGCAAGCTCAAACTGACCTGCGCGAGCAAGCGAAGCCTAGTTTTCAAAACGCCACGGAACGTTGTCAAATTAATGGCAGTAATTGACGATACATGTGATTATTAGGTGGGATTACGCTGTAATTAATCAATGTTGGTATTTTCACATCCTCCCGACTGCCCATTTTTTTATTCATACAAAACACCTACAGGTGCTTTATAATTTTATATCGCGGATTTGTTGTTTTTTCCCCCAAAAGATTCCCAAGGATTTGGTATAATGACCACTTTTCGCGGCCCTTCTGAATCCGTCAAAATGCTCTTGAGAACATGGCATCCCGTAGGACCTCCTATTGCCGCTGATAACCAACCCCTTACCCCCCGACCTCGCTTCACTGCAGGCCTTGCTTGACATTGTGGCTCCATTGTAGTGTTCCAAAGATAGATAGATAGAAAACTTTATTATATCCGACAGGGAAAATACATCTTGCAGAAACAAGGCAGTGGAACGTCTTGGTAGCTCGGACAGCAAAACTCTCGTGGCAAATTACACTGCATTTTTTTGGCCATTTCACATTTATGTTTGTTCACATTCAACTGTACCTCTACTGACAGCTGTCATAACCATGGAATGCCTTTGAACATGTCTACCACATTAGCCAAATTGCTATCAGTTGCCCATTCCTAAGCCTGTAGCATGAACAGTGGAAACACACTTCGCACAGAAATGATATCTAACATTGTTGACATTCCATAGTTATAGGTGAACCACTCCACAAGTTACCATCAAACAACAAACAGCATTTAGGTGGGGGGGGCGGGCGCAAGCCCCCATTTCTAGGTCACCCCCACTGATGAATGGACTGAGATGTAATGTTAAACAAATCCTGTGGAGGCAGAGTTTAATGTAAACAGGGCTAGATGCGATGAAAGACGAATCAACACTCCCTGGACAATAGGTTTAATTGTCAACTATTCTGCTGAACTGAACCTTCTGATAGATTAGGTAAACACTGCTCAGCAGAGGATGGATATGTAAACAAACGTGTCGGCAGCAGGCATAGAAGTCAAATAAGTTGAAATTGGGGTAATTCAATTGGATTTAATTAAAATCTATAACACTATGCGAACATGAAGTTAGCTAAGGCTAGCCAGTAGCAAGCTTCATCCCCCCACCAAGTTTAAACCTGACCGCATGTATGGTTTACAGAATATGAATGAACGTGACGAACAGAAGGGACGAACGACACGACGACAACCGAACGAACGAACGTAACACGACGGAGATACATGTGACTTGTAGAGCTGCTCTCCCCGCAGCTAAATTTCGCTATTCGTCAAGTAGTCAATTTGTTATTTCCAGCCGAACTCCTCCAGAGGGTAAATTTCCAAAACCCGGTTTGTAATTTCTCCGCGGATAGAGAATCTACTGAACCGTCTACTCGACGCTGAAACCTAAGAACAGGGGTAAATAATGTTTTGTCAAGGAGTAATCGGCATATTTTTACATATGCAAAGCAAGTATTCCTCCAAACCTCATTTGTGCTGAATTGCTGAATTTTCTGCATAATATTTTCGATTGTAAATGCTTAATTCCAATTTCTAGATCTGCTATTGGAATTAACGTATATGGTTCAGGTAGTTTCGGCACTCTCAGGATTTGCAATAAAGGCTACAGCTCATCCGGCTATTTTTCTTTCCAAACCTTTGATTGAGTAATGGGATGATTGATGTCTAATGGTTGTTTTTAATAGGAAATGAGACAAGAGATTTGTTTTCAACTCACTTGTCCATCCCCCGCATCTGCCATGTTAACGTAGACACATCGCATGAAGGGCCACGACCAATGCTCGAGTGTGGGGTTGATTCCGCTGTCTTTGTAACCAGCGCTTGTAGAAGCATCTTGGCAGTCGATCGGCCCTCGACATATTGCCGTCTCCAACGAATCCTCGTTGACAGTAACAACGAAGATTGGTACCACCCTCGATTCTCACACACAGCGTTTAAGAAAATCGCACCCGTATAAATTTAGGGCAAGCTCGCCATTAGCGCAGGATCCATTCTTGTAACATCCAGGGCTCACGTACGTTTTTTCCTTCCTGTGTAGAAAAAATAATTTTGCATGCAAGGGAAAGCTCATCTTGATCGTGTCATGTCCATGCGTTCTTTTCCTTTCTTGTTTTGTCGGAGAGAGTTCGATGCGCATCATAGACTAGGTCAAGCACTACAATTCTTATTATAAAACGTTCCCATTTCTTCGATGCCGATCCCACAATCTAATCTTTCATCCACAGTCGTTTCATATTAGCTTCATCTTTTCTCGCTTTCACAATCAAAGCAAGCAAACTCGAAGTTAATATTTCTAAGGTAGTATACCCCAACTACTATGAGACATAGCTCCTATAAACAAGTGAGTTGATTTCATCGGAGTTTTTAACCCCATACCAACCAAAAAATTGTGACACTCACTCACATGCTCAAATCGCCTAACTTCTCATGTAACAAATCTGACAAGATCTATCTGCTTGTAACCCAGTGGCATCTTGCAGCACGATAATCAGTCGTGACTAGCTGGCTATGTATAACTGCGGTGATCTAATATATGCTGTTTATCCTTACCGGTATCACTCTCCGCTCTTCTTCAATAGCAACCACATTGGTTTTGATGGACACAATCTATTCCTTTCACGTCGTTCCTTTAGGGCACGGAACGCAGTCGCGTGGCTTGACCCTCCCCACATGTGTCGAATGCAGTTTGTCTGGGTCTCCACATGTTCTCATAACCGCACGTGCCAGTCAAACCACCATAATACACTGACTGGGCACCTTGTGTTTGGGGCTTTCGAACAGTAAAACGGTGTACATGTGAGATTATATGTGCCGATTATCTTCATAAATATAAATGTCATATTCTTTGCGTTCTTGCTGTCCATTAGCGATTGAAAATTAGATGTGAGAGTGCAGCGGAGATTCGAAGTGAGCGACCAGGCCAGTTGAAATGCTACTCAAGAGGCGCCTGCAAATGCCGAAAAGTGGGCTTGTTTCGCCCACGTATCCCATTCTCACAAGGCTGTGCACTGAAGTATTACGACATATCGAATTGACCGTTAGTCACGATTTGGGTTTCTAGTGAAGTGTGCATAATACTTACCATTTGTTCCGTAGGCAGTTGGAACGCAGAACGTGGAAACATTTCTTCGAATTTGCGAGACCTAAGTAATATCGAAAGGGAGAAAGTAACATGAATACTCTCATTCCTGTCTTATTCCATTTTGAATACGTGCAGCAAAATCAATGACGGCGTGAGCGTGAAAAACACATAGATTTTACCAGTGACTTGAGTTACACTTGTATAAAAAACGACGTAAAAGAACTACTACAACCCTACCATGCACTACACTACCACTATAGACTAGACTTTCATCGCAGGACTAGTATATCTGAACTTTTAAGAGATTTATGCTCGCCCTTCGACACAGGTGAAAGCGTTCAGGGGTAGGCAATACTGATCTGGAATAGGTGATCTGTTGTAGAAGAGCTTCCGCTACTTTGAACTGCTGTATTGCTGACTCCCTACCCACAGAGAACTATTCAGTTAAATGGATCCTGTATTATACCTTCGAGGCGAATATTGCGCTTGGTATCTTTTAGCGTTTCTCTTTAGTGTTCGTTTTATGGACACTCGACGACTACTTTGGTATCATTGTTCGTTGTTTCTTCTTCTCTCTCGTGTTTGCTTAAAAACAATCGACTAGCTGTGGATTTCAAAGGAGAAATAATGAAAAGGTGAAGAACCAGTCAAAGAAATATTGACGATATGAATGACAATGACAACACTGACACCGCAGTCGCCATCACGTAAGTAATCGACATTTTGGTTTCCCTAAACCCAGATTGTCAAGGTCGCAAAGATGGGGGGGGGGATATATGTCCTTAATTCTCCCAACCGGTTCAGTGATGAGCAGCTCACAACCGTGAACAGGCGGGCTTAGGCTGGATTCCCATAATTCGTGTGCTTAGTTGGAACTCGTCAATTCATTCACGGAACTGAGCTGGGGCTAGTGTTTGAAATAATGTCTGTTTAGTTTGCAAAGATAGATATTGGTTCCACAGAAACCAAAACTTCATAACTGAAGGCAACCAAACGCTGATATGCGAACTAAAGCACTATTAACCAACGCTTATGCAGATGCGGTATCACCGCGATGAATTCTATGGAAATAATCTTCCTAAAAAGCCACCACCGACAATATGCAGATGCTGTTGCCTTTTACTGGTCTTACGCACAAACTTCCAGTGTTTTCTCTTCTGAAACTGTTCCTTTTCGTAAAATGGATTTTCATCACACAACCTGCCCGGATACGCATACGCATGATGGAATCCCAGCCTAAGGCTGTGATTCCACAGATGCGTATGAGTACGTGAAAAATCGCCAATTTACGTTGAACTGAGCGGGGGCTCGGTTTGAATATGTCTATTTAGTTTTGCAAAGATATTAATATTAGTTTCCACAGAAGCCAAAAAAATTCTAATCCTAAATTAAAGCAAACCAACGCGGATAGGCGAAATAACACATGATACCAATGCGTATGCGACGCGTATCACGCGAATGAATTTTATTGAAGTTCTTCCTGTAAAACTAAGCAACGATCATATGCATTGGTTGCTGCCTTTTATGGTCTTTTCGCACACACTTAGTGTTTTTTTCTTCTGAAACAACGTTCTTTTCCGTAATTGCTATTTTTCAACATCGATCCCGATACATCGCTCTATTGAATCCCGCCTTAAGTGATTCATGCTGCTCCCCCTGCATCCTTGACGGATTTCTTGATGACACCTGGTACCACACTGCATGATCACCCGTGAAGCGGCGGTATGATGCCTGTGTGGCCAAATCATAGTTTGAGTTTCAATGTCCTCTAGGGTCAGTTAGAGACAATTTTTATGTTGAAACAAAAAAGTGACAGAAAAAAGAAAAGGCAAAAATAGCTGAGGTGCCATCCTCCTCCATAGTACGTTTCGACGTGGCCCGAGTGGGTTTTTTTAGAAGTTTGATTTTCTAGATTTTATTTAGACGTTGAATCATAGGTAAAGGTGTAGGAAACTAAGAACTCGGATAGACAGAAACGGCGGGAAGGAACGAACATAGTGTGTGAATTTACCCGAGGCCCTTCTGTATAAGAAACAATAATGAAACATAAAGTGCACATAACGAGGGTGGCTGATTGCTAACGATCGTCAGAGTAGCATATAGGCAACCTATGAAATCAATTGGATCGTCTGAAGTAGTAAACACATACTGTACTATAAACGGAATGTGTAACCGAGCAAGCCAACAAAGAGGTGACGAGTACTGTGTGATAATGAATATAATCCATAGGGATAATCATAGGAAACAAACATTCTAATAATAGTGTCGTGATGAGTATGTACAACCATTTTAAACGTTGAAGAAATATATATCGCGATGATATTGCTAAAATTCCCATTAAGCGTGCATATGTGTCTGTGCAATTCTCTTCTTATCCATATATCAAATCAATTTTAAATTTACTCGTTTATTTTTACAATATTCTAAAAACCCTTTTTGAAAAATATCCTAAACGTGCCATTTATGAAATCGGGGGAATATTCATACATTACCATACAATCAAACCAATTCGTAAACAACATCACTCCGTTCATTCAACACTATATCTGTATGACGAGTGTCTGCGAAGTCTGACACCGTCTGGATGGAGTTCGCGGAGACGGTTGCCATCCTATGTTCTTGTGGAACGTTGATACATTCCATTCCCTGTCATGCAATGATTGACTGCCAAACTACTCCTTTATGGAGTGGATATGTGGTTAAGGCATTCGACGCCCAGTCTACATACTAGTGATTGTCTAGCTGGCGAAGTGATACGGCCTCATCGTGGGATGAGGAGTGATATAAATAACTGGTGTATAATTGTCCAGCAGAACAGGGTGTACCGTATTAGTGCAACTTACTAGTTTATAATACTGCTGTGTGTTTTTGGAGCACCGGCTTGAAATTCCCTTGCAACGGGGCGAGCGATCATCTGCGGGTATGGGGTTGGGGGGCAACGAGGTTCCCCCTCAATATTGTGGTTGGGGTGCGCATAAGCACTGCATTATTGCTTTGACACCCCCGCCCCCCCCGCAAATTGTCTTGTGTGCGTACCTCGGAGCGCGTATCGTCGCCGTGGTCACGCTGGTAATCGCCGACAAATCCAGACAGCAGGCCACCGGGCTTTTACAACCGCGAGATGCATTATGCGCTAAATTCTGCGACGATATGGAGTGAACGTCCATAAAGACTGGATCGTCGCGGGCGAAGGCCGAGTGGGGGGGGCAATATAAATAGTGTCCCGTCACTTGTAGGTTCTGGCGGCTGCACCGCTACAATCTGAACACACCGTGGCGCGGGTGGCGTGCAGAAGTGACCTGTAGGTCACTGGTCGGGTTCTTAATGGCGAGTATCACTGAAAGACAGTACCATGACACAAGGGGGCGAAGCGTGCGACTTAATGATACTGTCACAACATAGGGCGTCGGTGTACGTTCCTGTAAGCGCAACTAAAATGGCACTGTACCGCTCTCGGATGGTCAACAGTGGGTGCTGCATGACATGGGATGTGGTGAATCTGGGGTGTGAGTTTCGTCATACTAGCTATAACTCCCCACCTGACACAGAAGGGGTCGCCTGCATCCCGACTCGTGTGTGGAGCTGAGTCTGGGCGTAAGCCGGGAAGCTGCGTGCAGCAATGGGGAAACCTTCGCTGCCTGGTGGAGAGGTGGGGGGTGGCGGGCGAAGCCGGGCTGGGACGGGGGTGGAGGGGGTGGTGCGATAGGGGTGTGAATGAGAAGGACGCTGGTGGAGGGGGAGGGACCGCGGATCAGGAGGCCTGGCGGGGGGGGGGGACCCACGTGAGTGGGGGGGGGTGCGAAGGGGGACACCAGACAGTTACGGGAAGGGAGGGGGGGGGGGGGGGGTGAGGGGGGTGGATACGCAAAAAAAAAAAGATTTCCTCCTAGGGGACCAGTTAGTTATAAAATAAACAAACCAACTAAATCTCGAGGTGAAGGGGTTGAGCGACGGGGGTAGGTCTACCTCCTGGCGGGAATTTGTGGATTTTTTTTATTTATATTTATGGTGCTATCTACCACTTGTTTGGTGCCGGTTCCCATACGATCACTATGAGGGGCCCACGGTGCTGCCTCGAAAATACAGCCAAGGAACGTCACAAATTGCGTTGTCAAAAAGGCATGAATTCGAAATTCAAGTGAAGAAAAGGCGTTGCAAACTTAAGGCCAAATAGTGGCCTAACTTTTCGATGGAATGCCCAAAGTTGTAACCTTTTTTGTGCTTGAAGGGAAGGAGGTTGAGGCGACTGGGGTGAGTCTACCACCTGGCGGTACCTGTGATTTGTATTTGCAATATGGTCTATTTGCAATTGAGTTAAATTAAAATAGAGTATACGACAATCAATTTATTGGTGCGACCACTTGTTGAAAAGTTGGTGCAACATACTAAGGGGTCAGGCACACGGTGCTGGTGAACTCCATAAAATAGCAATCGAAGATTCAGCCAGGGACGAGCCACAAATTTCCGTGCAAAAGACAATGATTTCAAAATTCGTATGAACGATTTGCCTGACTTTTCGATGAATGTCCAAAAGTGCTCATTATTTTCATCAGAGAGGGGTCAGTGCAAATTATTGTTTCACTTCTCTATTTATACTCTTTTGGCCACAATTCTATCCCCAATACAGAATGTCCCCCATGCGCTGTGGAGGATGGAAGCTAAAACACATGCGAGTGGTAATTTTTGAGTAAATCTATCTGAGAGGGGGTCAGTGCATGCCGATCGTTGGTCAATTTGATCCTGCAAAATTTCGCGCTTTCACGCGACGTAGTGGATCTTGCCATGCCCCTTTTTCCATTGCTCCTTTATAACCGTACCTCACTTGCATCGTATTCCGAATTCACAGCACGCAACGCAAACCTTGAAATTGAACCCTTAGGCGATAAGTTTTGGATAACCTTTCCTAAAAAAATTGTTTTACAATTTTAGAAGACTGCTTTGTCTAATACGGCTGGGAAGTGTCTTTCCTGCAATCTATATAGGGGGTCTGTCAACGAGCATTTTCTTGTACGCTACGCGCCAACCAGTGGTGGCGCTCCGCTTAGATAGTATTCGGCTTGTCCTTCCCCCCAAACCGCCAACACAAATCGCGCCCTGATATTATGGCCTTGTATACCAATGCATCTATACAAAAATCGTTTATCCCGTAATAGCATATGTATGGGTTTCCATTTTAACGTTTGAAATAAATCGTTGAGTTTTGCTTCGAAGGAAGCCTGCTGTATTATTTCTTGCTGCTTTTTTTTGTAGGCGAACATCCTCTTGGAGCAAACTCATTACAATCCCCAAATGATACCTGCAATAATCTCAAATGGGAAGAATTTATCCATTTAATAAAGAATCCGTCTTAATATCAAGACATGCCGGGTCTTATACGTCTGAGAAAGGCCAATCTACTTGTTATTATTTTACAGATATAGTCAATATGACAAGTTCCTGGCATCATTATTCCCAATAGCCTCTCACACGACATACATTTTCGAAGACAAGCTTTCGTCAAACGGTTTACTTTCATTCAGGTTGGAAATTCCTTTCCTTCGTTTTGCGATCCAACCAGCACAGATTTAGTCTTCTTTGTGTTAATGACCATTTGTTTTTCTTACACCACGTACTCACACAGTCCATGTCGGTTTGCAATTTTTCATTCAGTTTCCATAATAGTCTTACACCCTTGTATAAAAAGTAGTAACATCTGCATATCATAATCGGCAAACAATTGAGCAAGCAAAAGTTCATATCGTTTTATAGATCAGAAATAAGAGGGGTCCAAGAATGGATCCTTTGGGAACTCGCATAGGATGCTCCGGGGTGGGACAGCACACCTTTTCACTTAATACTTTGTTTTCCTTCGAGTAAGGCATGACGAGAACTTGATTTGCATTTTCACATAAACCATAACCACGAAGTTTTTTATAGAATGTCATTTATCACCGAGTTCGAAGGTGCTTCTTCGTAGATCTTAAAATACTGTTCCTATGCATAACCTTTATCTATCGTATAGGCTTCATCCAGTTTGTCCCGATCTTATCACATAGCCGTTTCCACCTGAGTGATTTTCTCTAGAGGTCATGGTATCTGTACAAAGCAAGAAATTTGACATGTTTTCCAACATTTTAGATAAAACTGGCAAAATTGACAGTGGAGGTAATTTTGATACATCAAGCTTCGAGTCACCTTTATAATCTGAATTACTTTTGCATTTTTCAACTTGAGGGAAATAATTACTTCTTACTGTTGTTAAGTATGTGTGTAATACTCCCATTAATGTCATGTGCAACATCTATAACTATGTCCACTAATACCATCAAGGTCAGTGGCTCTACTCGAGTCCCAAATTCTTCGAATATTTAAATACAAATTCCTCTGAAACCTATGGATGTTGGAAGATTGCATCGTCCGGCAACTTGGAAGACACACATTGTAACACGATCTTGCGCCATACTCATCATCTGGACAGCCTTATTATATTTACTATCGACAGCAGTAAAAATTAATTAAAAGCTTCAGCACCACCTGCAGGACCGGTGTCCAGTGTCCGTGCAATACCAAGACATTTTGACTATTATGATTTGGATACCTGTGTCGTTTACTGAACATCGCGAATAATTTGCAATGGTGCCTTTGTGTTAACCACCGTTTTTCCTGGCAATGTATGATAAAGATAATCCTTTTTTGCCACGCGAACCATCGATGTCACCTTATTTCTCCAGTATCGATAGGTGGGCCGGTTAATGTCCCCCCCCCCCCTTTTGGCTCTATAACGCATATTAATTGCTTCACATATAGATGGCAACCATCTGGTTGTTGTTTCCTTTACCCACTCTTTTTACTCTCATTCCTAATCATTTTCCCAGTTTTAACTGCCATATATGTACATGTTTTTCTGAACAAGCAGATGCCACGGAACCTCTGATGTCGGGAAGCAAATGACACCCAAACCTCATCAATCTTCTTGATAGGTCTTTATTTGATGCGTTCGTGGTAGTGTGTCCCTTGTTTTCTTTTAACATACTGCCATTTAAGATACACGGCGTAGTGATTACTCATAGTGACTTGTGATCCATCAACTTCGTTACACGGTTCTGTTTGGTAGTGTAAGCATGGTCTATCAATTCGCGACCTTCCTTCTCTCCGTGTCATTCCGTTTAACCATTTGTACCAAGTTATAATATCACCTCTTGTTGCCAACCTTTTCGCGGAAACTATTTAGAGGTTTATGTTAAAATCACCACTATTAAAATGTCAGAAAGAACCAAAGGTTTAGACAATCATTTCAATGAAACTGATCAAACCATAAATCTGCTGAATCTGGGGGACGGTTATTAAATGCATAGTTAAAACATTTCTAATAAATGGGAAACTATTTTGCAACCGTTGTTCTTCGACATCGTCTACCTCAAATTCAGAATGTCGTATAGAAGAGGTATCGTTTCCTTTCTTAGGCCAGCGACCCTCTCCACCATGTTTTACCTTGCTATCTTTACTGATTATGGTATAGCCTGGGAGGCACACCTCCTGGTCGGTGATGGAGTCATTTAAAACGTATTCGCTGATACCAAATATGTTAAAATCTCTACTCTCTACAGCAATAAAGGATTGCAATTGGTCAACCTTAGGATAGAGGTGATTAATATTAAAAATCCAATTTCAAGTTTTTTGGTGCACGATTTTGATAATTTATATTCCAGTGGAATTTTTCGGTTGAATGAGTAAATTTTCGTTGATAGCGCTGCAATTAGAAACATCATTAATTATCTTATGATCCGTTGAATATTTCACAAAGTAATTACAATTTGTTACCTCAATGTCCTGAACCTGTCTTTTTGTATGCATTCCATCGTCAAGTACGGTAAAAATTTTGAAAGATTCGTAAGTCTTTCGGCACTGCTGTCAAGGTCCTGGCCGATAACCTATCAAGATCGGCAGTACCGGTACCGTATGGGCCCCAGTCATTACAGTTGTGACATCCAATTGGCTCTCGATGTCTGCATGTGTTTTCATTGTGGTTACGTTTATAACTGTTTCCATGCGTAGACCGATAGTGACCCGACCTCTGGTGATTCCCCCTGTTACCTCTGTTCCCGGCTGTCTGAGTGGTGGTGGTATGATATCCCTTGTGTGATGGCCGCCGGTACGTCCTGTGATGTCTACGAGACCTCCCATATACTGTGGATTCGACGTAGATCTGTTTGCTAGACACACTGGACCTAATTTAGAAAAGCTCCTGATATCTTTGTGTGTTCCGTGGGCTGAGGTGGACTTCGTCGACATTTTTTTCATCATTCGCGTATGTAAAGGTTGCAATGTTGTCAAAGTATTTACAGTCCGATGATCATGAAATATGGTCAGTATTGTCGGGGGACCAATGCTACATAAAGGGGGATCAGAGAATTGATGTCATATGTCATCTTCGGGTCATTTTAGCCAGAATGGTTATTTTCGCGGTCAAATGAACAAAACGCTTCTTTCCCCACAGATTGTTTGGATGACCATGCTATTTGGTCAGTATCATCATTGACCAATGGTATTTGAGGGGTGTTCAGGAATTGAGGTCAAAGGTCATGTGAGGAGCAATTTCGGCTATTGTGTTCGAACGGTTGAGTGGCCTCTATTTCTACAGAATACATTGAATGATCATGAAAGATTAGCAGTATCATCATCTACCGATAGTACATTTTGGCGGGTTTAAGGACTTTATTTGAGGGGTTCCTCAAACGTCATCTAGGGGTCACTGCGAGAAAGTTGTCGGTCCTTGGAGTGCACTGATCGTCCATTCGGCGGGAACTTGAAAAAGTGGTCCCGGGAGCAGGTTGGGATTAGTTACACCCCTCCCTCAATATCATGCGAACACTCTCCAGGGCTCATCCAAGATCAATTAACTAGGGGTTCCTGTAAGCCTACTTGAAACTATGACTCCTGAATCCGGTGTATTCAGACGATTCAAACCGTTTATGGGAAAATAGGAGGATGTCTGATGGCAACGCCAATGTCAGACAACTGAATCGTACGGGCTGTGAACAGGAAAAGACAACCAGTTCAAAATTCTTGTTAGCACGTCGACAGACGTCGACAGACGTGCTTGTCAGCAATTTGTGACAAAAACGAGGCTGCGATACTGGAACATGGCAAACCCTTTTGCCACTGAATGTGAGCAGCTGCACTATCTAATCACTCATGCCTACTTCCAGACAAGTACGTGCTACAGATCCTGAACAATGATGCCACTGGGCAAACGTTGTATGAAGAGGGGATGTCAGCCTGTGGCATCAGTGAAGAAACAGAACCACAAGATTTACATGTCCGGCAACGAGAAAGCCAGTGCGACTAAAACTCCGGAGCAGGACTTCAGACCCGTAGGAGACCAAGGCTGCTTGAAAAGTTGGGAATAGCAGAACCACTCAATGACGATCAGCAGCAGTTGCTAGATGCAAGTGGTCTCCAGCGCGATGCAGTGAATTCTGAAACCATGGGCTTCACACATTCTGGTAGTGACACAGATCACAAGATCGCACTTGTGGGGGGGTGAACGTTATTGGTGGTCGTGCATAAGCTGACAAAGAATCGGCCACGGTAGTGACAGTCAAGACCTAAGTGAATGTATCATTTTTTGGGGGGGGGGGGGGGCCAGACCGAAGTCTAGTCTAGGACAAGAAGTAAATGTGATTGAGATCATTCTGGTGTTTGAAACAAGCCTGACTCCAAAGAGTACCACATGAGAGAAATGAAGAGAAGGGAAGGATCCGGTCCTATATCAGATCAGAGATGAACCGGTTCCTTCTCATGACAAGACGAAGGCGGCTCTGGGACTGAGTATCTGGCAGCAAGGACCCTGGAGTACTACAAACATTCGTCCAAGTTGATCATCAAATCATCCTCCGGACATATCAGAAGCAACAATGAGCTGTTCTTTGAGGACAACGACCATGGAGAGACAGAATACACTGCTGATGAACTAGGCAGTGATGGCATCACAGCACAACCCACCTGATGCAGATTTAGTAGTCTTCTCCCCGGACACAGATGACCTGGTGCTGGTCACAGTCAATCATTACCTGCTACTGAGGAAAACGTCCATTTTGATGGCCTCCGGAGTGATCCAAGTGGCAACCAGTATGGAAACTCTGGGCCAGAGAGGGCGAAGGCTCTGCCAACCTCCCACGCATTTTCGGCGGCAGACAACACTGGGATGTTCTCTCATATAGGCAAAGCAGCCAGTCTACCTAGAAGGCCGACTACAAGTCGTCAAGGCTTTGCAGATGCTCTCGGATACCACTGAAGTCACTAACGACTTGCTCTCTACATGGCTGACAACAGTCGCTGCGCATACCTACCAAAGGGTATCTGAATTGCGAACATCCACGAGCTGCGATGGCTTTGTTCTGGGCAAGCATGTGGCTGAAAGTGACAAACTGCCTCCCACCCCCGGTGCTCTCAAGCAGCACATCCTCCGAGTCCAGATCAAAGCCACAGTATGGGGTCAGGCAAGCGTCAGTTCCTGGATCCTCTAAGGCACAACTTCTATAAGGTCACAACTGGTCAGGTCAAGCAGTCACTATTGAGGTGCTCCCAGCTGCCCAGCCATCATCGAGATGGTGAGATGCCAGTGCAGAGCCGACAGTTCTACAGCTCGATGTTCTTGCAGTTCAATAACATGTCGTGTACAGAGCTCTGCCACTGCTGCACTCAGGTCAGAAATCGAGGAGGAATCTAGAATGACATATTGTTGGCCAGTGACAGTGATGATGAGTAATAGTACTATGAGGATCATGATGATGAACCTGCACTTGAGTTTAATGATGACAATTATCATCGCCGACGGAAGTGAAATCTCTGCTCAGTCATTGAGATCTACCTACTATCATCTATAACTGTTTGGCCTATTGTACTTGGTGCCACTGGATTCCTCACCCCTGAAATTTATACCGTTAGAACCATGATTCTGGGTCGCCTAGATGCCGAGATATTTGGAAACTTTCATATTTATACGCTGACCATTTCCAAAATTCAAGATGGCCGCCAAATATCCGTCTGGCAAATGGTACACATTGGTTTTCTGATTGCTTATACTATACAGATTCCGAAAATATCTAGATTCAGGGGCGGCGCCACAGGGGGGGGGGCAGGGATGGCGGCTGCCCCCCCCCCCTATGGGTTTGGGGGCTTGACAATAAAATCGACGGAATGATGGTTTAATGTCACACGTTTCCGTCGGGGGTGGGGTGAAGTGTCAAAATACGTTATCCAACTCATCGAGACTCAACTCGTCGAGAAACTGTTGCTGTAATATAGCGTTCGCAAATGCAGCGTATGTTTACTGTTATTGAGAACCTGTGGTCATTATGAGCCACCGTTTGTTAATATTAGGTGAAAGGACTCAACGTTAAATTGCAAACTTCGCAGCGCCTTCTGGCCTTATGTGTGACCACGTGGCATGCGTGATCACTCCGACCCATGCCGATTTAACCGCCGTTTTCGATATTTTCGAATTTGCATTAGTTTAGACTGTTTAAAACAGGGATTAGACTTTATGAAATGGCGTTTTTCTTCCAGGCGTTCTAGGCTAAATATGCGATGTAATGCTTCAATCATTTTGTTCACTCGATTAATTTCAGAAGCCTTGGGAGGCCGACCTGCCACCCCCCCCCCCCTTTTTTCTGATATGAATCACTTAGTATGCCCAATGACAAATTTTTTTGTCTGTCTTTTACTCAAATCACACATGTAGATGGGTGCTATTGAGCCTGGCAAGTGCCGTTTCCGTCGATCTGGAGGGTATTAAAATCTGAATTTTCCTACTCCGCGCCAAACCGATGGTGGCGCTTCGCTTAGATGGTAATTTGCATTCGATGTGTTCCCCGCATTTTCGCAACGGTCCGACGCCCTGGTATAGATATCATTGAGTTCAGTCCACCATCTTTAGCATACAATACATGCATTTTTTTTTTTCTAAAAAAAAGGAAGCCTGCCTACCTCTACAGAACGTAGGTACAGTTTCACCGGGTTTAATTTTTGTCAGGTGTTCGAATGATATGAAGATTGAACATGCCGGGAAAATTGTCAATGCACTTTAATTTTTCCAGAAGTTTATGGATTTTTGTCAAATTCGTTCACGTAGCGACATTACAAAGGGATCAAATGGGGGGGGCACCATTTTGCCATCGAAAGCAGTATTAAATGACTCAAAAAATCGCAAAGGGGAGGTGGACCCCCCTCCTCTTAGAACCCTCCCTCAGGCCCATAATTCCATAGCCAAATCTGCCCCCCCCCCCCTATCGTAAAAACCCTTGCGCCGCACCCCCTGTATAGATTTGTTAATGTCCCTCAGAATCTAATGGAATTACATAATGTTCAGCTAGTAAAATCGGACTCCTAAGGTTAAAATATTAAAAAAGGTCCATTTTCAAATGGCGGCCATATTGAAATCCAAGATGGCCGCCAAATATCCGGTCTGGCAAATGGTAACATGGTTTTCTGTATCTGCTAACACCATACAGTTTCCAAAAATGTATAGATCTGCAAATCTCCAAAAAAATCAACAAAATTACATAGGGAATCTGACTCCATCCGAAATTGCCTCTAGGGCAGATATGTGTGCCACGTTCAGATCAAACGTTATCTCGGCTGGTATGCAGCGGACCGCAGCGGCGAATGCGACGAAGGCAAAAACCATAATACCCCCGAAGTGTGACAAAAGGAGGCCAGAAAAATTGACTAGTGCGTCAGAGAGGTTGCTAGGATGAGGGTCCCGTATATTGGAGCATGAGATGATTCGTCAGGCAATTCCTACTTCCGCCACTATATAGCCTAGGCCTTCACATTCATAATCAGGCAAGAGGTACACGCATGCTTTTCCCCGTCGTTACACTAATCTTTCGAACATATGACCACGACAAGTCTGACCCCAGTCTCGGTATTTTGCGTTGAGTGTGCACGCTAAGAGCAGTTCATCATCTCGCGATCAAGGGTGGATCTTTTGTCCAGGGCATTGACTGTCGGCTCCTAATAGACCAGTTGCTGAATGAGACGTTACGATATCGAAACTAGAACTACGAGAAGCATTAAATTCGGACATAGGCTTAGTGCTCCGTATAGGTCCCTTAGTGTCTGTATGCAATCGCTGATATATTTCACGGTTCTTATCCGTTGTTACTTTACAGGCGGCATTCAGAATATATTATGAGTCGGAAAATCGTCAGGAAAGAAAATAGAGTAGTTATAGGTGTGAGGAACTCTCATTATTCACCGTGTATTGTTAGGATTATCTGTTGAAAGAGGTAAATTCATAACGAGAAGCGCGGGCAAATCCCCGAGTCGCATAGGCACCTCTCAAAAATTCTTTATACTAAAAAAAGTCTCTCCCAAAACCAACAGCAATCATTCAGATTTCCCTCGTCCTCACACTCACACTCACCACGCACACACACACGCACACACACACACACACACATACTGACAGCGCACCACACGCAACATACCGCACACAAACATTACGAAACACTCATGCGTTTATATCGTGTAAAGTAAAACAACAGGAGTCATTTCTAGTCACCCGTAGGAACCACTTAATTCTAATCTACGCCCCAAGCACATGCTGACTTGCTTCGATGAACGATATTGATGAACCTCAATGGGCCGCCCATCAGACATACACATTTTTGTTAGTTGGTTACAATTAGTTAGGAACAAACAAGGTTCATCTCCGGAAGCGATATAAGAAATGTGGACTGGCGGAAGGATGAATAACTAGAAAATGTCGGGCGAGTAAACCGCCGACGTATATTATCCCCGCATATCTTATTCAATAAATTTGGTGAAAATGAAACCGGGACAAATATTCGTAGAAAGAAGACATTTATAGACTTGTGACGCGACAACGGTTGTTATAGCGTAAATGGGTCATACCATAATGCACCTGTTAATTGTATGAGGCACCCCTACACCCCCGGACAAGGTGCGTCCTTAAATTAAATAAGCACATTTATTCAAGATGCGACCGTCAACCACATGACCACCCGACAGAGGTCAAATTAGGCAGAGGTCACACATCAGCAGGTCAAAATTATATCAAATGGTGAACCATCCAGCCTTCGCAGAATTCAATTCTCAGATTATAGCCCCAAAAAAACAGTTTTTTGAACCCTAAGGGACCTCGAATGACCTTTAATGATGTAACAGTTTTCATGAGAATTGTTACTCTCCAGTTGATACATCCACTCCTAGGGCAGTTGCATTTGATGAACACACCCAGTGCTATTGCCGAAAAAGTACTAAAATCAGTTTTACCCCTAAGTGACCACTAATGACCTTCAATGACATGGCGGCTCTTATAAAAATTTATACACTCCATGTGATGCATCCACTCGGAGCATTTTGCATTCCGTTGAACACGCCTAATGTTTATGCGAAAAAGGTATATAAAATTGAACTTGACTCCTTGTGTCCGATCGAAGCGAGTTTGGTTCCCTTCCATAAAGCACACAAAGCTCTATCACACATATCCACAATAAACCCAGTTTTCTATTATTTTGCCCATAACTCCTTAAATAAGCACATTTATTAATTATTCGACCTTTAACCACCACTTGACCACCCCGACAGAGGTCAAATTAGGTCAGAGGTCCAACACATGAAGGTCAACAATATAATCACAATGGTGACCATTCCAGACTTCCGCAGATATTAATTCTGCGATTAAGGACAGAAAACAGTTTTTTGACCCCTAATGACCCTCGAATAACCTTTAATGATATGACAGTTTTTATGAGATTGTTACTCTCCATGTTATTAATTCCACTCCTAGGAGCTTTGCATTCTGATGAACCACACCCAGTGCTATGGACGAAAAAGTACTAAATCAGGTTTTGACCCCTACGTGGACCTTAATGACCTCAATGACATGACGGTTTATGAAAATTGTTCCACTCCATGTGATGAATCCACATCCTAGAAAGCATATTGCAAAATTGTTTTTTTCAAATGAACATGTCAATGTTATTGCCCGGAAAAACGGTTATAAAAATTGAACTTGACCCCTTGTAACTACCAAAGTAAGAGTAAGTGTCCGATCGAAGCGGAGTTGTTTCCCTCCATAAAGCACCACAAAGCTCTATCACATAGATAAAAAAAAAAAAAAAAGTTTCTATTTTTGCCCGTAACTCCTTAAATAAGCACATGTATTCAATATTCGACCGTTAACCACATGACCACCCGACCAGAGGTCAAATTCGGGTCAGAGGTCACCACCTGAAGGTAACACTGATATCACAATGGGGAACCATCCAGCCTCCGCAATATTCAATTCTCAGATTATAGCCAAAAAAACAGTTTTTGACCCTAAGTGACCACGAATGACCTTTAATGATATGACAGATTTATGAGAATGTTACTCTCATGTGATACATCCACTCCTAGGAGCATTTTCCATTCTATGAACACAACCACTGCTATTGCCGAAAAGTACTAAAAGCAGTTTTTGACCCCTCAGTGACCTTTAATGACCTTCAATGACATGGCGGGGTTTTTTCAGTGATTTCACTGCACAGGAATAAATTATCGAGGACTGGCACAAGGTCTATCACCAAGGGTCGTGAATCCAACAAAGTTTATAAATTGCCTAATGCTAATTGGGCCAAATATTATGCAAATTAGTCATGCAATATGACCCTCCAGTGACCTCGGCCACTTAGGAAAATTCATCGGCACTGATAGTTGGCCCCTATTCACCAAATTCATGAAAATTCCAATTGAAGTTTGAAATATCACATACATTATGCTATTAATTAGGCTACTGGCCCAAAGCGAAATGCGTGCAACTTGACCTCGGATGACCTTGAAATTGTCGCCATGTTTTCGGCTCCAACAAACTACCACACAACACCAGTTTCGTTGTAAATCGCACGAACTTGAAAATTTTGCGAAAAAACCTGCAAAATAGAGGGCAAACAAATATACGATATAGCCATTTCGAACTTATCCGAGGATTTTACTTCATACGGAAAAGTGTACAAAGTTTTGGGTCAATCGGATAAACTGTTAAAGAATGAGAACGCTAACGCCTAAAGTTTCCGGCGGCGGCGGTGGCGGCGGCGGCGGTGGAAACGGCGGGCACACGCCAAAACCATAATATCCCCGAACACTTGCAGTGTTGCGGGGATATAATGATATGCATATACAGTACCGCCGAGCAGTTATGCAGGCTAGGGACCCATAGACTAGTGGTGGATGGCAGAAGAAGAAATGTTGGAAAAGGTAACTATAGGCTACTTCAGTATATTAGCTGGCCGCTTCCATAGGCGCGTCTTCCTAATATCTTTTAAATATGATGAGCATCCCCGACAGCCTGAGCGTATCTGGAACCCAATGTCGTCCCGTTGTGCCTTGCGGGGGTTTTTGGTTGTGGTTTTGGTATATGCTTAGCTTGTGATACTAAGGAGCAACCTTTTCCAGTGTCCATTTTCAGTGTAATAATGAGAGGGTAGTTTCCGTCATGCAGACACACCAATTGACCAAAATTAACTGACCATCCAAAATCATCATCAGAATGCTAAACGCTATTGACTTTGTCTCCAGTCCCTTACAATAGCAGTCAATTAACTGTAGCCTATTATTGGCCTACTGTCACGAACCGTCTTGTATGAGATTTCGAGCGATGTTCAACCCCCGCCCGACCATGAGCGAAGTTGACATCCGTTTTTGAATTACAAATTTATGTCAATGAGTACAGCGCCGCTGTTGGACATGCGGTGTTGACAGTTGATTACGAGAGTGTGTCACATCGTCTACTATATTAATTCGAAGTTGTGTGGGACACAAAATGTGACCAGTTTTATTCTAGACTAGTTAAGGTCTATCGGGATCAAATGACTACCCTATCACAAATTTACCTTTTGGAACAAAACCGTCATCTGATGGTCACGGAAGGCGGAATCAGTTTTTTGTTGAAAATAATCGCCGCGTTATTCAGCCGTACTCAGATAATACTAAGTGTACATGCTCTCTCGTAACTCGCCATCGTTCCGGTTTCCTCCGTGAAATGGAACGTTGATAAGGTGTGTGGCGGGTATAGACTGTGATCAGGAAATGACTATGTCCGATATTTTTAGTTTTGAACCCACACTGATTAGGATTTATTCATGTATGTTCCGATCTTACCAAAACTACGTATTCAGAACGCAGAGGATGGAGCTCTGGCCCATATTTGGTTTTATTGTCGTATTGTTCCGAACGCAGCATTGCAGCAACTGGTTACGCAATGTTCTTTGCGCTATGTAAACGCGCGATTTCACACAATATAGAAAGATAATGATAATGTGGGGGTATGATGGGGGCATAATAATGTGGGGGGGGGGGTGGATAAATGCATTAAAGTAATATCTCTTGTCTACCTTCGTCCAACTTTCCTACATTTCTAACAGAGTCTAGTTCAATCAGGGACAGGCAAGAAGGGTTATTAAGCACATCATTGAATTACGTGAATAGAAAGCAAGCTCTTCTCCCTCGCTGACACGTAATAACCCGATTCAGTTGTATTTACGCCATGTCACGGCAATCCTTATCAGCAAATCTCACTCCCCGAACTTTAAAGAGCTACCCCAAGGGAGACGAAATATCCTGTCATTATATTGAGCGTTATCGCAGAGCTAGGGAGATGTGAAGAACCGCAGCACTATAGATACAAATCCTAGTTTCCGACTTTTCCAAGCTGTGATCCATTTACAAACGTTCGGACCCTGTTTCACGGCTCTCACTTTAATAGCTGCGGAAAAACAGTCGGAAGGCTAGCCCTTGATAACAGGAAACATCTTATTATGATACATATTCTATTACACATGCCTCCATGAGATTTTCCTGACCTCATGGATTTGTGATGATGATAACATCACCGAAGGCATCGAAACTGCCTCAGGGGCGCACACAGATGTCATGTTATGGATGGGGGGGGGGGGGGAGTTCTGAGTATATACGGAGAAGTGATCCTAACTCTTTCTCTAAATAATACACTTCAAAGTCGGCTGGATGCAACATGATATCTTAGCCTGAAATCGACAATTAAATGGTTTCTTTAGAATTGTGTGGAAGCTTTTTATTTTGCAAATTCATCGAATCTTGGGTCTTGGGGGAGGGGGAGGCTGAAACCGGATCCCCGTGGTACGTCTCTGAGCTGCTATTACAGTTTGTTAGCACTGTGGAGGCTGTGTATTAGTATTCACATCCAAATCTGCATATATGTCAGTATGTACTTATACCCGACGTGATAGTCAACTCGCATGTACTCCCTGGCTGGGGAATCATACACACGTCTAGAGTTGCATTCGTATTTAATATTTATGAGAACAGTACAAAACAAATAACCTGCGGCGCATATCGTCGGCTAAAGAAGTTCATGTGCCACCGGCACCCCCTCCTCCTCGGGTCGACAATTCCCTTCCAACCTGACAGAGATTGGGCTATGGTGGATAGATCATTCTGGATAACAGGTACAAGGTTAGGAAATGATGCCTTAAAGGACTACTGCAGGGTGATTTTTACAGGGGCTAATTTAATAGCTGGATAGAAAACTGAATGCGTAAGTCCAAACCGGAAGTTCACATGACTTTCCGTTACGGAGTTATAGTCATTTGAAGTTTGTGTATTGTGAAGCATGTGTATTGCGCAAGATAAAAATCTCCCATCATTGCAATAATAAATGATTCATACTGGCACAACCCTGCAAACATTCTTTGTTTTCTGTTGGAATTCAAACATTAATTCACTTCGAAAAACATTTAGTCTATGGGAGCGTATTGCTGTAGTGGGTTTGTAGGTGTTTGATGGTTACTTTGGTGAGAGAAAGACAGCAGAACCTCTGCTAAATGTTGACTTATTCAACAAAATGAAACAATCAAACACATAACCATGATTCCAATGGTTGTCCCAGGGTGACGTCATGCGTTATTGCGCAATTGGGATTCTCCCCAGTCTCTCTGCTTAATGGCCCAAACTTTGAAGGCCAATAACTCCACATAGGAACATCGTATTGAAATGGGGTTTGGACCTATAGATACATTTTTCCATTTTCCACACATAGCCTCTGTTGTATCCAAGCCTGCAGTTGTCCTTCAACACTACATTTAGTTTCCTATATTGCTGCGCTCCACCGACCATATAACGCTCACCACTTAGATAACATTGGGTGGGTGAATAATCTGTAATGCAATGTACCGGTATGTATTGGCATTTGACGTCGTGTTCTACTCTACATAACACCAGCATTTACAGGCCAGCGAATGTTCCTCACATCGTACAAATGAGATCAATGTACTTTCACGAAGTTCACGATGACAACAAAATCAATCCCTTTCGAGGCATTGTAATCCAAGTGGCGACGGCTATTTTTACTTCCGAATGATGGCGTTTAATTAGTTACATATCGAATCAGTGAGCAAAATAGGGATTGTTGTTTAATTCTTCGCACGGTGCTATGTAATTATCGCTGCATGGTGCCATTAGTAAATAGAGATGCTGAATCGTAAACGACCCTGCCAATGGCGCCCGGAGCCCCGGACACTTCCCCTGTTTGAAGTCATACAATCATAAATGAGTCAAGATGCCCCTAAATTAATCACAGAGAGTCGTTGACTATCGCAACTATACAGCACAGTATTGAAATAGTCTTCAACCACTGTCAGCAGGGGCGTAGATCCGTCTGGAAAAGTGGGGGAACAAGGTTAGACTTAATAGGAGAAAAAAAGGGAAGTTATGAGCGTACTCTGTGAATCCGGGAGATTCTCCTGTTTGGGAGAATTCTGCAATTCTCATGTTCGGGAGAATCGTATGTTAATACATATATGCATATTCATTGTCTGCAGACCGTTAGATAAGAAACAGTCGTTCCCAGTTAGTGAACACCTGCCTGTTTGACGTAATTTTGACATTGGGTCGATAATTTCAGTAACGTTTGTTTCCATAGCATGACACGAGTCTACTACAGGCAGTCAATGTCACACACTCACACTCTTTATCCAACGCACAGTTACACACACGAACCCTGTGACAAATCTAATCCCAAAAAGCTACACCCGGAATTAGTTTATTCTATTCAAATATCTCGAAATCTACAGTGACAACTATCAATCCAAGCAAAGCTTTCTTGTAGCTGGACAACAGGGATCCTTAATGCGCAATAAAAATTGAAGACTCGGACTGGAATTAATTTTCAAGAGGGGTGGAAATAAATGTCTCCTATAATTTTCATATGGGAGAACGTTGCATTGTGAGTAAAATACAATATGGCCGACTCACTGAAATTATTCAAATTCCTCCTAAACAGGACAATCGTATTCTCCCGAATAGGAGAATTTCCCGGACTGGTGGTGAGGTGGCTGCGGGGGGGGGGGGCTGTTGATCCTGACACCTCGGCCCGAGCCCACCTGCTTTTGTGAATGTCAAGACACATGGCCAGCAGTTTCCCTCCCATCGGCCCCAGTCTCTTGTGGCTGAGGCGGTAAAAAGTACCATTTCTTAGGTTAAAGGGGAGTGTCACTGTTGGTTAACGTGTATATAGTCGACAAAGGAAATTCTGGCTTCTTATACCTGCCTGATCGCTGGAAATTTCACTTGCTCGGCGTAATATCAACATCTATAAGTTTAGTAGAAAAATGGTTGGAAACGTTTCCTCAGTATAGTTGCAGGATATATACGCAATTAATTTGCGACACATGTTACAAAACCTTCTCACCTCTTTGTATGCGAACCATCTAAATGCCAAAAGCACTGCTAGTTCACAATTCACATAACCGAACATTGTAAAGAGTGTGTAAAACGCAGTTAATATGGGGTGAAGGAAAACAGTACTGCGCGAGGTACAACAATTTTTCTCACATAAGTCACAAAAATGCGACCATTGAAACTGTTCTGTTGAACTGGAAATTTTAGGCAGTTTACATGAACATAAAATGATAAACATTACTCTAAACACAGTAGCGAATTTCAGTGTTAGTGTTTTGTGAACTGAACACTTTAAAGTGAAGGAAGAGTTGAGGCAGAAACGAATACCAGAAAAATATTTCATTTATCATATCAGGAATCCGAGGCCTAATATATGAATGATTTGAATGATGAATTATTATTTAATTAATCAATTTTAACCCAAGTTTGTTCCATTCTTTGTTGATTATTGATACTTTCCTGCTCAAGCTTTCAATCTCAAATTGTTGATGCACAACATTACAGGACCCAAACAACACAAATATTCGCGACCGTCTCTCGGTGTTCGAGGTATACTCGCATCCACAAAACTATATTTATTCCTATCTCGGGACTGTGCCGAATACGCGACCATTGGCACCAGCTATCTTAGTTTATGAACCTATCATGCCTATAGGGCTGGAGAAATGGCGAACAAATTCGACTGCAAAAGCATTCTGTGAATTTATCTTCTCACTAGCGTCAATACTCTCAAGTAAAAGACAACAAAACCAGTTACGGAAATGGTGATCGCCATCAGGCAAGCAGCATTCGGTAGCGTACGTAAATTGTGTGTGAGTGTTTAGTGTCCCATCTAGAACCAGACTAACTCTTATATCTCTAGCCTAGCTATGTAAATTGGTCGCCCATCAGCATGAATCATTCACTAGCGTACGCAGACTGTACGTGACGTAAAGATATACGTAAATAACAGCATGAAAGCATATGACAGTATGGGACGAAACGGCAAACATGAACGAACATGGGCCACGAAAATAGCGATAGCCGCGTACAGTACTAAGAGTAACAACCCCCAAACACTCATCGTCAGAGCGAGTATATACACTTATCCTTGATGCTACCAACGAAAGTCCATCGCGATCGGCCTCATGGCTGTATGGTTCAAAAGATATATTGCAAATGAAATTTGACATACGCACATACACACAACACAAAAATTTAGGTGATAACCTCGTCTCTTCCGAACATATTTCACTTTTAATAGAGACAAAAGGTGAGGGCACTCGGATGTCAATGAGATAATATTTCAAGGCGCGCGGACAAATAAAGGTTCCCTTCTTCAGAAGTAAGGGATTTTACCATCTTGATATTTGAGTTTCATATAAATGGCTGTCATACGGCCACAAGTGTCACGTACTTATCCAGGGTTGGAATACAAACGTCAAACGTACAAATACAAATGTCCAGAAAGCCAAAAGCTTGACGATTCTCAAAGTACCCATATAGTACCTTTGACCTCGGCCTTGGAATTTTTTATTATGATCAAGAGAAACATTGTGGCGTGTTCACAAACTAGGTAGTTACGAGAGGACCTGGCCCCCCCCCCCCCCCCCCCCCCCTCAGCAATAGGTTATAATCTACGTATCAGGCCATGGGGATCCTATACATGCCCGAAAGTATGAGCTTGATTCAATTCGGTGGGGTCACGTTTTCATGTTCACAGATCGGGTAACATACACAATAACATGCACACTTATCTACACACTGTCGTGACTGAATAGATTTCTCCGACTTCAGTTCTTTAGGAATGAAATATATGAACCGATAAAATCGAAAATCGAACGAAAAATTGGAGGTTACAAAATAATATATTTTTGTTCGGTCTGTCTCTACCACGGAAACACATATGTACAGGTTATGTGGCATAAAATGTGTGTAATGTTAACTTAATTTCATCTGTATGCCTTTATGTTTGAAATGAAATAAATATAAAAATATACAGTTGCATAATGATTATGTATAATCAACAATCTAACACACGCTTCACCATATCGTCAGAAGTTATCAAATATATTTACAACGTTTCATAATGATTAGTTTAATAATAGGCAAAGTTCTATTGAGTTATTCTTCAACTTATCCAAGTCTTGTTACACTGTATATCATCATAACGCCGTCACTACAACAGTTGGATGAAAAGTAACTCAGGCTATGTCCCTTATTGGAACGCCTTAAAACTCCTAAAATTCATCCAATTCAAGACTTACAGCTCTAGTATATTGTTATGTACGATTGTTTCATACAGCTGATCACAATTTCTGTTCTTTTTCAGGTTAAACCTTTTTCACTGCTAATATCATTGAATTGACACGCCCGAACGGGAGTAATTTCAGAGGTCAATTAGGTTTTCATCAGAGCATGTGTACGCTTAACTTTTGGACCGTTTCAACACGCGATGTGCTGAAATGAGGCGGATGCAGTAGGCGGATTAGCTCAGTTGGTAGGGCTCGAATCCCAATGAAAGCTCGAGCTTTTCCCGCAGTGCTGTTAGACAAAGCATGTCTCCTCGAATGCTCACGCTACCCACGTGTAAAAGTGGGTACCTGCGAGGTAACGGAAGTAGGCGCCGCTGCGTTGGCTACCACGGGTCTAGTAGGTCGTGAGCGAACGTGCATCCTGGGTGGTGCAGGTAAGGTCTTCATCAGGTTACTATTATGACCAGGGGATTAAGTAGCTAGTCGTGTGAAGAGGCGCGGCCTCGATACAAGATTATAAACTCGAATCTTAATTTAATCTGTATATGTGTCTTTGTTATCAATAGTTGGTGGTAAGGGTTGGTATTCAGGTTTACACCACTCACTTCAGTCTTTGCAAAAGTAATTCAATAAGGCAGATCGAGTGCTCCATTTTTTTCTTTGGCTACAATTTTAGAGGACATTGATAATTTAATTAGAAGTGCCCTGTGAACCTGAAATATGATAGAAAACAATAACTATAAAAAAAATAATACTCACATATCCACAAAATTTGTATCTTACGTGCCCTTTGGATTTTTGTAATACATGATCTGATCTATTGATAACATTAAAAGTCCATGATTAGTCGACTGTCTCGTTCCTTGCCCAGCCTCTTGGCCCAGAAAGGGATTATCATTGCCCATAGCACTACATGGCCCCTTCTTTGATTTTCACACGCGTGTCATATATAGCTAGACATGTGCAGGCGGTAAAACCGCCCACGTGTATATTCCCGCTTTTGAGCAATCATTAGGAAGAAGTATCTAAACCCCGCATAGACCCCGTTTTTGGTCAGAAACCAAGATAGCCTCCATCCACCAAGTTTGTTGTAATCCATGGAGGTTACAAAACAGTCACATAAATTATGCAATGGACCCACGATGGCCTTGAAAGGACCTTTAACTTTGTCAGGAACAATTGTAGCCCCCATCCACCAAGTTTTCGTTCAAATTCTGACAAAGTTTGGAAAAGCGCAAATTGACCTCCGATGACCTTGAAATTACCTCAACATTTCCGGGAGCCTACTATAGTGCCACTATATTTTCCACCCACCATTTGCCGTTAACTCCGACGAACTTTAAACTTTCGCATAAATTATGCAAATTAGCGGCCCCATGCAGCATTGAAGTGAAGCCCATTTTCGAACTCATCCGAGATCTCACTAGGGCAGACAGGTGTATCAAGTTTCAGATCAATCGGATAATGCGTTAAAGAGTTATTGCGCTTACGCCCAAACGGTTTCCGGCGGCGGTGGAGCCTGGGACAGCGGTGACTGCACACTCAAAACCATATTATCCCTGAACACTTCCAGTGTCGCGGGGATATAATAAATAGGGTAACCTAATACACCTAATATCTGTACCTAATATCTGTTTCCGGATATTAGCGTAACTTTGGACGAAATTGGATTTGCTGTGAGCACCGTGGTTGCAAAGTGTTTCTTATCAAAGGAGGCGTAGTGCTCATCACAGGAAATAAAACTTGTCCGTGACTTTATTAGTTTCAGCCACTCCAAATATGTCCATGTATTGTCCTGATTATCTGTGACACTCTCTGATTATTACATCCGCACACTGCTGGGTAGTCCTGTGCCCATCTATAGTTATCGTTATAACAGTCGTATAATGTGATGTCGGTATGATATATCTGAATGTAAGACGCGTCGAAGGTATACTGAAAAGCGTTGTATGGTTATTACCCCTGATAACTTTCTTCAATGGGGATGTCATTCATTGTAATTGTATAGGTTATGTCGACGAAGAGAAATCTCAGATAACGTGATGTTGGCGACCGCAATAGTTAACTATCGTTCCTCGGATTCCTAGTATGCATGCCCGCTTGCCCTGCACGGAATTTTTGTTGTTACATGGCTTTAAATATGCTCCTGTTATGAGAGGAATTGTGTTCGTCACCCAGTATTCCTATTAAACGGCTACTCTTCATGACCGAGCCCTCGGTTGTTTCTTTCGGCTCAGTGTCATGTTCTGCCTTCGGTGTCACGCTCTTCTCGTGCTCGGGTGGCAATTCCATCTGGATTCCGGTTTCCTCATCAGTCAGAACTACATCCTCTCCACTCTGACACATCGGATCCTCGATACTCGTAGTTTCGTTCCCAGAGTCCTCCGCGGGGCCCATATCACTGAGGGCGTCATTCAACGATACCCATGTCCTTGTCCCCCAATTTACCCTTCGTTGCAAACATCTCCGCCGACCCAGATGTCTACAGTCAGCCCTTCAGTCGACCCACCATTTTTTTTCGACTCCTCTAGACTTTAAGAGAGGTTTTCTCATCGATCCCGTCATCCCTCTCAGTTTTATCGACCACAGAGTCTTTTGATTTCTTTTCACAATCCTCTTCTTCCTCCCCCGAATCCGCATTCAGCATGTCACGTGACCCCGCCCGCGAGACGCTCCCAAGATCGTAGAAGACGCACTCGTCGCTTTCCCAGACCTGTGAGGTGGGCGTTTCATTGATGACTACGATATTGCCATTGCTCGCAGGTCGCTGCTGCTGTATTTGCGCCAGCTGTGCTGTCTTCTCGCCTTCCTCCAGTTTTCTCGTGAGATCGATGATCTTGCTTCTCTGGCGGCAGCTGATGTGAACAATGATGACGAGCGCTACAAGAAGAATGATGGCCAGACACGTCACAGGGACAGAAAAGTAAATGCTGCTAAATATACCGGCCATGACCACTGTGATGGACATACTTGTAGGGAATCTAGAACGACGGATTTACCTCTATCGCAATTCTGAAATGAACAAAAAATGAAATAAGGTAGACTGATGAAGTCATAAGTTATAAACAATGACCATTCTGTATTACCACAGTTCTCATTGCGTTGCACCAGCTTCTGCCCCTTTCGATATCAAGATACAGGAACTAGGCCAGGTGATATAATTTTGTGCCAGGTATGGTCAGATAATAATCAACTGCTGATTTACAAGTATAATGTGGAACAAGAACCGAAGGGTTCAGTGATTTATTGTTTTAGTACATGCCTTCATAAGGACTGTGACTTTCTGTGACCTTGGACCATACCCTGGCACCTTCATCAAAGGTAGGAAACACTGTACAGATTTTGGTGACCAGTTATTTGCTCACAAGCTCTTCTTAACTTTCCACATCTGAGTGACCTTCGGTGACCTTAGGCCTGCCCTCATAACGACGGCTCACCTTCTCCTCATGACAACCTTCGAGCTCTCTGCATCATTCCGTGCACAGTGATCACATGCTCACTTGGTTTGCATAAGTAGCCTTGTTAATGTGACCTTAGGTGACCTTGGACCTGACTCCAAACCAGCAGGGATCGTCTACTCCAAATGGCAACCCCTCGTGCTAAGTATGAACTCCATATCATTTCGTTGCATATTATTATTGTACTCACGGGATCTTCCATACTCTGTGACATTGGGTGACCTGGGACCTGACTATCAAACAAAAGGGTTCTTCCCTTCATAACTGTAACCAACATGATTGCGGTCTCTATAGATATCCGACTCACGAGAAGCGTCACAATTCACACGCTCACATACACTCAGCATGACTACGTACATTCCTTTAGAACATTTTTATTCACTTTCATCACACACGCGTGATCGGCGGCACCCAAGTCATCTTCGTGCCGGGTACCCCTGACGCTAAATTTCCTCTTCGATTTATAACACATTTGCGAATTCTTGAATATCCCCCGCCCGTCACAAGATTTCCTTAAAGAGGAGAGGCTTTGGAGTTAGTAACATAATAGAGTAATAATTTGAAGACATACCTATATCTTACGCATACGTGTATATGAATTAAAGTCATTAAGCTGTCATACAGTCAACCCAATAAACAAAATAAATATATATATAAAAAACTCACGAAATATCTAGTATGTCTTGTAAGTATGCAAAGTTTATTCACATCACCTGACACTTCGCATATACATGGTCATAATGGCTTATATTCGTTCTAAGGTCAGTGTACATTCCTCCTAATTGAGACATCACTCCTAATCTGGTAGATTTTACTACGATGGATGTCCCTTTTAGCTGACTTCCTGCAATGCAGATTCATCCTTGGTCGTCACCTAAATTAGCGGATATAACTCTGGAAGGCAGATATCTCAACATATGTTTATCGTTCCCGAAATAAAAATGTCGTACGCAGTTGATTATTGCCAGGCAAGGGATCGAACGTTTACAAAGCAATTGGGTGCAGACTGGACCTGGATACGTATTCTATTGTACTATCACCAGCTACGAACTTTCGCAGAACACAGGCTGAACGTAATGGCTCTATGGTGTGATTGTTCAATTATTCAGTTAAAGGGGATTATCAACAGGAAGGGGGGATACATGATGGCAAATGCTATACTCTTTTAAAAAAAGTGTGCAATCGTGACAAAGTACATCCCCAGCTATACAACGTCGGAACGTGATTCTGAACCAATCTGAACAACGACGCTCTGACCGGCAGAAAATAATTTATTGACTTATTGATTGACTAGATTAACAAATACGGAACTTTCATATTCGATGGGAAATGAGCACTTCTCTAAACTTATTTCATACGCGTGTGAATAATTTTATACACCAGGGTTGACAACCTTTCGCAGAGAATGACCACCATGGTAATGATATAATGAATGTGGGGCCAATTATGAAGTATTCATCTAAGCGGTTACCATGAAATATTTATTGGATATAAGGAGAAAATATTTTTGTGTTATCCAAATTTTAATTTGAAACTTCATTCCGATTGATCGCAACGAGAGGTCGGCAGTTAGCATGTTGCCATCTCTGTGTAATTAGCCCTTCCTCCGAGGTCACGCGTCCTCGTGAAGGTCCGCATGCAGCTGATGACAGTGTAGTATCCAGGTGCGCATCCTTGCCGGCCGGGCGTGTGATAGGTGTGAACTTTTCTTTGGCAAGTATACCACTGAGAAGAATCAACGTATTCATTCCATTGAGAAATATTCTAACTGAGCTGGTAAAGTCTAGATCTTCGATTATGACCATTCTCATACTCCTTACATATACACTTGTATCCGGGAAGAGACGTTATCTCAGCCTATGAAGGAAATAAGCAATAGTGTTTCGCAAATTGAAACGTCCAAGTGGAAAAGAGGTCAACCCGGAAAAGGTAAAAGAGATAGGCTTCCTCAAAGTGTGATAGAAAGAAATCACTTCCAAACTGTCCACAAAAACTTGGCGTCACTGAAAAACAGTTGGTGTCCTGACCGTCCAACACGCAATGAGTTGTATAATACATTTTGCTTTTATCCCATATTGACTATTGTTCCCCAGTGTAGTCAACCGCATCCACCAAATGAATCAATCGTGCTCAGATTCTGCAAAACTGGGTAGCCAGGTTGGTTCTGGGTTGTGGGATAAGGGATATGTATGTTGCCGATATTTATAAAGAATTACATTGGCTAACTGTCCGTCGCTTGCTAGTTTACTTCGAAATATTCTTTGTAATAACTGCAGATCCAGGTAACTGGCTCGGAATACTTGACAACAAACACCAATCTCCAAAGAAATTGTCGTTTCATCGTACGAGGTCGAGTGCTTGTGAAAAATATCACCCGTGAACTTCGTCAAGACAAAATCCTTGCCAAATTGCAATTCATTTAAACGCAAGTTTGGAAACAGTATTCTGAACTATCAAGGTCTAGCTCTGCCATGCTATTTCTGTGTATTTTCTGCTTACTTTGTTTTGTTGTTTTTGTCATTGATGTTGTAAATTTTGTAGTTTTTGTTGATTGTTGGTAGCCCCTATGGAAAGCAGTGCTTCGGCACTGATAGGGCAACCATCGTAAAAGATGACAATGGAAGAATTAGAAAAACATTGCCCCGCATGTTGGTAACACCGAAAGACGTGAATACCCGTGCACACATATACACCCTATAGGTAGACAAGGAAACCAGGAACTAGGGAAACAATCGCGACAACCGTTGGTACGCGGCGGGACCAATGGGGCATACAGGTGAACCTATGTTCACCGCTCAAGCAAAAGGGCTTATTTGTATAAAGGCACAGGTGGGAGTTATCGTTATTGCTGTATCATATATAATGAGACCACAATGCACAGAACCGCTGATTCTAAATTAAAACCTTGTGGCTTGTTGTCTGTGAAGTCGGCCTGTAACTGAAGCCATGTATGTAAATAAGTGCACTATACTGAAGCTAACCTGTGCACTATATCGAGTCCTAGGCCTCTATATAGATGAGAAGAAAGAAAGATAATATCTTGTCTAGATCATCAAGGACACTTCTCAGGATCAATGTCGTAAATCGTATGTGGGGTTCCCATTCCTCAAGTGGTCCAGCATTGAAGTGTGCTCAAATAGGTATTTGTGCGCGCGCGCGCGCGCGCGTGTGTGTGTGTTCCGCGCAAGAATATATTCATTTTGAGATGGCTGAACATGGTCGAATTTCACACAGCCTACATAGTCCCACTACACGTCTTTTTCTTTTTCTTTTCGAGGCAATTTTTCAGTTCAATAATTCTTCTCTATTTTCCAGGATATCGCTGATTCTAATAACTGAATGATTCCAAAATTTGTAACAAGGTAAAAGCCAGAACTGATTACCGTTTTTCCGTGCAATTATAGTGGATATAAAAATAATGTGGATTTTAGAAAGGAAACGCTAATTGTTTCCCCACATGCTGGCAATTTTGTAATGTCCTTTCCTTCAATGGAGATTGGAGGGACTGAAGGGTTTGCAAATTTGAGAACAAGTTTACAAAATATAAAAACAAATGCTGAAAGTTCCTTGAAATACTAAAAAATATAGCTGTTTTTTTGGGAGGGAGGCATGGGGGGGGGGATTTTTTCAGCCGGATTCCGATAACCTTTCACTATTTGCAACTTCCCAGATATGTGGAGATATAAACAACTGATGAATTATGAAGATGATTAAGATGATGATGATGATGATTATCTGTTAGACAAGGCATTTCTCCTCGAATGTCTCATGCTACCCACGTGTAAAAGTGGGTACCTGCGAGGTAACGGAAGTAGGCGCCGCTGCGTTGGCTCAGGGGTAGATAGGTCGAGAGAACGTGGCATTCTGGGTGGTGCAGAAGTCTTAACAGGTTACGATACCAGGGGGTTATGTCGCTAGTCGTGTGGAGAGGCGCTTGACCTTGATACAAGACTATAAACACGAATCTTAATCTTAATCTTAGTAGAGAAGCCTTCCTTCCCACCTTCAACTGCCTCAATTCAAGGTTTCCTCATCAGTAGGTATGTCACAATCTAAAGGCGACTCAGCCAACAGTGAGGTGCGAAATCATTTATCCGGTTCCTGAGATTTTGACTTATAGACTTGTAAACGTTTTCAATGTCCCAGCCTGGCGGGTGCCTCCCGCAGTTCGTTTCGCGGAATGCGCCGAAACCCCCTTGAAGCCGAATCTTACTTATTGGCTAGCTTGACAACTCCGCTCTATGGCATCCATTGTTGAAAATAGAAATTGCCCCGGTGGTCCTCCTATGATGCTCCAGGATGCGCTACACCGCCACCTCGAGAATGCAAAATGTCTGCTCGGAGTCCACACCCACATTCAGCCTCTCAAGCGACTTTCCAAGCGCTTATCAGCATGCACTTTGACAATGATTGGATAGTTGCCTAACATCAGGCTTCTTGAAGCTTCATGTAACTTTCTCCGTGATTTTGCAGGAGCATAAGAGTAATGAATAAAGCATTTTAGAGAGGTTGTGTAAGCAATACAGGCTGTCTTTTAGTGAGTGAGGAAGCGGGTAACCAAGGGTGGCGTAAGTCCTATGGGCTCAGACCGTCCCGAGCCGTCCCTAAAAATATCTGACTGACTGACTGATAAGGGACCAAGTTGGGTTCCGGGACGCGGATAATCCGTTACGCCATTGATCAAATCTTACTCAATACCTCGACCACCAACTAGTTACCCATATTTTTGCAAACACCTTTAACACACCGTACACTGGTAACGAACTATTTGTATGAAATTACTTTCGGGAACGGGAACGCAAATCGACAGAAGTGAGAGAAGTAAGACTTTAATAATTCAGAAAGGAATTTCAAGTACTCGCACGTACAGGCAGTATAATACAGGCATGAATAATCTCACCGTAATGTACAGATTCTCGAATCCTGCTTCGTCAGAAGGGCATGTCGCGGTTAGCTTCAATGACTAGTCACCTTCGATATTCCGTGTATAGTCCCCGTTCAGTTCCAAAAGAAAATATGGTTTGTCGTCCCAATCGAACACGTCTGATATGGCCGGGACTACATGCACCAACAGGATAACTGTATTAATAATGAAAGATCGTCTGGTTTCGGTTAGTATTCGTTGTTATTGCCGCCCTTATATCATGCACTCATCCAATTAACCCATGACGTAGGTGCGATCTATGACACAGCTCAACCACTTGTAAATATTTAGGTTCCATTCAGAGAGCCCGGCGAAGTGTAACAGTCATATAGAAATCTCTTGGCAGTGCAGTAGTGCGTACTGCGTAGGCTGATAAAACCAGTCTATCGTCGAGAAATGCATGGAGGGTTTGACGGAAGCTATAGCTTGGTGTGGTTGTACTTACATTCTTGTAAAACACCCGTTATGTAAAACAATCCCACTTCGTACCGGCACTTTGGATAGCCTTAGTGGTGATCGAGGTAGTTACTTTGCGGAAGTAACGGAAATCTGCAGGACGGGCGGGCATGGAACCTATTGCCGACTTTAATAAAGACAGATGACCAGAGTGTATGTGACGTCATTAAATGCTCTACGGTGGTCGGTATGAGCCATTGTTACTGTAATGACAGCTCCACACCGTCTCAGTCCCCCAAACATATACAGACTTATAACTGTCCTGTATGTATGTATGTAGTATGTATGTATGTAGGTATGTATGTATGTATGTAATGTATGTATGTCTGTATGTATGTATGTATGTAGTATGTATGTATGTAGTATGTATGTATGTATGTTGTATGTATGTATGTAGTATGTATGTATGTATGTTATGTATGTATGTATGTATGTATGTATGTATGTATGTATGTCTGTATGTATGTATGTATACCTGCGGCTCGAGTTTGCAAATGATATTTACGCACTTGTAAAAGAGCATGACAATGTTGCCCTGGTTTTTCGCGACCACAATTCTATCGTTCGGTATGTGAAGCAGACTCATCAAACTAGGAGGGCCAATAGACTGAAAAAACCTTCCATCCCAAGGAAGAATCTTCAAAACCAAAAGCGACGGTATGTTGTCAAATGAGTATTTATCTAATTATGCGCTCAGCGATGACCTCACTATATTTATATTCAAGTCACGTATACAGTTACTTGAGTGCAACTCTTTGCTCAATAAGTACTACCCAAACATCTATCCAAAAGATTGCTCAATGTGCAATAATCCCTTCGACAAGTAGCAATCTCCCATATAATGAATGGTTGCATGAAATTTCGCAACCAATATGTTGCAAGACATAATAGGATTGTGTCCTTGCTTATTAGCTATGAAATTGCACCCCAATGTCACCGTATACAGTGATCAAATAGTAATGGGGAATATGTTAGAGACCAATTGTGATTTTACCGTTTTTCCTAACAGAAAACCTGATATATTAATATGTGATCGTGTGGCCAGACGGGCCTTTATTGTTGGGATATCATGTCCTTTTGATGCCTTCCTGGACACTTGTTATTGCCAACTTTAATTACGAGTTTAAGTTACGAATTTAAAGTACGAGCCCATTATAAGGTGATTACACTAGATACCCCATATTTGTGTAAAACTATCGTATTCATAATTGGTAGTCGCTAAGTATATCAGTATAAGTGCAACAATTGGCTCCAACAACATATGGAAACGATCCATGTTGTATGGTCATCTTAATTGAGCTGGACTCTGTGTTGTTTTTGGTTTTTCTCCCATTCCCAATCCTTCAAATTGATTCTTGCATAAAGTATTTACTGATCGTTAATGCGATGTATTGTATTAAACTGTGGTCAAAGATGCAATACACTGTTCGAACTATGTATACTCACATTTATTGTGATGAGCACGATATCTAGAAGTTTAAAAACCTTGTGGACACAATAAAACCAGACTCATACTCGGCACGTAGGTTGGTATATATTCACTGTAGTTTCGGGTGAGGTCTAAGATGACCTTAGTTCAACAGAGGTCAAAGTCTGAGAACTTTGTAAACACAATAACTGTAAATGGAAAAGAGTAGAGAGCTCAAACGGTGACATGTTAGATTTATCATAGAGAGTAAATCATTCTAGGCTTATTAATTTAGGCAAGATCCATAGTCACCTGAGGTCATCAGCGGATGATGACATGACCCAATCACTATTTTACATAAAAACGTAGGAGGCCTATACTTCGCACATAGGTTGATCATAGGTGTACTGATACCTATTTTTGGTCCGAGGTTACCTTAGGACAACAACTGTCATATTCTGAAAACATTGTAAACACTATGGAACTAAAATAGATCTGTGTGAATAATGGTTCATACTTGGCATGTGATTTGGCCATATGAAGTAGAAATTCCCGATTGCAGTTTGGATTAGCCAAATGTCGATCAAGTTGGGCAGAGGTCAACGTATGAAAACTCTCGCAAACGTGAGAACAAACCGACAAATGTGAAGGACAGATTCCTTGACAAGCAATTCCCGCGCGGCAGCTGGTTAGGCAGGATTTGGGACAGAAATGCACCAAGAGTCATTTACAGCTGTACGGCCATACTCACGATCGTGAGGCGATGACCGCAACGCCGTAGCCACTGCGATGCCGCAAATCGTTGCGGGGAATTCTAAGTTCCGCAAGGCCCACGTAGTTTCGTGTATGGCAAAAAAATCGAAAAAGCATGGGCAGGATGGAAGCGCGGAATAGTTCGACTGAAAGTGGTATTCTTTTTGCGATTATTTGTCCAACTTCCTTCAATAATACTCGGAGGACATGCGAACAGCGGAACAGACCCTTTAGAATGAAAGATATCACCGTGTGTTTTTATGCTTGTGAATTCCTCAAGTGCGCGTTCAAAGCAAGCCCGGCAATGCTGTACAAAGCGCCATATACAGCAGTGAAGCCACCGTGTAGCCCAAAATAAGAGCCATTCAGCGCCGCCATTTTGACGGTGTGTTATGGTGCCATGTGTAAATTTCATTAGAATGACGTTTTTAAGAGGTCTGTAACAGCAGGCCAGCAAAAGTAGAGATAACGAGGTCCGGGGATATTATGGTAAATTACCCTCGTGTAGCGGGCCGCGGTCCTGGACTTGAAAATTTGGGGGGTAATACAATGTGATCCATTAAGCAGAAGACCAGAAAATCAGGTTCTCTCAGATAAGCTCACTGGAAAAGGCTTTCCAGCTGCAAATAAATTGTTATGTTTTTATATTTTATAACAGTTGTCATAGTAAGTATCTAATGCATTCCATGAGCAGTAATTTTTCGTGTGGTTAGTGGTGGTGACGGATTATTTGGGGGAGGGAGGAATGCCACATTCGGATTGAAATAAACTTGCACACATGTTTGCCTTACCCCTATTTGGGACCCAGATAACAGTACTGTATTTCATTATTTTTCATAAGCTCGAAATAGGGGCCCAGATTGGTGTATTTCTACAAAAATTGGTCCATTTTAAAGGCAAAAGCTACGTTGCGGAGATAAACCAGGGCATATGCAATTTATTCCCGGACGGGAAAACTTTGTCAACGGGAAGACTCCGCTAATAGGCTTTACTGTGGGTTCTCGTTCTCAGTTGAATTAATTAAACAGTGAAAACGTTGCGATGACCTGTTAAAGCCGCCTGAATTAGACAAATCACGAAAAAATATTTAATAATGCACACGAATAATAACAGGATAAACATCAGGCGCATCCAAAATAAACAACAATCTTTAAAATACCTACAAAAAGGGGACTGATCGAAAGCCGACCAATCCCTGCCGACCTGCGGCCAATCAGCGTCGAGAAGTACACCTATGCACACTAAACAGTTATTCAATTATAACAGTTTCCAGATACTGCGGGAGATACTGGGGTGCGAGCCAGAAGTCAGGACATACCACCCGTTGCACTGCCCAACCACTGAGAGTGAAAAAGCATGTGAATTCTTGGAATTTCTGACTAAATGGCACATCGAATCACAGGAAAAGGAATCTAATATACAACGTGTTCTCGCCATGTGAAGGTAAATTTGAGAATTCCTTTTTGACAAACGAGGGAGTAATGGGACCAATGAGACGGGGACACTAAGGGCGGACCCGGGCCGCACCCTTGAGCCGAGGCCCAACCTTCCAAGGCCAGCCGCGGAAATATTATAACAGCAATAAAATTTTAAATTACCAGTGTTTGTATACAGAATAATTTTGTTTTGTCTTCCCCATGTTTGGAGCTAGTCATTTATGGACTAGTCATTTATGCACTAGTCATTTATCGAATGAATCACTGATGTAGTTAATGACTGGAGGCCCCAGCCAACCAAATCCGGAACGGCTCCAAGTGATACAAAATTAGAGACTGTTCTGTATTTTACAAGGTGAAATATCAACGGATATCATATCTTCAACCCGGTCAAGGATCCAAAGTTCAGATATAGTATTTGCTTATGCCTTCAAGAACCCACAGCAACCATACTTACCCACAAGAGCAAATATAGCTGCATCCATCCAAGCAAATGATCAGTTACTCTGAGGCTGAGATTCCCAAGAGTGGTGTAAACACAAGCAATGGGGCTTCCCTGCCCCAATCCACTGTCAGTGCGGATCCGTAGATGACCAAGGGGGGAACAATGCTCAACAAAAAAGACATGGCTTGAAAATTAAGCAGAGAATAGTGCCCTCCCTGTTTCTCAGAGGCTTGGGACTCTCCACACTCACTACATGAATTGCCAACATGTGTCTATTTTGTCCTTGTATACCATGGTCGTGACAAACTGCTGGAACAAATAGAAAGGAATGCATTATGACATCATGCAAATACAATGGAGTGCTGGGCCAGGTTACACTATCTCCACAACTTTTTGAAAAACCACCTGTGATGGTATAGAATAGGCTCCAGTAATGACAACCCACCGTGGTTGTGATACAAAAGTAATGTCGGGGGAAAACAGAAATATTAATGAAAACGAATTGCAGTAGTGTCAATATATAATGATCTGTTATCCATGAGCACTCTATCAATTAAGTCTTTGCTATTATATTTTTTGAACAGTTGAATATATATATATTATTAAATATATATACATAGAGCGAGGAATAGTGCTACCATGTCGAAGTTAACTTTTAGACCTTTACAGTACAAGTACAACCTGGGCATAGTTATAGTTAAAGCAATTATTTAAAACTTAGAACACTAGTAGTACTAGTAGGCCTAACGCTGAACCTGCACCATCTCCTTAACCCATAACTGTTACCAAATCTCACAGGCACCTGAAGCTGACCTGTTTTTCTTCAAATCCATTTATCTAGTCTCAAAAATCAATTAATAGTGCAGAAAAGGATTATGAACTCGAGGCTGCAGACCCATGATTTGTGCAATATCCTGTCTTGACTCCGCATTTTATGATAATAAGACTATCACGATAGAAGTAGACCACTCGGGTGCTACGTATAATAACACACAAAATTGCGTAGCATAACAGCGCAGGACCACAACACTTTTTCGTCTCTCAAATGCGAGATTGTCAATGTGAATACCGCAATCTTTATTCCAATTACCTTCAATATTCGCCCTTGCATGATTTCGGAAGATTAATTACTTCTCTATCTGCTTGTTGATAATTACCACAGAATACAGGCTTTCATGCCCATATCATTGTTTTTAGCATATGGATTGTGACCTTCAGCGGATAGATGACTATTTGTTGCATACACTCGCCATAAAAAGTGTCAGTTAGCTGATAGCCACTTTGCCAGTGCAAGACGATCTCACTTTCCAACCTACCGATGATACGTCCGTCCCGAAATTTTTCTCTATCATATCTTCAGATCGGCCGTACAACCTGCGAGGGCCATCTCATAGGCAGGGTTGCACAGTATATAATTGATGTTAGAGTATGAATATATGAGTTGCATATAGTCAATAACTTGAAATAAGTGTCAAGATTTGGTTTTGACTAGGCATTTGTAATCGCCGCGCGTATTGATACGTTTAGACGGGGGAACACTCACTGAAACTGTATTCACTTGCTGTCACTATGACACTGTGTGACAAACAAAGAAGCAACGCCGGTACAAGATGGCCCTTAAAAAGCGGATTTTACAGATAAAGATACACAAGTGAATGTGTTTTACTACGTTATATGATAGCTTGCCACCCGCAATTCTGTGTTGAGTGTCTGTTTCCAAGATGGAGATTTTCAAATTGCTTCAATGTAGGTATGCTATGCGTTGCCTTCTCCAGTAATATAATAGCTCCATGGTTCAAAGTAAATGCGGTCAATATGGGAAACTCGACCCCTCAGGTGGGATTTCGCAAGGGGGCGAAGGGCTTTACGCGCCGCTTGCGGTCACCGCGGCAAGGGGGACGTAAGGTTGCGAGGTTGAACTCCGTATAGTGTGAGGTAAGGGCTTGATGAAGGGCACCGGTGACCCAAGGGAAACATGAAAAGAGAATACATCGGTTACCTATAACGGGGAAATCCAAGCTATTACAAACCATAGAAATCATTTAGGAACCCTGATCGAAAATGATTACCGATGAAGTTTTTGTTTTTGTGTTACGCTTGGTATTTAAGAGAAGAAGCACATACTCACGGGGGATATCTCCAAAAAGCGTCAGACACACGGCGCGAGCCGGCGGCTAGATCCTGGTGTGGGAGGGAGAGGAAAATAGCAAGATCGAATGACTGATCACAGAGGTGAAAACTCGAGTCGCATAAAACGGCTGAGATAGCAGTTGTATTCCAATGATATATTCGCTCTTCTTCCGGATATGAGCTCTCGGCTACGGGTTGCATGACATCGTGTAGCCATTCAGGATACCCGCACAGGCCAGATGATGGCATCATGTAACACATTTCTAGACATGAAATGTACCCAGTGCCAAATAATGTCTCTCGGGGGCAGTTAAAACAGGAGTGCGAAGTAGTAGTTTAAACAGGGAGTAAGTTGACCCAACCTGCAGGAAATGTCAGGCAGATTCGCATTACTGATTGGTCTCATCCAAATAGGTTGTACAGATTGCGGAGACGCCTGCGACATTTTGGCTATACCACTATTACAACACCTGAAGAAGGTTTCATCAATAATGCAGTAGTTAAATTAGAAACACATTGATTGCGGGTTTCTTCTGGCTACAATGCACTTCTTGTACACATATTCGTTCATTGCATCACAGAGGGCCTCACCAGAGATCCCAATGATGGGTTTCAGATGGGCCAGCAAAGGCAATTTTTAATTAGCCAACATTACGTTGGATACGATTTTGAAATCCTATTGAAGCAGGCAGCACCTTGGTGTGCGCGAAACCGAAAAGCTTCGCGAAAAATTCAAATCATGGTATTATCAGATTCACGGTGATACCCGGATGGAATTTTTCCATGTAGTAGTAAAGTGAAAAGAACTTTGCAAACTACATCCAATTTTTTTTATTCTAGCCCCCATATGTTTAGGGGGTTTTATACTCTCCAATCGGAGCAGCACCATTAGTGCAGCGCCAGCGTAGCGAAACGTTTTAAATTGGTTCTTCTCAAATGCCAAGATGGCCTATAGCCCGGAAAATAATATACCGTAGTGGTTCTGCAAGTGAGTTTGATTTTATTGATAGTGATATTTTAATACACGTATCGGACGTTGTCCAGCGTAATGAAACGTGCGTTAATAATTCCTACCTTTTCTTGTCGGAAAAACCTTAAACATATTTTTTCCCTAACTTGCCATTTATGATGTGTCAGATCCCATCAATATGGCGGGGCCCGATTTTGGGCACGCGGACTGCCATTTGGGAACCACCGAGAGGCTTGTTGTGTATGATTGAACAACAGCATTTCCATCAATAGAACAAACAACTGCACCAATATCAGGGGAATTTTTTTCAGCGGGTAATTTTACGCCAAATTGTGATGCATTAGCACGCATTTTCTCGGCCAGTATAAGTCTTATCTATGATGACCTAAGGTTGGTCAGCTGTTGGCGCTATGTCTATTGATATTACATATCAAGCGCGGGCTTAAAACAGAATTTCGAACATGGCATTACTAACCTCGATATATGCTTAAGTTTAGTTTGTTCTTCAACCACGATTGAAGAACCTTGAATGACTATTCTACTTTTTTTCGATTTCGACCTTTATTTAAAGTATGACAAAATTTTATGACGTCTCTGACAAAATTTGGAGCAGAGGCGGCGCCAATTCCCCGACGAAGTGCCCAGCGTTCCCGAGGAAAAGTTTCACATTCTCGTCCGCCATAGACCATAGTGTAACCTCACCCTACCCGATATACAACAAAACCTCAATTTTCTCATGTCTTCTTTGTTCATTCTCCTTTTTTCTCCTTTCCTTCCTTTTTCTCGCACCGCCCGAACTTTTCCTCCTCCGTTCCCCGACAAAACCAAACCCTCTCGATTTTTCCCCCGCAGTATGGATGGTCATACTTCAAATCCTGCCCCCGCATTGCCAACTGGAAGAAGTTACCTTTGAGTGTCCTAGAAAGCCACTGAATAATTTCTCAGGGGAACAGTTGGCAGTTATAGGCTAATGGTCGCCATGCTAGACACGCTGGTAATAGACCCCCACCCGCCCTTAATGTTGAGGCGCGCTGAGGAGCAGTGGCGAGGTCATGGGAGCATCACCATATCCGACGGCTCTGTGAAGACGCACTGGGCCAGAGCCTTGGAGCCGGCCGCAGCAACGACAAGCGGAATTTTTCAGTTCAGCCTTAATGATACCGAACGTGTTCAATGACGTCTGAAATGTTGTCACATTATTAATTAAGAACTCGATTGCTATTCGCCTAGCCATCTGATATGTGGAAATAACCCTGATGTACGTTTTGTGATATTCAGATATTTCTATTCATCGTTTCGACTGAAGATTATTGTACATTTTTATCGTTTTACAATATGCCGTCACTGTTTTTTTTGTTTTTTTAACACTTTCGATTTTGAGAGGTCTGGTGATGATACACTAGTATTTCCATACGCCCTCTTCTCCATAGTTTCATTCCTGGAATTGGAACAGATCGTGTACAGAGAATAAAAAAAATATAGTTTGACCAGTCCTTTACGTCCGGCTGTCCGGCTGTCAGTGCGATTCAACGTCCCCGGTAGCCGCGCCTCAGTCTGTGGCGGCGATGACCAAGTGCCAGGCGAATTCATAGTCGGTGTGATCGTCGGATGAGTCCAGTTTTCATGGCTTGTTTTATACCTGGGTAGCTTGCTTTGAGGGCAGCACGAGGATCCCCCAGCTTGAAACATCCAGTGGCTGGTGTTTGCATTCCTGTTATGTTCCTCCCCAGGAAGTAGATTGAATTGCTAACCTTTGGGTCATCACATTCATATACGGAGGGAGGGACGAGCTTGCTGTTTTGCCACGCTAGCTTGCCTCTACAGTGAGTACATATAACTAATCTAGGACCTCGCTGGTGGGGTAAACCCGCCAACGTGGTCTATCCCCACATTTGAGCAATCAGTGGGAGAGACAATGTCAAACTCATTTGATAACGCTGAGATCATGATTGGGTGGGGTCCCGAATGAGCTCACCAACGAAAGTTGTTCCCAAATGATCGCCATGTTCTGAAATGACGCAAATCAGTGTTAAAAAAGTTTTCGTGAAAAATCCAAATGGCTGCCGTGTGTGGGCAGTCCCCATGGGGCAAGAACGAAAGTTGGTCTCAGCCATGATCTCAATGTTCCAAATGTTGCAAATCTTGCGATAAAAAAGGTTCAAAAAAAAAAAATCCGGAATGGGGCCGCCAGGTGAGGTCCCATGTCAGTCTCGTGAGATTCTCCTATCAGGGAAAATAATATTGTCGCTTGTTTTAGGAAATTTGATTAATTCATGAGTCTTACCATATGTATTTACCACAAAACAACGTTCTCCCATATAAAATATATTGAGGACAATTTATTTCCACTTCCACCCCCTCTTGAAAAGTATTCCAGTCCGAGTCTCATTTTTCTTGCATATTCAGTATCCTTTTTGTCCCAGCTACAAAAAAACTTTGTTGGATTGGTGTAAGTCGGCACTGTAGATTTCGAGATATTTGATAAAATAGACTAATTCCGGTGGTAGTTTTTTTTGTGATTAATTTGTAAACATTCGTTCCGGCCAGCGGTTCGTTGTGATGTAAGCTGTGCGTTTGATAAAGAGAGTGACATTAACTGCAGTAGTATCGTGCCATGCTATAGAATCACACGTACGGTCATTTATCCGACCAATGTTCAAATTACTCAACACGCAGGTGTCATTAACTGGGAACGCCTGTTTTGTATCTAACGGTCCGCAGACAATGAAAATTCATATCTGTCTAAACATAGCCTGATTCTCCCAAACAGTAAATCCCCTTTCCCGGACTCTGCATGTTGCGAAAATGAAGTTGGTCCCAAAAACTTCGCCAGTACAGCAACACCCCTAAAATGTTAAACACACAACTTCCAACCTTTTAAAATTCCGGGAAATGTTTCTCGAAAATATTCAGTTGATAGGCTTTCGGCTAGCCTTTTATCACTTCTTTTTTTTGCACCTATTTATTTATGTCACAGAAGATATACCAGGGGTTCCCGATGATGGGTTTCAGATGAACCAGAAATATGTGAAATTTGTGTGCCACTGGCTCCATGTTATGATCTATCAAGTGTTCTCCCTTTGCCAAATGGGGAGCTCCAGATGGTCATTTTTTATTAAAAAAATCATAAAACAAACGTAAATTTAGCCAACATTATTTTTGTTACGAATCATATCCTATGAAAGTTGCCGCGAAGCGTAGCGAAAACTTCAATTATGGTCTTCTCAGATGCACGGTGAGCCCCAGTTGGCCATTTTTTTCATATGGTGAATTAAATAAACTATGCAAACGAAATGAATCCATCATAGCCACTGACGTTTCATAGTTTATACTAAGCCAACTCGGACGGCACTATTATTTGCCGCGTAGCATAGCGAAATTTTCGAAGCTAGTCTTCCAAATGCCAAATGGTGAAACACAAACCTGTGGCAATTAGTATGATACACACACCTTAGTCTCTATGTTTTTTTTTGCGATTTCGAGGTTATCCATCGAAGCAGCACCAGTGTTCCCGCGCCGCGTACATTTTTTTTAGAATTATTCATTTATTAAATCAAATGGTGGTTTCCAGATGGCCATTTCCAATGAATTAAATCAAAAGTGAAGTTCAAAAATTAGAAAAAGTTCACTTAGCCTCTCTCTGTTCTTGTGACTTTGGGTCTATAATTGTCATACGGATGTTTAAAATGAATTTTCAATTAGCTGTGCTATGCAAAAACTTCCCAAATTGGGTGTTCTCAAATGCCAGATGCCACATGGCCATTTTTCATATTCATACTAAATAAACTTCACCCATTAAAAACATTAATCACTTTGCCGTTCATGCGATTTCAGATGAAGTGGAAGGGAAGTGGGCAAGCCGGCCCAAGTGGCACCATGATTTTTCAAGCAGCGTAGCACAAATTGTCAAAGTGGGATATTTGTGGGTCGTGATAGTGACATGTCAATACATGCATCGACGTTTTTAAAGCGTTTTAGTAACGTCCTTAATAATGCCGACCTTAATTGTCTGAAAAACCTTAACAGAATTTTGGTTCGCGGAACGAGACCGAGAACCCCTGAGGGCCTAGTTTGGTATGTTTGAACATATTTTCATGAAAAGTCAAAAACAACTTAACAAGACAGGGGCGGATCCAGGATTTTCAAAAAGGGAGGGGTCCCCAACTGGCTCCAGCGAAAAATGGCAGTCCCCTACTCCTCCTTTTTTCACCTCACCGACTTTTATACAATTTTTCATTACTTTATTTCCCAATTTCCTTCCTCTCGAATGTCCATTTGAGATTTTTTATTTTCCCCCAAAAAATCTGGATCCGCGCGTGACTGACCCATCGAGGATATCCGAACCTCACCCACCCCTCAGTCAGAATTTAGGACCAGGATGCAATATATGAAGTTCAAGGTATAAGCATCAACCAATGGCTATATTGCTTCATCCAACCCACGAAGGCTACACTTAGACCTCTTCTAATTTTTCCAATCGTTAAAGGGTCAATACCCAGTGGCCGAAACAATGGGTACGACGGCGCAGCCTGCTCCCTGTGACTGATGCAGATTTTTGAAAGGGTGATTCAGTTGATTCAAACCAGTGGCGTAGCCAGGAATTTTTTAATGGAGAGGTGGGCTGGTGTGATTTCTATGGGAAGGGGGGGGGGAGGGTTCTAATTTTGTTCATTTCCATGTGGCCTTAGATGCAATTTTGGTGCAATATAGCACACTTTCTCACTCATTCTATTTTGGGAATAATTTTGCGTTTCCACCTGGCCAAAGATGCGATTTGGTGCTAGGTCAGTTATTTCCTTTCTGGCGTTGGTTCGGATATCCCACCTTCCTCCAAAATTCGTTCAAAAAGTTGAAGATACACTTTATCCCATGATTGATAGTGTACACCTCACCCTACCCCCTACAAAATATCGTGTCTAGAGAAGTTATTCAAAACAATTTTATTTTGGGGATAGAATTCCATAGGGACAAATGCCTGCCCTGCCCTCTCTGTGGTGCTGACCCTGCGTATAGTACAAGTGACACCACATAACGATGACACAGAGAGCAAACAGTAGTGCGCGCGAAGCGCGAAAAATTTTCAGGGTCATGTACTCTTGTAAAGGGTATGTCTCTTAGTAAGGGTATATTCATCACAGATGACATCACCTAGCGGAAGCAATCTGGATCCACATTATTGGTAGAATGCATTAGTGTTTCGAGAACTTCGAACCAAAGGGGGGGGGGGGTCCGGACCCCCTGGACCCCCTCTGTATCCGCTATGCCAATACAGGGGGATCCAGTATGTAACTTGACAACCGGACTTAGAATCGTCCTTATGGATGGCAGCATCTGGGATATAATTACGAATCCTGCCAACACAACAAAACTTTAACAATTACCTACGAAAACATGGGATGAATTGGTTGCATTTTGAAAGGTGGTCAGGGACGGCGATCTGTGATATATATTGGGGGGGGGGGGGGGGAAGTCCCCCCCATGTTTAGCAGCACCATCAAGCGGAGAGCCACCAGAGATGGTGTGTATGGCAGTAAGCAACATCCCTAAAATTGGCCAAAATAAAAATAAAAAGAAATCGAATTTGAACTTCCTAGACACTTTCATGGAGGAACTGATCGATGTTCATTCCTAATTCGAGCCACCATCGGTTGTCGCGTAGTATACAAGCACATCATTCGCTTTACAGATCCCCAGATTACAGGAAATGGCACTTCCCATGCCGTATGGCAGGAAGCAACATCCCTAAAATTGCAATGAATTCCGGAATTGTTCATTTCAAGGAATGTTCTTGGAGGAACTGATAGATGTTATTCCTTACAATTCGGGCCACCATCATTGGACGCGCGTTATTTTAAAAGTTTTTTCGTTTTTAAGCCCCCCCCCCTCCCGCCCCCAGCTTGCAGGAAACGGCGCTTCCCGGGTCGTATGGCAGTAAGCAACATCCCTAAAATTGGCAATAAATTTCCGAAATGCTCATTTCAAGAATCGTTCTTGAAGAAACTGTCGAGGTTAATTCCTTACACTGTTCGGGCCACATATCGTTGACGTAATGTAAAAGAAAATTGGTTCGTCCCACAGACTCTGAGACTCCCCTGATTGCAGGGAGCGGCACTTCCCGTGCCGTATGGCAGAGGCAACATCCCCGAAATCGACATTAATATACGGAATTTTGATTTCAAGAACACTCATGAAGGAACTGATGTGTTCTCATAGCGTAGATAATTGTTCGTCTATTACAGCCCCCAGATCACAGAGAGCGGCATTTCTCGGGCCTTATGGGCAGTGAACAACATCACTAAAGATTGACAATCAATTTTCCGAAAACTGATCGAAGTTTATTCCTTACAATTCTCCGTCATTCTCCAGTACCATACCCAAGTTTTTAAGGGTCCTACCGCTGCCCATCGAGGACCTTCCCATTGGGTTAGAGGTTGCCCGCATCTTAAAAATTTGCTCGAAACATAACTGTCGTGGGAAATGTGTGCATTCCTCGAGCATTTGATTGAAATCGAGCAGTCAGCGAACTATTTTGTCATTTTTGAGAATTTTTTCCTTTTTTTCATTCCAAAATGTTTGTGACCCGCCTCTGCGCGCCAAAGTAGCGTGGAACCAATCAAACAAACAAAAAAAAAACAAAAAAAAAAAAAAAAAAAAAATATTTGTCAATCACCTGATCACGTAAACCTCATACTGATTATGTGCACGATTTCTGCCTTGCTAGTTTCTTGTTACTATAAGGTTCTCCTTTATGGAGAGGAGCAGCATCGGCTGACGGACCACAAGCAGTCTTTAAAAAAAACAATAGGGATTATAATAGACTTAAATTCTACTAAGCCTTGGTTATGTGGCAATGTTATCGAAAATGCAAGTTGATATCCACGCATTGGTTGGGGGGGGGGGGGCACGAATGTGTCCCCGCGAAATAAATTCTCTTCGTGGCCATCCCCGTATGTTCACCATACTGATAGATAACAGTAACACGTATGGAGAAAACACATATTTGCCAGAACTGATCAGTTATTGTGCATGAGCCCACTGTATTATACGATGAACGGAAAAGACAATACAGCGCGCGCAGCCTCCTAAACCAAAAAATAAGGCAATCTGGTTAGAAATATGTGTAGGCCTTGGCGGTATGGCCGTACCGTTGGCTACCTTTCAAGTTGAACGTAGGATTTTTTCACCAGTCCGCAAAATATGGGGGGGGGGTGTACATTCGATAGTTACCCCCCCCCCCCCCCGACTAAAAATACTGGGGGAACATAACCCCCATCCCCTCCGTGATCGCCGCCCATGATAGTGGTGACAGTTCAAGAATAAGCCGCAGCAATATTGCTATAGGTCCGGTCTTCCTTTGTTACGGTACGCTTCACAGGCACGAGCTCAAAGTCCAGGTTAGTTAAGGACTGGTCCACCCCCCCCCACCCCCCCCCCCACTTAGTCTTGTTCAAGACGTCGTGACTGTGACTCAATTTTGCGCTTCTCACATATGTCTAGGTCCCCTATCTGCCTTTATACAGCCCTTGAACAGTACGGTCCGGGATATGTTTTCGCGAAGCTATGCCATCACCACTGATATATATACGATAGGTGGAAGGCACAACTGTTGTTCGTTGCAACGAAGTTGAAGAGTGCTAGCTTGGCTTGAACCAAGACTACGCCCACCTCTGCCCACAGACCTGGAAAAAGGTCTGGCTATGTCCCCCCCGACAATTTTTTTTTCTTGGTCACGTGGTGAGCATGCGCACTCAAAACCGCACCGTCTTTCTCATGCCGTAGACCGTAGGAACGACTTTCTCTTCTCATTATTCGTCTTTTTCGGAGAGCATCATTTATTCCGCCCGTCTCGATCCATAATAATGACTCGATTACTTATTATATGGCTGGAACGTGGACAGCATAATGAGTTCCAGGTCGTTATTCCGCTTACACGTGTCGGAAGAAGAAGTGAGAGATGCGTAATGACTAGAAGTAAGTTCTTATTGCACGTAAAATTGGCCGTCTTCCAAGAATAATTGGCGCTCTCCCAAAAATGAAGCGCTCTTCCGGGAACGAAAAGAGGAGGCAAAGAGAATTTCTTTCAATGCTCAATTTTCGAATCAGGATTCAAGGAATCAAGATTCTCTCCATGTCTGAATCTGATGTAGTCACCTCCAGAACCTTCAGAAATGCATACTGCATGAAATCGCCTGAATAGCTGTCACAAAATTAGAGCACAGCTTCAGTTCTGATGTAGATGTAGGCCCTAGCTGTAGATAAGTTTGAACAAATTGGAATCCGGGGCCAGTATACCCGAGCGCGCAGAAGCAGAATGTCAAGTTCATGCATCATGCATGTAGCATAGCCGCACGTGAACATCGTAAATAACACTATAGTATATAGATACACATCATTCATTACTGGTCAATTTTATATTGATCGAAAACCAATTCTCCCTACTCCTCGTATCTTTGCCAGAACCTGTGCAGACATTCAGGAACAGCGCTATCAATTTCTATATATCATCACATCAACGGAATAAGACGCGGAACGCGCCAAAAATTATGCCGTCTAACTCGTTCTGGCACGTATCCAGTGGTGGCGCCAGGATTTTCCTTCTCCGCGTTCCCCGATGGGGGGTCCGACTTCCCCGACGGGGGGTCCAAGTTTCCCGACGAGCCTCACCCTACCCCCTAAGTAAAAACCTGCATTTTTGATGTTTCCAATTTTTGGACTTTTTTCTCAGAGAAAAAAAAATGAAAAAAATGAAAACAATTGGGAAAGGCGGAAGGCTTGTTCTAATCAGTCTCTCAGTGGCATTCCACTCGAATCAGGCGCTCTCAGTAAAATACCGAGAGAAAATGCTGAGAAATGGAAGTTTTTGGCGTCGTGAGAGCACACCAATTAACACAGAGGCAAAACAGTGGTAGACGGCAGGACGACCATCCTCCCCAACAGAATTGTCACATTATTCTTCTGCAGTGACATATCGACGATATTCATACAATTGTGCTGCCTATGCCGCGAGTGTATACTTGTATAGTCTGTAGGAATATGGATACGCTGATCTTTCAACTTAAGCGAGGAACACTGTAAATAAGATAAAATATATGACGCGCGCGAAGCGCGCCAAAATGTTTTAGCTTCAGTGTAGGATTTTTTGTTATAAAGAAGGTTGGGAAAATTTATACTGTCGGGGCAATAGGCCCTCGTTGTGTTAATTTTAGCGTACTCACTCAGGCTCGAATATTGAGAAAAGAAGTCGCCATTACGGCATGAGAACCCGGTGCAATGATGACTAGGGAACTCATTATTACGCCCCTGAAACTGACGGGTAACACCATGACTTGCCTTGAATTTTGGCTGCAATGGCGATCATTTTTCGTCCACCGATTTTTATTGGCGATAAAACGATTATGTGGCTTGGAACATAGGTGGGAGAACAATGACTTCTAGGTCGTTATTTCGCTTAAGATTAATATGGGCGGCTATCGGGGCAGAAAAGACAAACCCGCGAACGAACCACAGACAAAACTTCGAGAAGAAGAAAGACGGAAACAGCAGCCAATTTTGCAAAACGAACAGATACCCCGCGAACTAACAACAGACACAACTCCGCAAAGAAACAGACAATTTACGAAAAACGAACATTAAAAAAAAAACGGTAAAAGAACAACAGACACGACCTCCGCAAAGAGATAACAGACAATCTGTGAGCGATCAGACAGGCTGACGAACAACAAACACAAATTATGTGAAAATGAACGTCTCGCAGAACGATTGAAAGACAAAACCCCGCGAAACGACAACGGACATCCCGTGAACGAATAAAAGGACAAAACCGCGCAAAGGGGACAACCGAATATCCCGCTGATTTACGAATAAAAGACGAACCCCCGTGCAATGAGAACAGGAATCCTGTAACGATTAAACATACGAACCCCCGTGCAATGAGAACATCCCGTGCATACGGACAACATTACACAATTCTGCGGCGACGAAAACACAGCACAATTAAGCAGACCAATACGATATATACCGTACGGAGTGAACTACGGAAGTAAAGAACACAGTTATCCCCCACTACTGCGCCGTCGGGACAACAAAAAAGAACAAATTTACGTGAATATAACGACGGAATGTTTAGCAACGGATACAACTTCGCGAATTAACAGACAAAACTTCGCGAATTAACAGAAAAAACTTCGCATGGGAGAACGGCCAGCCCAGCTAGCCAGGCGTGGCATCGCCGTACGTGCTTGGTCTTTGGCCCCGCCCATCCTGGTTTGCGTGTGAAATACGTAGTGGGCGGTGATCCGGTACGTACGTATGCGCACCGAGCTAGCCGACTATAGAGCGATACCAGTGGATTATAATGACCAAAAGGTGTTTCTGACTTAAATCAAATAAAATTATCAGTGTCGTGTTGGAACAAACTAGTTCGCTTTGAATGTATACGCCAGTGGCGTAGCCAGGATTTTCCAAGGGGGGGGGGGGGGGGGGGTGGCTCGATGGGACTGGACCATTTCCCAGGGGAGCGGCATTTCACTATCTAAGCAATATGAAGGGGTGACGCTGGGTCACCATCTAGTGTTGCACTGGGACCGGTGAGCAGGATTAGTTAATTGTTATGGAAGGCAGCCCGAGACCTTGAAATTCGATTCCGCGATCCTCAGGGGCATGGGTCTGTAGGCCAAAAAAACCACTTTAGTGTTTCGTGGCGGGGTGCATCAATAATATTTGAATGCCATACGGGGATTAATTGTGCATAAAATACCAACTCCGTGTCTATGTTTTTATTGACAGACTTAAATGGAGGGACGGCAAGGAAAATAAGTTCTCTGCATGACCTATTATTCCTGGAAGAAGGCTACTGCAACTTGAGGTTGGTGAACTTAGGTATATACGAGGACTTAAGTGTCGGCCCATTTAGGTAAATGGTGTGGACTTCAGTAATGTCTTGTATCATAGTAGTGTACCATTGAATTCAGTATTGTGGACTTGGGTGACGGTGACTCGACAGTGACGGTTGAACTGACTTAGGTGCCCTTCCATTTATATTCTAATGGTCTCTCGAGTTAGTTCGGTAATGGAGGCAAGAACACGTTTTGGGGGACATTTGCTGTTGCCGGAGGTTAGTGATTGAGTTAATCTATTGAGTGTGACTTGTTAGGTATGTCGTTTTTTCGTGTACCCAGACTTGCGGGTACCGTTGTATAAGGGAATGCCCGCGCAAAATTGTTGAGGGCGTATTGGTTTAGCTGGAGGTGGGTTTATGGGTTGGGGACAACGTGGGTGGCATCCATCAATCGAACTTTGTGCTGGGTTTCGCAGCCTTTTGTTAGGCTGCTGGAGACTAGGTAACTTGACGGCAGTTTCTGCTCTGAAGCAGAGTGTCATCAATAGTAGCGGGTCAATGGGGAGTTGTTAATGTGTTGATTAACTTTGAATGTTATTCTACATTGCACGAATATTAGTTAGGAAGAGATAGTAGTCACACTCCGTTGGTTAGGGTAGGCTGGGGGAGATGGGGGGTCAGTCAGTGAGGGAAGGCGAAAAATGTGTGTGCGCCCTCTTTTGTTGCATGATGAGACAAGGCCCATTTTGATGGCCATGTCTTTATCGAAGGAGGACCTGAATGAGCGGGTTTGTTCGGGGGCGACTAGCTCTATTAAAGTGGAGGGCGGTCTTCTGATAGGTTATCGACGTACTCTTTCTGCTTATTTGCCAGATTGGGGGTTGAGGTTATAGATTGGCTACGTCTAGCCGTGCACTCCGTGAGAGATCGTTGATTAATTACCGTTTTTCATCCTACTTTTGAAAGTTCTGTTAAAATTACGCCCCTTGTGAGAGTATAATTATTATGAGAGTCGTATTATCTTATTACAATAGTAAGGTTAAAAGAAATAGACCACGTGCGACAGGTGCATTTGCTTGTTTTGAGGATTGCACGGTTGGTGCACTATTTCTGGAGTATTGGTGGCCCTAATGAGAGCCGGGGTTGTAGTAGCCGGCGAAGCAAAGGAGTCACTGAGCCCTTTGGCTCTCTGGTTCCACCTATTCCCCCTCTCTTCTTTCTTTCTCTGTGTGGTTCCCTCCCCTTCCCCCCCACCCCCCCCCCCCGTTGGGGATTCTCCCATTTCGTTCGGGAAAGCCCGAGTCAGTCGGGAGACGTCCAAAATTACACACCCCGGCGAGAAGCCCCCCCCCCCCACGATTGCACTGACAGTGAAAACATTTCCGACTTTGTTCGCGAAAACAGAAGAAAGAAGAAGTCGAAAGAATGGGGAGGGGGGGGGGGTAGGTGAAGATCGGAAAAATGTGACCCAAAGGATTATTATTTTCCTCACATCCCCAACATGCACGTACTTCACGTGGTACATCATCTCATGCAGGGAATGTATATGAAAGGGCGGATATACATACAATTCTATACGCGACTTGAGTGGAGAGGGGAGGGGGACCAGAAATAAGGATGACTTTCGAGTCTAGTCAATGCATGATTTTTTTCGGTATACAAAAAAATATTATGTGCGGGAGTGTTAACATTGTGTCGTAGAGAGAAAATGACCTTACTGCGGTACGCACCACTTTCCAGCAGGAGGACCACCTGCCCAATTTAAGGTTTCTAAGTTGTGTTTTCTTTTTATCAAACATCGCAATATAGTTTCTTTTCTCAATTGAACCCTGCTGGTGATTAATCGAGGACACCTATGTGCCTAGTGTGGAGAATGTATAGGCTACCATTCACAAGGCTCCGCTCTATCGCCGCGTGCACAGGCGTTAGTGCAATGCATGGAGCAGTTGGTAAGGGAGAGAGTAGCATAGAACTAGACAGATCGTAAGAAGGGCTACAGTCAGGGGTCGACGATTCATGGGGGAGGGGGGACGGGTCCGTCTCCTCCCCACCCCCCCCAATATGCGGTTGGGGGGAGGGGGACGCAGATCATTTTTGCCCCCCCCCAAGTATTTGAGCCCGACGCTTTTTCGCTGACAATGTATCCGAATTATCCAGCAGTACCCGTTTTTAAAAAAGATGCATTGATGAATAAATGACAGTTGACGTGAAAGTTTCTGCTCCATTTTCGAAAATTATTGCGCGCTACTGCGTGCGCCCTGGGTATTTCATGCGCCGGTAGTGTTCAGACATGATGCGCCTTATGAAGAACATATGATGTGCCTTAACAGAAAATGCCTGTAATTTACTCTGCGGGTTGTTCTCAATTATCAATGTGAAATATATCCCCATAGTTTGCATAAGACCGGCTTTACCAGATTTGGTGTGTTGCTCCTTCATTGGACGTTGTCGATCCCTGCTAGGGGACCAGTTACTTAAATAAAGAAACTAACATACAAATCGTTACCTTGAGGAGGGAGGAGAAAGGGGTTTTAGTCGACAAGCCGGTAGTTACCACATGGCGGGGATCGGGTTTTTTTTTAGTTCATGGGTAATGGTGCGAACACTTGTTGAAAGTGTGTGCACGGTGAACATCCTATCACTATGAGGGACGCGGTTGGGCGGCATCGAAAATGCATGCGGCCAGGTAACGCACCAATTGCGTTGTCAAGAATGAATGATTCAAAATTCAAGTGAAGAGAAGGCTAAGTCAAATATTGCATGAATTTCGAGGAATGCCCCAGAGTAAACTTCTGGTGGTATTAAGGAAAGAAGGTTGAGGCGATGGGTAAGTCTACCACCTGGGCGGGGACATGTAATTGTTTTGGGCTATATGTGTTCTTGCTTTTCGCAAATTATAAAATAGAGTATTCAGCAATCAATTCCCGGGTGCGACCCACTTGTTGAAAGTGGGTTGCTGCCGGTGCACATACTGAGGGGGCGGGCACACAGTGCGGGTGGACACTCCAGGAAATAGCCGTCGAAGATTCGGCCAGTGAACGCCACCAATTCGTGCAAAGACATGATTTCAAATTCAGGTGGAGATAAGTCTATATCCAAAGATTTCTGACTGATTCGATGCGAATATTCAAAAGTGCAAAAATTCGCGCGCGCTCCGCGCGCAGTGCGTGTCTCTGTGTTTATACTCATTTGGCCACTGTTATAGTTCCAATTGGAATTTCCCTCCCACGCGCCTGTGGTCACCGCAAAAGAAGACAAAATGTGGGCCCGTAATTCTTAAATACAAAAATCTAGGCTAAGTGATAGGCCAGAGAGTCCGGGGTCTTGCAGTGCAATGTCGTTGGTCAATTGGTAACCGCAAAAATCTCGGCTTCGCGGTACGTAGTGGGTGGTGCCTTTCTTTTGCCCATTGCCATTGCTGCTCTCATGAAACCGTATACCTCACTTGCATCGTATTTTAGAATATCACAGCACAGCACCCAACGCATAACCTTGATAATGGATCTCTGAGGCGATGATTTTTGGAGATAGAAACTTCCTAAAAATAAACAAAATGTTATCAATTTCAGGAATGCTGCTTACTGTCCCATAAGGCACGGGAACGTGCCGTTTCTGCAATTAGGGGGGTCTGGTAAACGGAAAATTTTCTTGTATTACGCTAAGCGCCACCCTATGTCCGCGCTCGCTTAGATAGATTCATCTTGTCGTCTCCCCCCCCCCTCCCAACCTCAAACACAAATCGCCGCCCTGGACTTACAGGTGTTTCTGTATCAAAAATATCGGTTTCTCCAAAGCATCATCTAATTATTGGGAATAAACATCCACTCCTGAACAAAGAGATGCATCTCTTCCGTATCGGAATTTTCTATTTATAGCACTCCTTTCGGTGTAGATTTCGTTCGTTGTTGGAATATTCGCGGGATACGGAAACTTTTCGGGAAAGGGCAAACTCTGAAGTAGCGGAAGTTGTAGGAGTAACCAGATTCTGATTGGCTGTGAATTACTGAAAGACATTAACATACATCGTGTGAACGTGGCCGCGCGGTTGATTTGTCTGTTACTCGTTACGATGGATTTCCGTTCTCATTTGGCGGGAGTTTGTCTTTTCTGCAAAAGTTCATTCACGAAATCGTCTTTTTCTGCAAACGTTCTTTCACGTAAATCGTTTTCTTGCCCCGATAGCGCATAGTGCAGTGCCTTGGTAATTGTTGTGTCAAATTCGGGTAGCTCATCCGTTCGGTATATAGGGTTGTTGCAGTGTTTGCGCTAGATGTTGTCTGTTGTTTCGCCGCGGAAATTGTGTATGTTGTCGTCCACGATAAGTCTGTTCTTCTTTGCCACGTGGTTTGTATGTAATCGTTCACGGCATTTCCGTTCTCATTGCGCGGGTTTCATCTTTTTCTGCAAAACATTCGCTCACGTAAATTGTCTTTTTTGCCCCGATGGCGCATAGTGCGGGTGAGTGTTTGTTAAATTCGGTAGTTCACTCCGTTCGGTATATATGGTCTGTTGCCGTTTGGTATGCGCTAGATTTTGTCTGTTGTTCGCCGCGGAGGTTTGTGTGTCGTCGTTCACGAGATGTCCGTTCTCATTGCGCGGGGTCTGTTCTTTATTCGTTCACGGGAATTGTCTGTGTATCTTGCGGAAGTCGGGTCTGTTGTTCGTTCACGATTTTGTCTGTTTCTCCGTAAAATTGTCTGTTCCTTTGCGAAGCTGTGTCTGTTGTTAGGCTCACGGGGTGTCTGTTCGTTCGCAAAATTGACTGTTGTTTTTTCTCGAAGTCGTGTTTGTTGTTCGTTCGCGGGTTCGTCTTTTTTGCCCTGATGGCCGCTCATAGATTCACGTGTCAGACGAGTAAAGCCAGCATAATTTTTGGCGCATTCGGCGTTCCATACGAACTGGCTCATCCATGCACAGTAAAACAATAGCAAGAGGGCAATCCCCGGAGTTGCAGGATCTCATCGGCAAATGTGGAACTATCATTTTTTCTACTTCCTACCTTTTCGCGAGTAGCAAATGGACAAAATTTATCAAAATATGTCTGAAAACAGCCATTCCCCCAAAAAATAATTATATTCATGGAAATTTCAGTTAATTTACAGCATAAATGCTGGAAAACCCTTTGTTTTGATACTCTGAACCTTCTTCTGAAATTGGAATCATTCAGTCCACCCAATCTCTAAATATACCAAAAACTGAACAGATTTTCAGAAATTCTTAAATTTGGCCAAAAACCTATTCCCCCCCCCTAAAATTGACATTTTTGGTATTTTTGGGACTGATTGCATGGGAAAAGTTGTTATTTGTGCCTTTTCACATTGCTACAAAGTTTGAAATCATTCAGCCATTGGAATAAGGGAATATCTTGAAAAATAGTGAAAAAAAAAAAAAATGTTTTTTGCCTCCTAAATCCCCCAATTTTGATAGTTTCCGTCTAATTTTGAGAGCAATTATGTGTTTAGTGACTATTCAAGCGTGTGCAAAATTTCACTTTGTTCAGCCACTCCAAAATGGAGATATTCGCGAAAAACCATCAAAAATCTGACGGACACGCAAACGCACACACACACACACGCAAACACACAAACGGACACTTTGCGAGTGCACCTCATTGCTGGATCACCCGGCACCCATGGGTACCCCACCAATGGGAACCCCTCAGTGGATAGTTCCAAACCACCACTATGGTTACCGTAGCAACCGTTGCTATGGCAACCAGCAACAGTAAATATAGGTGAAATGGCAAACTGACTAAAATGTCTCATCCGGCCCTTCGGGACCGATGAGATAACAATGTTGGACTGGCGGCGGGAGAGCTGGCGAAACTTGTCACAGAACTGCATGCACCACTATAAACTATAAACTGCCACTACTTGGTCTTCAGTAGCCTGTTGAAACAGTCGGTTCGTTTGACTTTGTTCACCTCAATTCAGCCTTCATTCACTCAGGTGCAGGGTGCCCCTTAACCAATCGGTGATTTGCCTAAACAACGCCTGTGCGACTTCGTTCTGCTCGCTGTCGAGCTGTATCATGGGGCGGTTCTAGTGGGCGGTGCGACTTCAACGTTGATTGCGCAATCGGACATTCTCTCTTCATTAAATTAGGAAAACGGCCATGCTGCTGGAAAATTACTATGTTGGTCTGATTTGGAATGTTTAAACCTCCAACCAAGTTTGGCATACGTTAGGTGGATATATTCGTTTTTTTATTGCCCATTTAGTAGTAGTAGTAGGTGAGTCTCGTCTATTCGACATGCTCAGTGATCAATCTCCGTCACGCATCACGATCTTGCGCAAGGTTTATTGCTCCTCAAAACTGTTAATGTTGATGTCCCTGAATTGCCGATTTGATTTTTCCGAGCAGAGTAGTCACCGGTCTCCCAACTGGCTTAGCAGTAGTACGTCTTAATGCTTCTCTCAGAACGATCTTCGCTGAGCTTGCCTCTTGGAGTCTCGCGACGTGACCGAAAATCTCAAACGTCTATGTGCTACTACGGAAGACCAAGGGACCTGATTGGTCACATCGTAGGAGTCTCGGGGTGGGATCAAATTGTTTATTGGTCCATCTGATGTTGAGAACATGCGGAGTAGTCTTCTTGGAAAGTGTCAATTTTGTAATAAAGATTTTCGTTGTACCCCACAGTTCGCAATTATACAGAAAAATACTCGTATGAGGAAATGAAAAATCCGGAGTGGAGTTGGATGCTCGTATTACTCGTTGGATCTTGAAAATTGTTGATAGAGTGTGAAAGCGTTGTGGTTATACCCAATTTCTTCTGTTATGTTTCTTCGGCCCCAACGAAGTTCCTACATATTTACATTTCTTCAACTCCATTCAGTCTTGTGATTGAAAATTTCTCAGTTTTTGTGCTGTTTATTTTTAGATTTCTTCTTGTCAGTTTCTCAGTCACTCGCTCTCGATGTCTTGCAATATATGTTCACCAGTCGACCAAGAGATATCATCAGCGTATTGTTGGTCCACAGTGAAGAAGTTGCCGGTATTACTATTTGCGACGTGTTAGTCATGATCAACTAAACTGGGATGGTTGGATAACTGAATCAATGTCATTTTCATCCGATTTCAAATAGTTGGCCAGGTATGTTATAAAGAATAATGCACTCGCACTGTCACCCTGGGGGGACCCGATGTTCGTGCTGAAAGGATTCCCTAGTTGCCGTCTAATTTGAAGGTATGAAACATCGTTCAGTAATAGTGAAATGAGATAGAGTTCGTCGTTCTCGAGGATCTGTTGACAAATCCTTTATTAGTGTGCCTCTGTGGAGAGTAGGAACGCTTTGCTCATGTCCATCAATAGAAGGTTGATGTTATATCCTATTGAGTTACGGCTGTGTCAGACTAATTTGAAAAGCGAACACCGAGCTCTGCTGAGCAGCGACCTGAGGTGTAGGCTGTTTGGGTGACGGGAAGTAGATGTTCATCAATTAGGGGGCGGACTCTCCTTGTAATACAAGTTGCGAGGATTTTCCTCAGGGTTGAAAGTAAGATCACAGGTCTTAAAATTTTCTGGAGGGCCTTTAGTATTTCCGGGTTTTTGAATTGAATTGTTTGTTAAGCTTCATTGTTCAATTTCTATGGTTTATTTCTCCGTGTTTTCGGCTCTATTATGTTTTTATCTTCTCTGCTTATCTATGTTTATTTATTCAGTATTTAGCTATTTGTATTTATGGGGCAGGGGGCATATTTGGAGATTGTTCGGCGTTGATTGGTCAAACTGGGGATTTTTTGATTTTTTTAATGATTTGGCAACCGCTCGTGTAATTTCATCTTCATCAAATGGTTTTGTTCAGTTTTCCTGGGAGTACGTTTGGTTTGGTTCTGGGTTGTTTAAAGTTTGTGAACGTGTTTTCGAAATGTTGGCTGAGTTCTTCAATTGTTGCATCTGTATATCCAATGATTTCATCATCAATTTTAATTGAAATTGGATTCTTCTTACGCTTCTGTTTGCACCATGACACTACTTTTTTGTTTTAAAGAAGCGGTGAGAGTCATCATTACTTTCCAATTTCAGTAATGTCGTCAATTAGTTTTGTTCATGTGCAGCTTGACTAGTGAATGCTTCTAGTTTTTAGCTCTCTCCCTTGTGTATATATTACAGTTTGTGTTTGAAGTCTGAGATCATTTTGTTTTTGGATAAGTCGGCTATTTCAGTATCATTGAAACGGACTTTTACTGTGGGGGGGTTGATGTTTTTCGGATTTTTATAGGCAAATTGATGAGAGCTTATTCCAGTTAGCTTGAGGTGATTCAAAAAAAAATTTGCTGCATTCAGACGCCTTGTTTACACTTTCATGATAGTCATTTGGGTTTGATTAATTGAGTAAGATTGGGACTTTTTGAATTGTTGTGAATTACTACTTCTAAAATCCTTATTGACTGGGTAAATTTTCCTTCTCGTTGAGCTGTTTTGGTGATGAAATACTTATAATGATTTTATGATCAGTTGATATGGAGGCCAATGTGTATGCTCGAGCATCGGTGGTTAATGTTTGAAGTTTAGTTTAATTGGGCTATATTATAGTCAATTTGACTTCTGAGGATTTCTGTGGTTATTAGGTATGCAAATTACTCGTATGTATAAGTGGTGATATGCTCAAGTTGTGCTGTAGAAAGTATTACTAAGCTAGAGATGGTTGCACAATGAGATCTGTTAACCAATTTTCGCCATTTGTATTGGTTTACCTGTAGTATATTTTCCGCGATAGGTTTTGGATGGAGGCGGATGGATGAGCCGACTTTCGCGTTGTAAAATCACCACATATTATTTGTTAGCCTTGTTAGCAATCTGCTAAAAATAACAGCTTCCAACAAACTTGCAAAACAGAGAAATATGATGTTGGTACTCGAGAGAAGGCAAAATAAACACATAACAAGGATTGAATGGACAATTGAAAATATAATTCAGTCTAACTAGTCCTCAGACTCTAGTTTCTCCAAGTTCCACATTATACATCAAAATAACAGGAATACAAGGATGGGATTAAAGATGGGGATTAATTCTGTAAAATATCAATTAACTTACGGCGCCAATTTTACTCAGGTGGAATAATGTGCACAACGCGGAACGCGGCACGGAGCATGGACATCTGAAGTAGCTAATTGGGATGGGCTGATCGTCTTCGTGGGAGGGAACCACACACGACTTGGTAACGGGCGGACAGCGGGGCGGCGGCAGGGGGGAAGAGGCAGGCAGGATGGGAGGAGACAATCTACGGCTGGAGTTGGGGCAGGCAGGAAGGGCTTCTCAAAGTGACGTGCCTCGCACAGAGGGCATCAAGTGGTGGGGGAAGAATAAATAGTTTTTACCACAGTATGACAGCAGGCTTCGCTGACGTCTCCAAATTTTTAGTATGTGTAGTTTCGATACACAAAAAATAAATATAAAGCTGAGCGTTGTCCTGAATCCAGTGATGAAACCATATACTCCAGTCTCACGACTGCAAGCGTATTTGATGAACAAGAGAAAACTTTATCTCACAAGCACAAGTTCCCGACGAAGAAGGAAAACAGTCTTCGTGATAAAAGTTGCTTTTAAAAGGGTGATCGTGTTTCGAGTGATTCTTGATATAAGTTGCTCGAGTTGAGTCTTGATAACAGCAAAAAATGACAGAGGGCCTCTCTAAGACTTTCTTAGAGTGTTCCCAACTCACGAATAACTGTCCTGATGGACTAATAAAAAATGGTAAGTCACACCCCTCTCCATTCTTGGTCAATTGTCAAGTGCAGGAGGATGAACTATCATTATTGCAACAGAGGGCTGAAAATCATTGCACCACAGGCTGAAATATCATTATTGCACCAGGTGGCAGTGCAGAACCTGTTTCTTGGAAGGAAATATCACATATAAAAATTCCACAGCCGCCTGACTTCCTTTCGTAAAAAGCATCATGAAAGTATAAAACATCCTCCAATCACAGTAGTAAGATCATAGAAGTATTTTAGGTATAAGTTAAATAAACAAGAACTGTTAACAATTAACCTGATCGTGGGAAATGGCACAGGGACACATCCTGTAAACAAGGGGTAGGCCATGACCTCAGCGAAAGAGAAGAGAAAATAGAATTGACCAAAGTCTCAGCCCTTACCTATGCGGGACGGGACAAGGGTGATCATGATCCAAAGCTAACGAATTAGTGGTAACTCAATATATCAGACAGTAAACAATGGAGCCATCAGGCTACATTATTAATTCTTTTTTATGTCTTCACTCAGATTTGTAGATTGTGATAGAACTTTTCTGTTTCTTCGGGATTCTAGTGAGTTACACGAGGTTGGGGCATATCATTTAAATATTAAAGGTGTGGGGCACTTTATTTTTTGATAAGTTCTATTATGAAAACTGTCATAGAGCAGGCGATCCGATATGGTTTCGAAAGTATAATCAATTCTTCTCTTAACAAAGAAACCTGCTCCGTGATAGGAATTACTAGAGGCTCCTTTGAAAAAAAGGATAATGAAATGGATGGTCTGACCTCGCACTGCTTAGTAGTTGATTGTCGTCTGGACTTTAATTTTTGTCTATGGGACGGCCAGGTGTGGTGGACATCAGGTTGTATATGAGAGGTCTTCAATAAGTTCCAGTTGTTTGTCTTCTTTGTTAATTCCACGACAGTTGAGAGTGCCAATTTTAAATTGTGTCCGGGTTCTGCATTCCATAACGAGAAAACCCATTGAAGGGTTCATATTTTTCTGCACGTCGCGCGATACCAAACAAAACCGCAATACGCCTGCGCATAGCCGAAACAGTGGCTTCGGTCAATTAGGCTTCAAATGCTTTATTCTTCGATAAATTCACATTTTCGGTGTTGTAAAAAGGTATTTAAAGTCTTCTGTAAATATCAGTATTGACCTAAATATGGGGCAATTTCGTGGAATCTAGTCAGGGTTGATCCACTCCATATCAACCGCCCGTGAGGGCTTTACGAGACTGACATCTACGTCACTGAATCGAATGAGCCAAAATCCCCAATTTTGGGGGATTGGCAAACGAAGTCTGCAGGATGATATGTTGGAGATATTCGAGCGTGTTATATATACTGAAGAGGCGATTAGCCCCATATATTTTAGGAACGGCTTCTCCATATGGTCTGCTTTATTTAGCATAGCAGGGCAGGTCTTTCAGAGCCGGCGCGCCAGTTGGCAGCGCAGTCAGGCGGTCCTACTAAAGACTGTCGGGACTGCCGCGTGGACAAAAGAATGCCCGGGACGTGCGATAGGACATGCCAGGAGTGCCTGCTAAGACTGCCCGGTGCATGCTAAAGACTGCCCGTGCATGCTAAAGGACTGCCCGGGAGCTGAAAAAGACTGCCCGGGAGCTGCTGAAAAAGACTGCCCGGAGCTGAAAAGACTGCCCGGGAGCTGAAAAGGCTGCCGGCGAGTGCATAGATCGTGACGCCCCATATTAGTCGGGGGTATACAGGGCCTATGGAGTGATTGGGAACTCCATGAACCGACGGCTTTTCCTTCAAGACAACTCCTCGATTAGAGGAAAATTGTGAAGCAAATGGTAAATCAATTGTTAGTTAGGCTTAGGTGGTTTGTTCGATAATTTGACACATGTCAGCTGGACACATGACAGAGGTTTGTTTGGCTAGTTCTACATTGTGTAAGAGTGAAATGATTATAATCGGCCAGTATAAATGAAAGAGGCGTAAATGAAACGGACGGGGGGGGGTGGCGAAGTGGTTCCTCCCCCCTATTTAGAACGAATCCTCGCTCTTGTACACTCTACAATATGCCCCACAACTGCGGGTAGGCAATCCAAAAACTATCTCGCCTGGCCGCGAATCAGTAGTCCCATAACCTTATACACCACAAAATCTACCCGTATAGGACTACGTGAACATTTCCATGACACCTCAAGAAAGTGTGTCATGAAATTTTATTCTGAACAATTAATTTGCCATCACAATTCCACCATATGGATTTAAACTCTAAACAACTTTCAGCAAATGCACCACTCGGCCTAAGTACTCGGGAATGTGACACTGCTCGACAGTGGCGTAGATGTGTGTGTTGCTTGGGGAGGGGATGTACGAATACTATCTAAGCGGAGCGTAACAAGGTTTGGCGCGTAGCCTAGCCGAACATTTTCGGATCTCGAGACCATTCAGATTCCGGAAACAGGCACTGCGGCGGTTTTGGTGCATTCAACCAATCCTGAAAATATTGTATCGATGTCTGCAGTTTAGTTCAATAAAAAAAAAAAAATCTATAGTAAGAAATTGTGTATCCGATGAGTCCACCAGCCCTTATAAATAGGCCTACATGTCCCACACTTGTCCGTAATTTGAAATCTTAGTACACCGCACTGATTATTGTTACAACGTCGTGGTTGGTCCCATCCAATCGGCGCGACCATGGCTGGTGGGCCGCGTAATCATTCGCTTTACAGACCCACCCCCCCTCCCAGACGTACTGCCAGCCTTATGACGGTGAGCAACATCACCTGAAATTGACACTTAAATTTTCGAGAACGATCAATGCTTATCCTTACAGATTCTACATCGTGGCCGCATTCCTACCATACCTCTAGTTGTTTTTAGGAGTATGCCATGCCCGAGAAACCTTCCAATCGGGTTAGAGGTTGCACGCATCTTGACAATGTGCTCGAACATCACTGTGATAGAAATATGTGCATTTTTCGGGCCTTTGATTTTTCGAAAAAATCGATGCCGCCAGTAGGACATTGTCATTTTTCAGATTTGTTTACCGGTCCAAATTTTTTGTTCATTATTTACAGTCCCAGAAGGTGTTTTGTCTCGCGTCCGCGCTATAATATATATAGTATATAATATATATATATATATATATATATATATATATATATTAATAGATATATATATATATTATATATATATTATTAATCATCATTCGGTGGTTCACTGCACTGACGAAGGACTAGTATTGTCCCGAAAGCTCGGCATCCAAACAGATCGGCTGTTTTACTCCATTTTTCTAGTCAATCGCTCTATTGCGCACTCAGTCGAGATCCAGCCTATCATTACGTAGCATTGGTTTTAAAGTTTTGCTCGTGGGATTAATATATATATATTATATATATATATATTATATATATATAATATATATATATATATATAATAGTCATTATAATATGATATATATATATATATATATATATATAGATATTATATATATTTTAATTAGATATATATATTTCCTCAACGCGCAATAGTGTGAACCTCATTACTGATGTGCAATGATAACTTCGTCAAAGAAGAAGCAGCCACGTCAGGCTTGCAAGCCATTTGAAAAACAATAGGGATTAGAAGTAGGACTCAATCAGCCATTGGTTATGTGCAGAGTTAAAAATGCCAGCGGATTCCAGCATGTGTTGCGGGAAAACATGAATCGTTTCCCAGACCCAACTTCTCATTGTGGCCTTCCCTCAGTATATTCACCGCAGTTGCATAGCTGGCCGTTAGGAGAACAAGCATATTGTCCAATTTAATTACGGATTGATGGATGCCTGGAGCTATGTATTTATGATGTAACGGGGAAGCGGGAAACAGGGCGCGCAGCGCGATTTTTTTTTTTTTCCAGTCTGGCCTCTACATAAAATTCACTGAGGCATGGCAATTCCATAGGAAATTGTGTGTTAATTAGGTCTTTGTGTTTATGGATCATACTGTACCTTCCTTGCTATACCCGCATTTCATTCATTTTGGAGATGGCATGTGCCTGATAAGTAGGGCAATGTTAGGGGAGGGGGTGATTAAAGGGCCATCCCAAACATCAAATATCGGGGGAAGTCCCCCCCCCCGCGATCTACGCCTATGCTGTCCGAACGCGTTCCAAAGGTAGTGGGAAAAATAGTGTACAGAAAAGCTCATGCCATTAGCCCCAAATCCATCGTATGAGAGCTGGTTATAAAATTGAAGCAAATCGTCGCTCCCAGAAGTGCCCAAATGGATGTCTATTATTCACACCTACCTCGTCGAGTCGATTTTTTTTTTTTTTTTTTGTTTTTTTTTTTTTTTTTCATGTGTTGAGAATGGAGAGATGAGAAGTTATCACCAAAGCACCGACAACAGGCTTGGGTACAACAGAGGTTATGATTGTGGAGAATAATGGCCCAAACCCCATTTCAAACACGATGTGCCTAAGTATGTGGGTTATGGCATTTCACTAGTTAGGTCCATATGCAGAGAAATTGGGAGAATATCAATTGGCGCATAACGCATGACGTCACACTTGGACAACCCGGAAAAGTAGTCGTGTATTTTAATGTTTCATTTCGTTGAATAAGTATACATTATAATCAGCACTAAATGGCTTTTCGGAATTTTATCATCCGTGTCGAAGGGTTGTGCACGAGTGACAACATTTATATTGCATGATGGGATGATTTTCGATTCTTGCGCATACACGAGCACAAACCTTCAAAGGACGGCAAACCGTAAGGAACTTCGTACGAACTTCGGGGTTGGACTGCAACGGCTGCATGACGCATTCAGTTTCGCCAGCAATTATATTAGCCTCTCCATAAATTCATCCTGTGGTTGTCCTTTAACTGGTATTGTGACGTCATCATGTGAGCTACGTATTCGGAGGAAATTACTCCAAATTATAATCTATTGATAAGAAATGCGGCAGTTGTTCATGTAAATATAATTGAACGACACCAATACCCCCCAATTCCCGTTATTTCTGGTATTGGTATGATGGCTGTTGCGAAAGGACCGAAAAAGCTATTAAAGCATATCAAGCCCAGCATCCGGAATAAATTTCCGTGTATTCGACATAGGACCAAGCTTACCGAAGGCTTTTTTTAAAATTGGGCCGATGGTGCACTGTATAATTGATTAATGCTCAAACACCTCATGTTCGAGAAAATCGCTTCCAATATCATGAATGTAACGAGGGTGTACAGGAGAGCGTGAGGAAGGCACTTGTATTATGTGTACTGTTAAAAATCACACATGTGTGAACCTAGGTATGCATATAAACTTGCGGCAACCATCTTCATTCATTCTCCTCAGTTCAATCCCACAATCCCACCAACAGGCCCTCCATGTGATTCGACCTGAGACAGTCTGCATGTGTCGTTACAATAATTATCCATAAAGCCGAACCTAACAATAGTTCCGTGTGAGCCCCTGTTGTGTTTTCCCCAAATGGAAACTTATGGATCGGAGGCGCTCATGAAACACTTCCCGGTTCTCCCCATATCGCGTTTACATTTTTGACGGTTCTGCAAGAAATATCACAAATGTAACAAATTTGGTGAAATCACTCATACAGGACCAAGTTTGCTGTTGTAGGTAGTAGAAATGAGAAGGGGATCACCGAGTTGTGAATGATACTTTTTCAACTCAACACCGGAAACTGACGGAGGTTTTCAATTTGTGTGGCGGGACGCCACCCCCCCTCCCCACGTCCCTCCCATGATCGGCCCCCGCCCTTGTTAATTCTGAAAAGATTGTGGATCACCCACCTTGATAACACATTTGGACGCATGAGGCACTACGACACTCTACCATACAAGGCATATAACAATAAATTTTGCCCCAGACATATAGTTACAACGAAACCCACGACTGAGAACCGTTACAATCAGGTGGGAACGCTACACCCAATGGAAGACGTCCTTCATGACGATAGGCGTAGGGTAAGTTAGAATTTCATGAGCTTTGCACGACGATAAACCGGCGGTAGGCTTATACTCCACACCACTATCTGTCTGCTCCTACGTGGATTGTCGGATTATTTTTTTCTCTTCTTTTCTCGGGTCGAAGAGGGGGGGGGGGGGCTCTCGTTTCGGCATTTGACCTATAGGTCATGGTTGTATGTTGATCGTAATTTTTTCCCCCACCCCACCTGACTTGTGTGTGAGGTAAGTTATCCATCGCGGTGGCTGGCGCCCGGGCGCTGATTCGTCCAAGCGCCCAGGGAATAAGCTAGTGAGAGATCTGAGAGAGTGGGCACAAGTAGGCCTAACTTTAGTGTTCCCAACTGCTAAAAGCGAACTCCAAACTACCAGTAGGGGGCCTACCCATACATTCAACCTCATTTGTGCTTTGTTTATACTAGTTATTGCCGTCGATTCAGACTCCGACTCCGAGACAACAGCTCAGAGCGTACGGAATGCCATCGATCGATCGTCGGGCGGCCGGGCAGTCTTTTGAACTCCCGGGCAGTATTAGGACGCCCGGGCAGTCTTTAGCACGTCCCGGGCCGTCTTTTGTCCACCGGGCGTCACGGGCAGTATTTAGTAGGCCCTAGCCTGTTGAAACGGGTGTTTGACGTTGTTCACAGCGTCAGCCTCATTTCACTCATATGTACAGGGCGGCCCTTCAACCAATCGGGATTGCCTAAACATATGTTGGATGATATTCGATGCGGTATATATACTAAGAGCGATAGCCCCCTCCATTTTAGGAACGGCTTCTCCATATATCGCTTTTAGAGGATGTAGGACCCCAGCTCAGGTTGCGTGGCATATATGTTACGGCAAGACGACGGGTACGGGTAAGGTGCATATAGTACGGCACGACGACACTCGGCTCCCCTGGACCGACACTTGTGCATGTGCACTGCGTTAGAAAAACTGACGAAAACTCGGCTCTGCAACACCGTGGCAATAATTTGAAACGAAACCCTGTTTGTTTTAGGTACCGTAGGTACATTGTCCTAATACTGAAGTACTATCAAACGTGCCTGATTCAATAATTGAACAATTTAGTTGTGTCATCCGGAAAACTAGCCTAACGGTTTAGCCAAGCAACAGCACTAAGTTAGCAGAAGCTACTTTCTAGACTTATGAGGCTGTACTGTAGCGTTGTGTCCATATAAGGTCCCCCCGTAGTTCCGGGCACCTAAGTAGGAATGAATTGATGGTCTCTAAATACTTTGGGGGTCAGGATTGTTTTGTTCCAAGGTCGACTTTGGCCGAGAAACCCATTTATGATATTTCAACAATGGTGCTGAATGTTGAAATGATCTCCTATCTCCTCCCCACCAAGCTCCAATTGATTCTCTTCCAAATTACATGTATAATGCACCTTAGGTAGAGGGCCATGAGATGTTGTACAGGAATTGGGGCCCAGGGTCCAATTTGGGCCTATGGACCCATAATATGAAATACTGTTAAAATCTGTATCTCCTACAAATCTAGGTGCACCTAGCCCCGGATCCCGGGACCCAGCTAGGCGTATTGCATACGTTAGTATGCAGTGGGCACACTATAACGGACTGGATAAGGGCTAAGTTTGACCATGCCGAGGTTGTTCATAATGATAGTCTAAAGCCGCGTTTTCCATGCACGCCGGCGGGCGGGCATCGCGGACAAAACCCGAGTGACCGTTTCCTGACACGCGGGCAGGACGTTTTCTCGAAAATCACACACCTCTACCTTTTTCTTTAGTGTGTGTGTATATGCACTATTTAGGGGGGGCAAACCGGTAGCCTACTATTATTTTGGTTATTATTGTGATTATCATTATCATTATTGTTCTTATCATTTTATTATTATATTATTTATCCAAACACCGGAGCATAGGCCTCTAGTGTTTAAACCTAAACACCGTTGTTTAGTTTTTTAGAACCATTGTTGTAATTGTCAACGATAGCGCCTAAAATAAAAATAACTAATTATACCAATTAACTCACGATGCGAACATAAACAGCGAATATGTGTTCAATAGGTGCGGCCGTGAAAATGAGAGAATTGTAGAGAATTTGTATAAGATCTCATTTCGGAAGTGTTGAAACAGGAGTGTTGCTTGCGAACATGATTTGAACATAACTTTGTTCACTACTCTGCACTATCGGGCTACAAGCCAGTAAGATTGCAGGGAAATCCCCGGGAATTCATTAAGGACGACCAGGCGGGCTGACGGGGCGGGGGGGCGAAAAAAAAAATCGCACATGATTTGCAGGAAGGAAACGCCGGCCGCCCGCGTGCATGGAAACGGCTCCATTGAAAAATAACGGTGAGCAATTTGAAACGCCCGGCCGCCCGCGTGCATCTATTGGAAATACCGCTTAATAATAATTGCCGTACCTTCAGGGTGCCCCGGGATTCAGGACCCAAGGGCCCTAGTGTGGGCCCGAGGGCCCACCATGTGGAATACGCAAATTCGTCTCATCTACAAAGTTATTCATATGGTGCCCAGTCTGCGTCTAACAGTCATACCTTTGAGGCGTTGGTCGGTATTTTTGACTGTTCCCACTTGGCCCAAGGGCCCCTTTCATGAATTCAGTATTTCACACATTGTACTGTACTTGAAATGCATCTCCTTCCACAAAGTACTAATTGATTTTATGTTGAAGTTACATTGTAATGCTCCTTGGTTAGTGGTCCTTCTGGCTGAAGGCCCAAGGTGGGCCCTAGGGCCCACCATGTAAATCATGCAATTGCTCTTCAAATTTGATGCGTCAGGGCTGATGTCGGTCATATGAGGGGCTAGTAGCCGAACCTTCAGGGCTCTCCTGAATTTTGGAGGGGCCATCACGTTCACCACGCAAAATGTTCCTCTCCTTACATTGCTGTATGCTTGATCAATGATGGATTGTCATACTTATTGGCTATTAGATTTTTTGGGGTCCAGGAGGCAAGGACCCACTTGGGCCTACAAGCCTATCTCTCTATCCAGTGTGTCAACAATTGCCTGTTGGGCCCCAAACTGTTTCTTCTGTGAGCGGTGTCGACCACACTTGGACACTTGTTTGACCCTTGAGACTGTTTGACTTTGTGTACGGTCAAGGCGATATAGGCCATTATTAGAAAATTTCAAAATGCTCTCCCTATAAAGTACATTAGATTGTTCTTGCAAACCCAACTGTGTCTATGTTTCCATCGGAGGTGCTCGTTTTCAGCTTGTTTGCAGATTTTGTGGATACAACATCATATGGTGTCTAAATCAAGTAGTAACATCGATTAAAAAACAAAAACAGTCCATTCTTTGATGGATGCTTGACAAACTTTGGCCCCGATTTTTAATTTACTTTTGTGATTCGTGGAGGTCAAGGTCAGAGGTCATTGAAGGGAGCGTAATAGGTCCTTGTGTGAAATTGCCTTTTTCCCTCTCTTCAATTGGGGCATTCTTACCATGGATGTTGACTAACGTGAGTAACAGTGTTTTCATTTTGGAAAAAAAAACCCCCGGCCTTAAGACCGTTTGGCCATATGAAGATCATTGTCAAGATTGTCAAAGGCACAACAGCCATTGCTTGGAACTGCCTTCTTGGCTCATGATCTTGAACATTTAACAATGTATAAAATTGTCTTTTCGTCGTGGTACATTTGTGCGGTTTGATCTACAGCACCATGGTGCTCGTGTGTAGGGGATAGGGTGAGACTGATGATTCGAAAGTTTTTTTTTTAGGCCAGAATTAGAATGATGCTTCATGTAATTCCCTGAGCTACATTACCTTCTGATATTCTCACACCCGATAGATGTATAAAGTAACAAGACTTTTCAAAGAATTAACCAATGAGAACCTACTTGCACCTTCACTTGTCGTTTAGTCACACACCCCAACGTGTATTAGCCAATAGATAGGCTAGCCTATAAGTCATATATTTGGATACTACGTTAGCTGGAGTTAAAGTTCGGTGATAGAAAATTGTGAAATCTGAGACTTCTGACCTATTTGGCCTATTTGAATTAGTTTTTAAGGCTCAAACCAGCTATTCTGTTTGACTATTGCGATGCCCAGGCATCTATCTGTCCATCTATCTAGATCCGTCTGTAAACTTTCGGTTGTTTCTGGGCCACAACATGTTCATGCTTCGAATCTCGACCAAACTTGGTCACAATGATTATTGACAGCGCAGGATTGTTGACCACCTTAAGGTCACGGTCAAATGCCTTATAGGGGCACATGGCATGAGGGTTCCATGTGGTGTAGTTGATCTCTATTTTTTTCCGGGGGAGGTCCAAGTCACCGGAGGTCAACAGCCTGAAAAGGCTGGTGTGGCTCAATAACTTTGCAATAAATGTATACAGTTCATACTTGGCATGAGGAGTTGTCCATTTGGTGTAAGGATCACTACTGGTGTGGGGTCCGTCCGAGGTCACTTGGTCAACAGCCCCTCAGAACCATGTGAGCAGAGAACTTTGCAATCCAAATGGTTGTAGCATATTGAACACAAAGGGTTTCCATGTGATGTAGAGGATCCCTATTGTTTTTAGTGCAGGGCCAAGGTCACCCCGAAAATCACAGAGGCCCAAAGTCTGCAAAGTTTGGGAGAATGATAACTTGCAATGTCATGGAAATTCAGACTTGGCCTGAAGAGTTGCCATTTGGAGTACATGATCCCTACAGTTTTGCAAACATGACAGCCCATTATAACCGCAGCAATGACCAAAAACATCCCTCTGGGCGTTCAGTGGCCTTGGGTTCTTGTTCTCACTTGGCATGGGTGATTAGTTTCTCCTCCTGGTGTTGTAACTGGCAGTGGGCTGCATAACATTGTTGAAACTGCTGGTTGTTCTGCAACTCGCTATTTGTCCCAATCCCCTAAAATTGATGTGTCGCTGGAACACAGTCCAACTGTCGATCACCTCCATCTTTAAAGCCAAAGGTCATGGTAGGTATGACTTCAATTTTGGTACTTTTTCATTCCTTCAAACAAAGTCGAGGAATTCTATGTATTCATGTCGTAATTGTGTGTGTGTATGTTCTGTGTGTGACGCTTTGCTTGTTAACACCCTAACTCAACCCCACCTGATGGATTGAAGCTCATACTGGTATATGGGTTCCCAACAATGAGTGCATGAACCTTAATTGTTTTGGGTTCAGGTCAGATGTTATCTGAGGTCAACAGAGGTCAAGCTGAAACCTTTAACACAATAAGTCCAGAATGGTTGGTCCCGATCATTGTCCGATAAATTTAGTGTAGAGCTTTCTTTTGGTGGGATACATGAACCCTATTGTTTTTGGTTTAAGGTTGGTGGTCATTTTGCTCAAACATAGAAATTATGTGAAAGTCAATTTTGTGGCTTGTAAACACGATAACTCGACGACCCCAACCTGATGAATGAAGCTCATACCTCGTATGTGTGTTCCCCATGATTATACATTAACCCTATTGTTTTTGGGGTCAGGTCTGATGTCACAGAGGTCAAAGTCTGAAAACCTTGTAAACTCAATAAGTCTAGAAGGGAGGTCAAAGTCTGAAACCTTAAAACTCAATAAGTTCTAGAATGGTTGTTTGATCAGGTTGAAATGTTTGGGGGAGCTTCTTATGGGAGACAGGAAACCCCCCCCCCCCCTGATTGTTTTTGTTTAGGCGGGTCAATTTTGGAAAAATGGAAACTTGTGAATCGTCGATATTTTGCCCAATTTTGGACTTGTAAACCTGAAACTTGACTTCCTGGAGGATGAGGGCCACATAATTGGTATTGTGATCCCCACAATGAGTACATGAACCCTATTGTTTTGGGAGTCAGCGTCACATAGGTCAAAGTCTGAAAATCTTGAAATTCAGTGTGTGGATTTCTTATCAAGAGTATAGGAACCTATTGGTTGATGGGGAAAATGGAAAATTTGTCAGACATGATGTTGCCCATCATGAGCTGGTGCAATCTCCCATTGTCCTTGAGCTATGCTATGGTGTCGAAAGAGTCAAGGAAATCACTAAGCCTTTTTGCTTTTCTGGTTATTTATTACATCATAGCAGTCAAACCTCCATACTGAATTTCAGCCAAATTGAGTGTGCCGCTTATTAAAGCCATTGTGACATCACGGGAAACCACCGGATCCCTGTAATACAAGTCAATGTGAAACATGCACTTTCGAAAAAAAAAAAAACCTGTAACAACCAAACTATATGGGATCCGGAATGGAAGCTGACAAAATTGTTCACAAATATGGAGAGTGATTTAGTAAGTGAATATCTATTTTGGATTTCTGTTTATCATCCTGCGAAAACAGCATTTACTGTGTGAGGTCTAGGGCAGCCTTTAATCGTTCCCCCACTGCTAGAGTCTCCAAATTTGGGGTATGTGGTTCTGACATGCCCTCTTTCAACCCAGGCTTGTTTAAAGGAAATCTGTAACATGACCATTGAATAGAGGTATTGGTATGTGGCAACATACCAATTGTTACGTACAAGGAGGCCATATTGCCCCACTCCAGCCAGGTGAGTTCACCAGTGAAGGCTTGGTGAGACAGGGTAACGCATAGGCAGCAGCCAACATCTGGTCTGCTGAGCTGATTTTCCTAGCATGCGGGCGGTGATCGATGAAAAAAATAACCCAACTGCAGGCAGTATATTCCGCATCCCATATACCATATATCATGAAATCAAGATGTGTAGGGTAGGGTACCAAGAAGAGGCACCTCAACTACTCTGCACACTCCAACAAGCATTGATTGATACTTGAGTGCTTCACAGATGCAAAGATTGAGCATAACCTGTGTATACTGTGTAAATACTCATCCATTGTGGTGGAATTGAAATGTACAGTCAATCATCGTCATAAACAAAATGTTGATATGTGGGAGCTTTTTCATTGCTTTTTCAAAATAGGTTCATAGTGAATGAAGCCATGCTGTTTATAAGCCGAGCCCCGGGTACAGCTTGGAAAAAAGAGCTCCAGAAAAAGTAAAGAAAAATAATACAGAAATTGGAGTTGCAGCAAAAAGTTCTAGGGCTGGCATTAAACCCACAGTAATGTCCACAGAGGGCCTGTTTCATGAATGGATGAGAACAACAAACAAAAACAAACAATTTTTTTCATGCTCCCTTCTCAGTTAACCATGGCAAGCACTCATGTTTTGGACTGAGGGGTGTTGCTTTACTCTTATTCATGGTGTTGCTGGTAACCTTACCAGGTGGTTACAACTGCAGTACAGGGAGATGGAAATATCGCCATCTACCCAGTCCCAAAGATGCTATATCATTGGTCAAGGTAAGAATTTCATTCAGTGGCAGAGTCCAACGAACCTTCTGCCAGTCACCGTTATACCATCCTTGTGCATACAGGGTGTGGGAAGGCATCCCCCCTTCCTAATCAAGTGCTGGCGCAGCGAGACCTGAAAAATTTTCCGTGTGCATGCAGCAGTAGCACAGCACTACTGCTCGATTCACTGCGAGGCATACAGCCATACGCAAACAACATGGTATCGTGTGTACACGCAGTGTAGTCATTTGAATCAAACTCATCATTTCCACACACAATTAACAGAAATGGGGGTTTTGCATTGCAGTTGACACTGATAAACTCTGAATCCCTCAAGCACTACATGTGGAAATAGCAGACATTGTTGTTTCAGCCTGTGCGATATTTTGATGTGTGTTTATTTTATGTACACGTGGAAGTCCGCACGAATACACCCAAAACGAATATAAAACAGATGTAAAGTTAACTCTTGTAAGCGCCCATCCTGAAACTTTGCAAGCGCCCTGCGGAATGAATACGGTAAAATATATTTTAATATTGCAATCAATTTGTTTCCTATCCCCTTTCAGTTATTTTGTGGGACATGGAAACTTTGAGAAGGTGCGTCATGGCCAGACAACTTTGAAGGCACATACTCTGAACTGGTAAGGTGTTTATCATGTAGCTCACAATGGAACATTATCACCCTCTGACTCTGAAGTTTTTCATATTATCTCATTTTAGCCAATAAAATTGAAAACCTCATCTTAACCAAATGAAAAAATCATTTAAAACAATTAAGAGTAGTGCGATGGAGGCAGCTTCACATTGTGAGACCACAAGATAGTTCTTCTAATTAGTTATTCTAAGGATTAAATTATTTTAGTATATAGTATTCCCAAGGTTAGGCAATATGAACAGTGGAACATCCTATCCTAATATTGCTATCCTAATATTGAAAATTAATCACAAAGAATGCTTTCTTTTGTGTGTATGTAGTTGTTAGGCCATACAATTTAAGCTCACTGGACTGGTCCAAATGAGCTTGTTCTCATATTCCAATCCTGACAGATTCATTCAATTGGGGGGGCTGTTGTTGCCATGATTGCTCTGACTGTTTTAGCTCGATCCAGCTAAGCTGGTTGCGCTATTGTGATCCGCTAACCATCCACATATCGATCTGTCTGTCCATCCATCCATCCATCTTTTGCCTTCTGGACTGGCTCTCCACTGTTTGTTCTTCGACGGATTTTGATTAAACTTGATTAAATGGCCTTATATTGGCCATTCTAAGAAAGCGCTACTGCCTTCCTATAAACAGATAGATTGAATCAAACTGGGGTCGAATCACAGATCCTGGCTATTGTACCTATGGGGTGCTCAGGGATTCACATCAAATGTCTTTGGAGGGGTATATTGAGCTGTGATGTAGAAGAAAGAAAAAACTTCAAAATGCAAAATGCTTATTTTCTTGCAGGTTAGGTTGCATTGCTATTATACTATCCAATGCTATCATTTTTTAGTCCTTGAAGTCAGAGTGATTTATGCATTCTTGTCTGTGTGTGCGCCCAGCTGTACCACAATAAACTCAATCAGGTATGAGTAGATCAGGATCATACTTGGTATGGTGTTCCCCATGATGAGTACTGATCCTATTATTTCGAGGTAAGGCAGAGGTCATCTCAATTCGATGTATAGAGTCTTATGGGGAGTACAGGAACCCTATTGTTTTTTTTTGTTTTGGTCGGGCCCCGGGGTGACTTTTGGTCAAAAATAGAATTTTTTGGAAAGTTGATATTTTGGCCAATTTTCGGCTTGTAAACGCGGTAACTCGACCACACCTTGATGGATGAAACTCAACTTGGTATGTGTGTTCCCCATGATGAGTACATGAACCCTATAGTTTCTGGGTCAGGTCAGAGGTCAACTGATGTCACCAGAGGCCAAATCTTAAAAACCTTATGAACACGATAAGTCCAGAATGGTGGGCAGATCAAGTGTGAAATTTGGTGTATAGATCTTATGCGGGAGTACAGAATACTATTGTTTTGGTTCAGGGCGGGTGGTTATTTATGGTCAAAAATGAGAAAATTTGTTAAAAGTCGTTTTTTTTGTCAATTTTGGCTGTTAAACACTGTAACTGGAACCCAACTGGATGGATGAAGCTCATACTGTACTTAGTATGTGTGTTCCCCATGATGAGTACATGAACCCTATTGTTTCTGGGTCAGGTCAGATTATGATGCCCATAATAAGCTGGCACAATCTCCCATTTGTCCTTGTGTTGGCATAAGGTTGTCCGAAGAGTCAAGGAATCATAAGCCCTTGGCTTCCTGGTCAAGCTTCAAGGTGCAAAGGTAAATGAATATACCTAATGAGCAATTATATGCAAAATGCTCCTCCTACAGTATATATAGGTTGGATTGCCATCAGATTCATTGTTATCAACTGGTCACTTAGTAGTCATAAATGTTTACCAAACTGTAGCTTTTTCTTTAACTTGAAATTAGGGTCAGTGATCATCTGGGGGGATATTCTTACCCAAAGGTTTTCGGGGAATCGAATGTTTCTTTGGCGGATGATCGTACATGTGGGTGTTTGTCATCAGGGACCAATGGTACTTCATGGGGCGGACTTCACAAATTTGAAGTTGGTGATCATCTCTAGGTGTCACCAAAAGGTCATTTATCTGCAATGAAATAAAATGCATTGTGGTTTGAGCTACATGTAAAGCACCACCATTGCTATAGTTTACTGTTTGTGTGGTTCACGGCTCCAATTTGGATGGATCACTGCACTTGGCTTACAGTGAGGACAATTTTTTTTTCTATTCCGAGGACATAGAGAACACAACACTCTCCAATGTGTGCAAGGAGACTATTTATATAATAGGCCAGTATGTTCTTATGACACTCAATATGTTCTTCAATCCCCTGAACTGATCTGGACCTTGGTTTAAGCCTGCTCTAGAATATTGTATGATTGTGTACTACATGTATTACTTCAAAATCATATTCATCTTGTATAAACAAATATGGACTATGTCACATTCAGTATAATTAGAAATATGCATTGGCAAGAAACAAAACAGCCTTGGAAACCAAAATCCCTCCACTATCTCCTAAAAAATTGTCATCCATTTCACAGGGTATCTGAGCTTGGTCCAGTCTTTGTTGTGCATCTGCCCAGTTAATTCCAGATTTTCTTGGCAACTAAAAGAAGCTGTCAAGGTAAGTCAAGGTTTGCAGAGAAGGGAGGGTGGGAGCAGTGATGCTCTGCAAGCGAAAAGTTTGGGTTCGAATTCCAGCGTCTATCGCATGTTCTACGCTAGGGGTGACTGTGCTAGCAGTTGCGATGGGTATGGTTTCGCTGTAATGCAGTGAATTCGTGCATGGGTGCCAGAGGTTTGTTTTGGGATATTTACAATAAGTCCCATCAGTCGGGTGTGAACAGTAACGTTTGACATTAATTTCTGCTCCACTTGGCTGAGGTCAGATTCCTGGAGTTCACTGATCCTCCTTTTGGTGGGGACATAAAATGGTGGTCCCGGAGTAGGTTGGGAATGGTGACACCCCTGTCCTCTATATATCTGATGCACTAGTCAAGAAGAGGAAGCCAGTGCTCATCCACACAGCAATCAATATGGCCAGGGCTGCTAGATGAGCTCAAATGGCTTCCTGAACCCGTATAAATCAGTCTCTGAACCAGCACATATGTTATATCCGGTCCAATGTAGTCAAGGCTAATTGTCTTGTAGGGCACAGCATGCAATCCAGAGGTTATGATTTGGAGACCACTTTGTACCCTTGAGCAAGGTACTTCATTCTGATTACAATGAGGGGGTGTTGTCACAGACACCAACTTTCACCCTGCGTCTTTTCTGGCATAGTTAGATGCTGCACGAGTAAAGCTACCATCTCGTCTGTCAGTTGTGGATAACAAGGAGGTCGGGAGCAAAATTACTCACCAGCCTATTACTCGGGCACTAATCGGAAGTAGAAGGCGAGATTCAATACCCAAAACTTTGACCTCGACAATTCCAAACTAAGGATGTATTCAGTCCTGTGGACACAATAACTTGACCCCACCTGGATGATTGGAGCTCATACTTGGTATATGGATTCCCCACGAGTACATGATCCCTAATGTTTTGAGGGTGGGTCAAAGGTCATCTGAGGTCACCAGAAGTCAAAGTCTGAAAACCTTGTGGACCCACGATAAGTCCAGAATGCTTGGTCCGATCAAGCTGGATATTTGCGTACTGATGGGGACTACAAGGACCCCATTGTTTTTGGTGTAGAGTTGGGGTCGATTTATTGCGCTGACTGCACTTACCTTTTACCACTAACCTGTGCAGTATGCCACCTACCAGCTAGCTAGATCTAGCATAATTGTCTGGCCAGAAGGTGACCCTCCCGCCATTTTTTCTTCCGAATTCGCCACTAAACTCCACAGCTACTAGACTCTAAGATTTTTTGTGCATATTTTACCCTTCCTAGAGACCAGACTTCGACTATCCTCAAAGCTTTTTGGTAACTTTATTTCAACCTGAAAAACGTTGCACACTTTGAGAAATTGTTGTGGGTTTGATTTTTCTACTCGCTAGCCGGCTGGTAGTGGCATACTGCAAAGGTTAGTGGTAAAAGCTAAGTGCATTCGCTTATAAATTGCCATAACAGGGGGCTTTGGGGCATTTTGTAACAATAAAGAAATTGTGGAAAACTAATATTTTGTCAATTTCAGCTTCTGACACAATAAACTCAATGCTACCTAGATGTATCATACTTGGTATGTGGATTCTTAGTAACATCAGCGAGAAGTGCTCACAAATACTTTTGTATTGTACTGTTTTCCTCATCAATATTCATACAAGGGGGGCTAAAAGGTCAGTTTGCAGAGGTTCTCGTAGCATCGGGGTTGGGTGGACACAGTCTGATTAGATTTTGGGCATAAAAGTCACTAATTAAGTAAGGTAATTAGCCTATTTTATGTTATCGATTGTTTAGGTTCGTTAACATAGATAAAACTGATTCGATTTTCAGCGTTAAAAATATGGTAATTAAGTCATCTAATTGCATAATTTATGCAAAATTCAAACGTTCAGATTTTCACGGAACTTGGTGAATATGGTCTACCTTCAATCCCAAAACTGCTTAACAAAGATTCTGGGCCAATGGCGGTTTGTGGTGGGTAATGGTTTACCTTGAGTTCCAATTTTTTATCATGGATTCAGGGTCACTGGAGGTCATTCAACATGTGCTATTTGCATAATTTATGCGTGATTTTGAAGTTTGCTGGATTTTCGTGAAACTTGGTAAATTGCCAATTTTAGTCACATTCCCACAAAACTTTTACTCCTTCAGTAGACATTGTCAGTGATCAGTCCTTTCGAATTTGAAATTGGTCACTGCTTATAGCTGTTTTCTGTTAATTAATGCTATACCAAAATCTTCAAACGACACATGGAATGCCTCGTAATTGTTTGCATGGTGACTAATAGGAGTAAACACTGATCGCGCAACCAGGCGACACACTAGGAGCGATCGCCTTGTTTATAACTATCATGATTCAAGAGAGTATGTTATGACATGTCAATACAAAAATCAGTTCTGATGCACATGAATGACCAACAAAAACACACTTTTACTTGTAATAGCATACTATCAGTTCTGATATATAGCAGGGTGAGCTACTGTGCCATTGGCCACACTTGTTGTGAGTAGGCAGGGCTTAGAAGTAAAATCTTCAGATGCCAATATCTTGACAATTGTTGGTCCAGTTGTTGTCAAACTTGTTTCGATGACATCAGAAGAAGGAGTGCCCACAATTACTATGGTATTGTAATATTGGTCTTCATTATTATTCATAGACATGAGGTTTGAAGTAGTTTCGCCAGAACTTCTTTCAAACGCGATAAGTGAAAGATAATAAGAGATACTGCTCGGTGCCTTGATGTTTTTGATTCCAATCTAATTATTATTCATGAGTGGGCAGGGCTTAGGAGCAGAATCATAAAATGTCAACATCTCAACAACGGTAGGTCCAATTTGTGAACAGTGCCAACTACTACAATGATATTGTATTTTTGATACTCATTAATAATAATGAGGGCTCAGTCGGATCCTTTAGGCATGGCTCCTTGTTCAAACCAATCAGAACAAGTAGGTACAACGGAATACTGTGACGCAAACAATGCCTGGGTAATTGTGAACCAACTTGTTCATTCATTGAATTATGTTCTTTTCTTCCTTTCTCAACACAGGATTTGTGGTATCAGGTAAACATTTCAAGCACCCTCCATCCTAGCAAAAAATTGGCTAATCTGTCCAAAGATTCGTGGGAAGAGGCCTGGTCGCCGAATCTGATGATACTCTATGGGAACCCAAGAGAAGACTCTTCAACCCTGCCTTTCATCGAAAGTAAGCTGCAGCTGATGTTGCTTTGGGGGGGGGGGGGGGGTAATATATTGGATATACTACATTCAGATAGAAAACCATAAGGAGAATAGACCCACATTTTCTTTTCAAAACACTGCATACCACAATCAGTGGACCTGGTGACATTTATATAACCAAACGTAGTCTATATTCACTGAGTTTCATTGAAATCCGATAAACTTCATGGAAATGATGCAAATTTGAGGGCGCTTGTCATTTGATAGTGCACACTTTCTAACCCATCCGACATTCCTCAATGGCAGAGGTGTGTGTTAACTTTTGAGTTAATCAGGCAATGTGTGGAGAGTTTTTGTGCTAATGCCTAAATTTATTGGCAGTGGTGACTGAGACATTGATGGCAATACACCCAAAACCATGGAAAAGGTCAAAACTGTTTGACAACATCTCTCGTGTTCATTGGTCTGATGCCCAAAACCATATCATCTCTGGAAACTACATGCCGTGACGATGTACTTAGGATAGACTGAAAAATATGGACTGCACGTGTGTATGAATTTGTGAAAACAAAATACATTTGGGCAGAATAAATGATGAAAGTAGCCAGCTGTATGTGGTGGAAGGGTTGAACATCTGTGGGAAACGAGGAAGAGGAAGACAAGTTTAAAGCAAACAAAATCTCATTGATGAACAAAGAAAGCGTGGACGACCAGAGAATTACTGGGTTAGGTTTAGGGGCCATTGTTTGCTGGTGGATTGCTCCACTGATGTAAGGAGTGTGAAGCATGCATTGTCATAAGATCTGTGCTGCTGTATGAACAGTGCATATTCAGCTGGAGGCTGTACAAGTGCTGTATCTGTCAACAGAAGGCCTGATGATGCTGTGAATTTCCTCGCTGCAGACCACCTGACCGGGTCTGGAGAGACACAGCAGCACTGCATGGAGGAGGAAGACCTTAGGACACTCAATATCGACAGGACGGCAGTTAGGTGGCGATGAGTTGAGATTTCCTAAGCGCAGCATGACTCCATGAATGGGGTGTAATTTATTCCAAATAGAGAGAAACAAGCACTGCATACTAGACAAAATTGAATTACCACATGTACCAATGTGGCCATCGATGCCACATCACTGCAGATGGGTTCTATGGAAAATCAATCAACATCCATATACATCATCAAGCAGTTCATGGAACTTTCATTCACTTCTATGTCACTGTGATTTCTACATTTATACTGCATCCTGCATCCTCACTTAGGAATCCTACCTTCAGATAGACTTTTGATTTGCTATATTGCACTATCATGCAACTGGAAACACATGTGCAGTCCCTGAGACAGAGGGAGACAGTTCAACATAATTCTATGAAAAGAATTCAGTGTTTTCTGGGTAAAAAAAAATCATTTTCACAGCTATTTGAAGCTCTCGATGGACCAGTTCAATCAGAGTACAGAGGATTTCATCAAATGGGTGACCCCAAAGGCTGATGGGAAGACCCCAGTGGCTATGTTAGAGGACCTGACAAGACTAACAATAGATGTGATTGCTAAGGTAAGAAGGGAGGGCTTGGATTGGTGCTTCAGCCATACCCCAATATGGTAGATGTACTGTACTGAGAAGACTTGTTGTAACCAATGCTCTTTGGTTGACTTTATGGTCGAGTGGCTGGAGCACCAGGCTGGCAGCCATGTGGTACCCAATGCTCTTGGTTGACTGTATGGTCAAGTGGCTGAAGCATCAGGCTAGCAGCCATGTTGTACCCAATGCTCTTCGGTTGACTGTATGGTCAATTGGCAGAAGCATTAGGCTAGCAGCCATGTGGTACCCAATGCTCTTTGGTCGACTGTGTGGTCCATTGACTGGAGCACCAGGCTAGTAGCCATTTGATACCCAATGCTCTTTGAAGGACTGTATGGTCAATTAGCTGAAACATCAGGCTAGCAGCTATGTGGTACCCAATGCTCTTGGTTGACTGTATGGTCAAGTGGCTGGAGCACCAGGCTAGTAGCCATGTGGTACCCAATGCTCTTCGAAGGACTGTAAGGTCAATCAGCTGAAACATCAGGCTAGCAGCTATGTGGTACCCAATGCTCTTTGGTTGACTTTATGGTCGAGTGGCTGGAGCACCAGGCTAGTAGCCATGTGGTACCCAATGCTCTTCGAAGGACTGTAAGGTCAATCAGCTGAAACATCAGGCTAGCAGCGATGTGGTACCCTTGCAATGCTCTTTGGTTGGCTCTATGGTCAAGTGGCTGGAGCACCAGGCTAGTAGCCATGTGGTATCCAATGCTCTTTGGTTGACTTTATGGTCGAGTGGCTGGAGCACCAGGCTAGCAGCTATGTGGTTCCCAATGCTCTATGAAGAACTGTATGGTCAAGTGGCTGAAGCATCAGTGAAGCAGCCATGTGGTACCCATTGCTCTCTGGTTGACTGTATGGTCGAGTGGCTATGTGGTACCAAATGCTCTTTGACTGACTGTATGGTCAATTGGCAAAAGCACCGGGCTAGTAGCCATGTGGTACCCAAGACAAGTTGGTGGACTGTTGGGTGGCTGAAGCACCAGACTAGTAGCCTTGTGATATCCAATGCTTTTCGACTGAATGGTCGATTGGCAGAAGCATCAGGCTAGCAGCTATGTGGTACCCAATGCTCTTGGTTGACTCTTATGTCAAGTGGCTGGAGCATTAGGCTAGTAGCCATGTGGTACCCAATGCTCTTTGAAGGACTGTATGGTCGATGGACTGAAGCATCAGGCTAGTAGCCATGTGATACCCAATGCGCTTTGACTGAATGGTCGATTGGCAGAAGCATCAGGCTAGCAGCCATGTTGTACCCAATGCTCTTCGGTTGACTGTATGGTCAAGTGGCTGAAGCACCAGGCTAGTAGCCATGTGGTACCCAAGACAAGTTGGTGGACTGTTGGGTGGCTGAAGCACCAGGCTAGTAGCCATTTGATACCCAATGCTCTTGACTGAATGGTCGATTGGCAGAAGCATCAGGCTAGCAGCCATGTGGTACCCAATGCTCTTTGGTTGACTGTATGGTCAAGTGGCTGAAGCACCAGACTAGTAGCTATGTGATACCCAATGTGCTTTGACTGAATGGTCGATTGGCAGAAGCATCAGTCTAGCAGCCATGTGGTACCCAAGACAAGTTGATGGACTGTTGGGTGGCTGAAGCACCAGGCTGGCAGCCATGTGGTACCCAATGCTCTTGGTTGACTGTATGGTTCAAGTGGCTGGAGCACCAGGCTAGCAGCCATGTGGTACCCAAGACAAGTTGATGGACTGTTGGGTGGCTGAAGCACCAGACTAGTAGCCATTTGATACCCAATGCTCTTGGTTGACTGTATGGTCGAGTGGCTGAAGCACCAGGCTAGCAGCCATGTGGTACCCAATGCTCTTGACTGAATGGTCGATTTGCAGAAGCATCAGGCTAGTAGCCATTTGATACCCAATGCTCTTGGTTGACTGTATGGTCCAGTGGCTGGAGCACCAGGCTAGTAGCCATGTGGTACCCAATGCTCTTTGAAGGACTGTATGGTCCATTGGATGAAGAAGATCAGGCTAGCAGCCATGTGGTACCTAATGCTCTTTGGTTGACTCTATGGTCAAGTGGCTGGAGCACCAGGCTGGCAGCCATGTGGTCCCCAATGCTCTTCGAAGGACGTAAGGTCAATCAGCTGAAGCATTAGGCTAGCAGCTATGTGGTACCGAATGCTCTTTGAAGGACTGTATGGTCCATTGGCTGAAGCATCAGGCTAGCAGCCATGTGGTACCCAATACTCCTGGACTGACTGTATGGTCGAGTGGCTGAAGCACCAAGCTAGCAGCTATGTGGTCCCCAATGCTCTTCGAAGGACGTAAGGTCAATCAGCTGAAGCATCAGGCTAGCAGCTATGTGGTACCGAATGCTCTTTGAAGGACTGTATGGTCCATTGGCTGAAGCATCAGGCTAGCAGCCATGTGGTACCCCATGCTCTTTGACTGACTGTATGGTCGAGTGGCTGAAGCACCAAGCTAGCAGCTATGTGGTCCCCAATGCTCTTCGAAGGACTGTAAGGTCAATCAGCTGAAGCATCAGGCTGCAGCTATGTGGTACCGAATGCTCTTTGACTGACTGTATGGTCAAGTGGCTGAAGCACCAGGCTAGCAGCTTTGTGGTACCCAATGCTCTTTGACTGACTGCATGGTCGAGTGGCTGAAGCACCAGGCTAGCACTATGTGGTACCCAATACCTCTCGACTGACTGTGGTTAAGTGGCTGGAGCACCAGGCTAGCAGCCAGTGGTACCCAATACTCCTCCACTGACTGTATGGTCGAGTGGCTGGAGCACCAGGCTAGCAGCCATGTGGTACCGATACTCTTTGACTGACTGCATGGTCGATTGGCAGAAGCATCAGGCTAGCAGCTATGTGGTACCCAATACTCTTTGACTGACTGTATGGTCGAGTAGTGAAGCACCAGGCTAGCAGCCAGTGGTACCGATGCTCTTTGACTGACTGCATGGTCGAGTAGCTGAAGCACCAGGCTAGTAGCCATGTGGTACCCAATGCTCTTTGACTGACTGCATGGTCGAGTGGCTGGAGCACCAGGCTAGCAGCTTTGTGGTACCCAATACTCCTGGACTGACTGTATGGTCGAGTGGCTGAAGCACCAAGCTAGCAGCTATGTGGTCCCCAATGCTCTTCGAAGGACGTAAGGTCAATCAGCTGAAGCATCAGGCTAGCAGCTATGTGGTACCGAATGCTCTTTGAAGGACTGTATGGTCCATTGGCTGAAGCATCAGGCTAGCAGCTATTGTGGTACCCAATACTCCTTGACTGACTGTATGGTCGAGTGGCTGAAGCACCAGGCTAGCAGCTATGTGGTACCCAATACTCCTCGACTGACTGTATGGTCGAGTGGCTGGAGCACAGGCTAGCAGCCATGTGGTACCCAATACTCCTTGACTGACTGTATGGTCGAGTGGCTGGAGCACCAGGCTAGCAGCCATGTGGTACCGATACTCTTTGACTGACTGCATGGTCGATTGGCAGAAGCACCAGGCTAGCAGCTATGTGGTACCCAATACTCTTGACTGACTGTATGGTCGAGTAGCTGAAGCACCAGGCTAGCAGCATGTGGTACCCGATGCTCTTTGACTGACTGTATGGTCAAGTGGCTGAGCACCAGGCTAGAAGCCATGTGGTACCCAATGCTCTTTGACTGACTGCATGGTCGAGTGGCTGAAGCACCAGGCTAGCAGCTTTGTGGTACCCAATACTCCTCGACTGACTGTATGGTCGAGTGGCTGAAGCACCAAGCTAGCAGCTATGTGGTCCCCAATGCTCTTCGAAGGACTGTAAGGTCAATCAGCTGAAGCATCAGGCTAGCAGCTATGTGGTACCGAATGCTCTTTGACTGACTGCATGGTCGATTGGCAGAAGCACCAGGCTAGCAGCTTTGTGGTACCCAATACTCCTCGACTGACTGTATGGTCGAGTGGCTGAAGCACCAGGCTAGCAGCTTTGTGGTACCCAATACTCCTCGACTGACTGTATGGTCGAGTGGCTGAAGCAACAGGCTAGCAGCCATGTGGTACCCAATACTCCTCGACTGACTGTATGGTCGAGTGGCTGGAGCACCAGGCTAGCAGCATGTGGTACCCGATGCTCTTGACTGACTGCATGGTCGATTGGCAGAAGCACCAGGCTAGCAGCTATGTGGTACCCAATACTCTTTGACTGACTGTATGGTCGAGTAGCTGAAGCACCAGGCTAGCAGCCATGTGGTACCCGATGCTCTTTGACTGACTGCATGGTCGAGTAGCTGAAGCACCAGGCTAGAAGCCATGTGGTACCCAATGCTCTTTGACTGACTGCATGGTCGAGTGGCTGGAGCACCAGGCTAGCAGCTTTGTGGTACCCAATGCTCTTTGACTGACTGTATGGTCGAGTGGCTGAAGCACCAGGCTGGCAGCCATGTGGTACCCAATGCTCTTTGACTGACTGTATGGTCAAGTGGCTGAAGCACCAGGCTAGCAGCTATGTGGTACCCGATGCTCTTTGACTGACTGTATGGTCAAGTGGCTGGAGCACCAGGCCAGCAGCCATGTGGTCACCAGTTCAAAAGACAAAATATTATAAAACGTATCTCACTGCTTGTATTAGGCAGTAAGGTAGGGAAAACAGTCCAGTACAATGGAAAGAAGAACCTGCTGCTTGTTAAACCAGAATTAGAAAGGATAAGGTGTAAATTCTATTGTCAGATCTAACTACTAACCGAGTCAGGCTGTTAGCAGTGATTTAGCAAAGTGGTCTTCGAGCCACTGAAACCATTAGTATCTCAGAGTATTTTCTTCTACTTCCTAAAGCATTTGCATTTTCAGCTCAAATCATCTTTGCTGGTTGAGCTAGTGTGACTCACCATCTCTGTCTGTTTGTCCATCTATCATGTCTTTAAACTTTTGCTTTTTGGGGGGCTCTCAAATGTTCATTCCATGACAGATGTGGACCAAACTTGGGCACCATGTATTGTTAATCGGCCAATGGGATATCTTTGACCTCTTCATGGTCTCAGGTCGAGAATGATTAAAGAGGCATACTGGGCCATATGTGGAAAACTGCAAATTGCTTCTCCTACAGATTAAGTGGGGGCACTATATTTATTGACAGGCTGGTCATCTTGGATCCCCACCAAAGTAATTCAGGGGGCATGCATGATGAGCCATCAGGAGAAAAATGCAAAATGCATTCCTTCCCATTAAGAGCATACATTTGCAAACTTTGGCAACTTGCAATTTTGGGTTAAAGGGTGACCAATGCACAGTGGTTTTGATTGTCCATCAGTAACCTATGTTAATTCATGGGGTGGGTGGAGTCCGTGATCATTCGGGTGTTATGTTGAGTTACTAAAAGGTAATTTCATCTGCTATGAAATGATTTGTGTGGTTGCACCTGTGTAGTTTGAGCTACAGCACCATTAGTGCTGTAGTTTCCCAACCATTGCCAACATATTTGCAATGTTTTAGTTGTAGTTTTGTAATAATTTGTTTTTTTTTTTTTTCCAATTTGTGAGGATTATGTGAAGATGAGTAGGTATGTTCTTCACTCCCTACCTCCTCTCCCACTCCTGTGATTCATTGTATTTTGGCTGTATCCTGTTTCAGTTCCCAGACAATTGAGCTGCCCTTTTCTGACTGGTTGGTCAGCTAACACTGTGATTAAAAAATGCACAGTGTTGAAGAGTAATGAAATAGGAAAGTCACGTAGCAATGATGAATTTTGATGATACCATTCATAAGATTGTCAATTCATAGGTGTTTTCTTTTTCCTTGACAGGTTGGGTTCGGGTTTGACAGCAAATCAATGACTGAAAAAGATTCCAAATTTCGTGACACTGTCCACTGCATTCTGAGGGCTCAAACCAAATATGAAAGGAATCCTTGGAAAAAGGTTAGTGCAGCTCCCTACAGCAGTGGTCCATTGAACCTATGCAGTCATGACAGTGTGTTCTATGCGTTTTGTGTGGTTATATATCAAATGCTTGAGAGAACGATAGACCCAGCTAAATGAATCAAGCCCAGAACTCTTGGGTCTGATCAAGTTGAATTTTGGTATGCAGCTTTCTTATGGCGACCGAGAACACTCGTTCTGGTGATTGGTTCATCTTGATAGTAAAAATAGGAGAAAAAATATTCTTTTTGTCTATATCGGCTTGTGAACTTGAGAAATCCAACCCACCTGGATGGATCAAGCTCGTACATGGTTTGTGGGATCTCCTGGGGTACGTAGACCCTATTGTGTGGGGTCTGATCAAAGGTCATCTGAGGTCAACAATGTTATGGTCTGGTCCATAAGGTCTGGGCTCAGTTGTGTTGAAATTTGGTAACAGCTTCTTATGGGATTCACATGAACCCTAATATTTCTGTTATAGCCCAGGGATTATCTTTGTGAAAAGAGAGAAATGTAACACATGGATATTCTGCCTATTTTGGCTTGTGAACCTGATAACGACTACACCTGGATGGATATAGCTCCCACTTGGTATGTGGGTTCCCCATAGTGATTACATGACCCCCATTATTTTGAGGTTTGGTCATCTGAAAACAGATATCAAGGCAATCACTGAGCCTTTCTGCTTTTGGTTTTCTTTGTTAAATATCAAATTTGGCCATAACAAAATCCACACATCTTCACTGTATTTTCCTGTCAAGATTGGCCAATGTTCTACTTCCCCTTGTACTTTCTACAGTGGATAGTTTGTCACTAGTGGTTGTTTCCATCACGGACTGCATTGATAAAGGAGTTCAATTGTGGAAAATAAAGCGACAAAGTATCAAAATTCAAGGGAAACAGGAAACCTGTTCACTTTCATAATCACTAAGCTGTACAATCAACTTCAGCTAGATTGCTTGGGAGGATGCTCACCTCTGGACAAGAATTTCCCTGATTGGATAATGATGACCCTGACCTCTGAGTAATCCCCTAACCCCAACAGAGAACTTGATCTTTTCTATACAATACCCACAGCCAATCAGAGAAACACCTCAGTGGAAGTGTGCTCTAACTATAGTGTCTGAGGAATCTAGGAGCCTTATGACTTTCCTGTTTGGTGATATTATTCCTGATAGCTAGTATGTGTTGCAGAATCACTGAGCCTCCTGGCTCTGTTGCAGTACTCATACCCCTGGCAATATTACTGACAGGAGGAAAGTATGGTCAGCAGTGAGGTTTCTTGATAGGTAGTGCCTGACACTGAATCACTGAGCTGTTTGCCCTTCTGGTTTTGTTGGTGCAGTCTCCATAATACTGACACTTGCTGTCAGGAGGAAGTCAGCAACAAGGTTTTTCTTGATAGGTAGTGTTTGGTTGCTGAATCATTATTGCCTTCTGGCTCTGTTGCAGTACTCCATACACCCTGACACTATTGCTGACAGGAGGAACGTAAGGTCAGCAGTGAGGTTTCTTGATAGGTAGTGTTCTGCGGCTGCGAATTACTGAGCCTTCTGGTTTTGTTGCAGTACTCCATACACCCTGACACTATTGCTGACAGGAGGAACGTAAGGTCAGCAGTGAAGTTTCTTGATACTCTAGGTAGTGCCTGTCTCTGAATCACTGAGCTTTCTGGTTTTGTTGCAGTACTCCATACACCCTGACACTATTGCTGACAGGAGGAACGTAAGGTCAGCAGTGAGGTTTCTCCGGAAGGCTGGGGAAGATATATAACCAGCAGAATAGAAGACCTGAAGAACAATGGAGACACAGAAATGATATACTGAGCTACATTCTGAAGGCTTCGGAGAGGGATGGACAGCTTGCAATGGTGGAGCTAGTCGATGAGTTTGTTACATTCTTCTTGGCTGGTACATTTGTTACAATACTAAAGTAGTAGCTGTATCATAATAAGAGATCCACTGTGAGGATAGTTCTGTGGCTCCGTTAGGTGTTTTGGTCAGGTCAAGAGCATCTGAGGTCAACAGAGGCTAAGGCAGTCCAGGAATCAGAGGCCTTTGGCTTATAGTTTGAAAAATCCATATGGTCATCACACAACTTTTGAAACTGTACAAAATTTGAAACACTATATAACATCCATGTAATGATACCTGTGTTAAATGTTATTATTATTTAATGATTAACAGATACACTCAGTCACGACCACTCAATCCCAGAAACATACGTCTGCCAGTGGAACCAGCATATCTACTATCATGGGATGTGCATTTTCATCTCTTGTGCTACAGCTGTGGGACAAGGAATAGTTCTTCTGAAGCATGCCTTACACCATAATTCATGCTCACACTGTACGGAATTTGCTGACCGCAAGGCATGCAGACCACGGTAGTAGCATTGCGGTGGTGAACTCCGTATAGTGTGAGGTAAGCTTAACAAACTCTGTTCGAGAAATACATGAGCTGACTGGTTGCAAGGGAGCGCTTTTGAGTGTTTTTTTACTTTGGATATCTTCGCTTTTTAAGAAATTTCATTATTAATATATATTGCTCTGTATCTGAATGAGCACATATTAGAAAGAAAAAAATGCAGGTCAATCAGTTCTTTTGATCTTAGTTCATGGCCCTTTTAGAGGTTTCACCTTTCATCCATTTCTACTCAGTTATCTGGGTAATATAGAAGTCATCCCCTTTCTTAATTTTCGATCCAGGTCGTCATCTATATGTGTGTATAGTGCATATGCATTGAAGTGCAAAGTATGTGGTGCAATACGCAAGCAGCCACATGATTGGTATTTCTCATACGTTTGATGAGTATTTTAGACATTAATTACAGCCGCAATCAAAGGTAATGAGTTGGTAGGTCAACCAGCAGCATGCTTTCCTGTTATCTAAGTATAGTATTTATCATTTTTTTTTGCAATTTTGAATCTTCAGGAAATGAGACAACAGCCAATGCATCGCTGCTTTGCTACTTCACCTGAGTTGCAACCCAGAGGTGATGACAAGGTTTGTATATAGTAGGGAAGATATATTGTGCTTACATACAGTGTTGCCTTCTGCCACGCTTTCAAGGATATTCTTGTGGGGCCATATCTAGAGCCAGCAATACAACGATAATACTCCTATACTGGATTGAAGCTGGTATGTTGTCACTGGGGGTATTCAATTATCTGCTTTTGTAACTTTGCAATGTCTACACATGAGGCATGTATAGTATACCTGAAATAGTCCCAGACACCACATACTCACGGACACCACGTTCTTGATCGAATGTCACCATAGCAGCATGACATTGGAACAATTCCACGGAACTAACGAATGAAGGAATTATTCTGCAAAATGAGCCAATTACAAGTGAGCACTTGGACCGAATGAAGGACTTAGGCTCTTGTATCACTGTATAAATGTTAAAATTTGCATGAGCCTGTATACGACTTGGAAGTCTTGAGAACATTTCACCAATTTTTTCACCAAGCTTCACTCAGCCATCGTATCCATCTAAAGATCATAACTGTCTTCTCCAGGTTACAGGAGGAAGTCAAACTGGTCCTGGGAAGAAGGGGACTTACATAGAGTTTGAGGACCTACCAAAACTAGGAGTTACATGGACTGCCTGGAGTTTTGATGAACTTCTACCCATTTAATTGTCTCGCCTTTTCCTGAATGAGGTTCATTCATTGTTTTGTGTTGTGCTTGTGTATGTGTGCGCTTGTAAATATTGACAACGGACCAATATTCTTTCGATTCACTTCTTATGTGCTTGATGAACTGTGAATGAGTTAGAGTAATGAACTGACTGCAGTCAATAGGCCAATATCCTGCCTCTATTGTGTTCATAACCAGCTAATTATCCTTTTTTTATCTGATTATAGGTCCTTTATTGTGTTTATTAGCAAGCTACTCATCTCAGCTCATTATAGATTTTACTCCCCGCCTGGATGGAGACCATACTCTAGGACATAACCACCAGCTCAAAGTTGGAGTTCCAAGGCACTCACAAGAACAATTTTATGTTTGGAAACAAGCGCAAGTGGAAATGTTCTCGGTAGCTGCGGACGGCAATATTCCTCTGGCAAAAGTCCTGCATGTTTTCACTATTACACATTCATTGTATGTTCACATTTTAATGGACCTTATGATATCACCTTGGAAAGACTTGAACATGTCTACCACATTGCCATAAATATTTGCTTTATGTTGCCCAGCACAACTTTTATATGTACCCAGCACAAGTTTATGTGTACCCATCACACTCATTCCTTGGCCCCGTCGTCAGAGAACAGTGGAAACACTTGGAACACTTGTGTGGTCCTCACGCCTTGCCTCATTCATTCCACCATGGATGTAGCTCCAGGAGAAGGTGATGAAAGATCTTCCAACAGACCTACCTGAAGTCCCCCCATTGCCTCCATATTCCACCTCGGTGCTGACAGATAAATAAACAGTCTCTTCTAGCGGCTTCTTGCATATGCAGGGATAGGAGTAATGTAAACAAACCTCTCTAAAAGAGAGCTCAATGGGAACGGTTTGGGAAGACTAATTGGGGTTGGGTAATTAAGTGGATTTGATTAAAATCTAATCACACTATGCAAACAAAAGGTTGGAAACTCAGCCTAGCCAGTGGCATGCTTCACCACCCACAAGTTTCAGCCTCATCCCATGTACGCTTTAGAAGTTATGAGTGAACGTGACAAACATAACTAACGAATGGACTAACGGACTGGAGAACATGATGACTTGTAGAGCTGCTCACCCACAGCTAAAAACACGATTAGACGACTTCGGAAAGTTGGTGATGCCCATGGGTCTTCTTTGATCCCTATAAAAGTTGTCAAAGGGGCATTATAAGCTATATTGTGTAAAGGGCATAGCTAGCCATTGTTAGAAAAAAATGCCAAATCAAGGATGGCCAATACATAGTGCTATTAACACATGGTATACATGGGGTTCTGGAATTTAGGGTAAGTGATCACTTCGGGGTTAGGGTTGGGGTCAGCAGACATCTAAGGGACCATTCTTGACCAAAGGGTATCGTGAGGAGTTAAAATGAGGGAAAGCTTCTGCGATAACTTGAATGACATAAATTGTGGTGATCGTCATCAGTGATTAATGGTCATTTATGAGGTGGGTGGGTGCTCAAGAATTTGTAACCTTGGTGTTATTTTGAGCCAAAAAGTTGGTGGTCATCTAAGTGTTATTTTGGGTCACACAAATGTAATTTTATCTGCAGTGAAACAGATGCATTTGTGTTGCTTGAGCTACAGCCCTATGGGGTTATGTATACCTGTGAAGTACCATATTATTGGGGTTATGTATACCTGTGGAGTACCATATTATTGGGGATATGTATACCTGTGAAGTACCAATTATTGGGGTTATGTATACCTGTGAAGTACCATATTATTGGGGTTATGTATACCTGTGGGGTACCATATTATTGGGGTTATGTATACCTGTGAAGTACCATATTATTGGGGTTATGTATACCTGTGAAGTACCATATTATTGAGGTTATGTCAGTGTTGTAACAAGTCTCCCTTAGGCAAGTCTCAGTCAAGTCATTTCGACCAAGTCCGCAAGTCATCAAGTCATTCCCTACAATGCCCAAGTCGTCAATTCAGGCACACTTCAAGTCAAGTCAGAGTCAGGACCGAAAAATCAAGTCAAGTCAAGTCAGATATTTTGTTCAACTCAATTTCAATTCAGCTTTGTTCCAGAATTAAGTGTGTGGGCTTCCAAACAGTGTGTCATAAAGGGATGAGACCTGCCGTGTAAATGTTTCTTTCTCGGAAAGTTTGTCTGATTAGGTATTCTGGCTAGGTTGTGACGAACAAGTTGCTACCACGAAACTAGGCTACGAGACATTGACTTTCCATTTCCAATGTTGCCGTGCACAGTCGGCATGCGTAGACACGCACCAAACGCCATGGCCTGCCAGCATCTGTCTTTAAAGATTTTGTGCATTTAAATAAAAAATTGTGTGTAGCTAGCAAGCGCATATCCAATAATGTGGGGCATATGGCTCAACAGGGTGACAATCATATTTAATCCAGTAAGTGACCAATGACTAGTACCCCCTATCACCACATCGAATGAAGCTGGGCAGAAATTTGCAGTAGCAGCCTGCTTATCGATATTGTGGTACTGGCAGAAACTATAATGGTAAATGGTCAATATCAGTTTATCCCACGCCACCAAAAAGAAGGTCGAGAACAACGATCAAGTGAATTATTGTGCAACAACCACGGTAAATTCAACCAATGTATACATTTGGGCACCGCAGCTCAGATGGTGCCACCCAGGAATTGTAACTGGAAAGTAAGACAGAATAGTTGTCTTATATTATTAAATTGATTGGCAGTTATTTTGTCTGTTTAAAAAATTGTGTGTATCTATATAATATAGGATGAAAGTTATCCTCGATACAGGCTAATATGTTTATAATTCGTTTGCACTGGCACAATCACTGCCTTTATTGTCATAAAAACAACAAACTAGGCTAGGTCTATACGAAACTAGTAGTCGTATACTGACTACACCGAATTTTTTTATTCGTTCGAAAATCACAAAATCTCATAGGGGGCTGGAACCGGGGGCATGGCTTTCGAGGGAGTGCACGTGCCCCCTGTCCTCCCCCTTCCCCCCCCCCCCCCCTCCCCTCTGGCGACGCCATTGCTCTGAAAAAATACGAATTCGAACAGAAATTTAAACAAATTGCTATGGGTTATTCATCGATAATAGCTTTCTTTTGCATCCGAGTGAATAAACAGAATGATTTTAGAAAACATAAAACAGACAACTGAAACACTAGTCCGAGCCGGCGTTGATCGTCTGTTTACGTACGTCCCTTTGATTAAACGCAAGTACGAACGATTCATGCCGATTGTAGCCTACATGCAAATGGGCCATACTCAACACTGTTTGTTGTATTTCATGCAGTGTGTCTGTACCAATAATCGTCTCTTCGTACACAGCACCGGTGCCCTTAACAATACCGCATGACGGCTAGTGTACCGATATTGGACAAGCCATAGGCTTTTCGGGCATAATAATAATATACCAGTTGCACGAATCGAAATGAAGATTCGAGTCTACTGAAGGGATTGGGACTCGAGTGCCTCCAAAAACTCGAGTCAGAACAACAGACTCGAGTCTCTTCATTAGACTCGAGTCCATGCATGGCTCCCAATGCCAAGTCAAGTACCTTTCATGATGACGTTCGAGTCAAGTCAAGTCATTTTGAGACACGCTAAAGTCAAGTCAAGTCCGTTGGGTTGTTGTTTCCATTCCAAGTCAAGTCTGATAACGCGACTCGAGTCGACTCGAGTCCGAGTCGGTGACTTGACTTGTTACAACACTGGGTTATGTATACCTGTGGGGTACCATATTATTGGGGTTATGTATACCTGTGGGGTACCATATTATTGGGGGTATGTACACCTATGAAGTACCGTATTATTGGGGTTATGTATACCTGTGAAGTACCGTATTATTGGGGTTATGTATACCTGTGGAGTACCATATTATTGGGGATATGTATACCTGTGAAGTAGGGTATTATTGGGGTTATGTATACCTGTGATGTACGGTATTATTGTGGTTATGTATACCTGTGAAGTAACGTATTATTAGGGTTATGTATACCTGTGAGGTCCCGCTAGAAAAGTGAAGTTAGGGAATTTTAGTAATCAGACAAAATTTGGTGACTATCAATAATATCACCCCTACATAATATCAACCTTAACATCTCAACAGGTTCTTAGGAAACTCTTCGACAATCCCCCATCGTGGGACAGCCAGAGTGGCAACTCGCTGTAATCGTTAACGGTCACCTTATCCCTAAAGGCACAACATATTGCTGGTGAGTAAAATAACATCGCATATTACCTAGTCACTGGGATGTATACCTTGCAATTCTACCAATTTGAGTGGATCGATATCTGACTTTTTGAAGACCTCTAGTTGACATTCCAGGTGTCCCATGTACAGGATATAATAGGGGTTTCACTGAGTACAAAGCAGAAGGATTCTGTTGACTGAAGTTCTTCTCTGAATAACCTTACTGTGATATTTGGTCATTCCCGATTAGTTCCTTTTGATTCCCTGGACGGGCTTCCCAAGGAAGACATTTCTTGTCTGTCTTGGAAGCTCCTAATACTATTATATATATATATATATATAATATATAAATAGAGAAAACACTAGGGTATATTGGAGGCCGACTGTGCCAAGTTGGTAACAGACGCTAAGTATTGTGACGTAAATTGTAGCGTAATTGTTAGCTCATTTTTGTCCGACATCGCCACTAACGAAATGCACCTATACCTCTTGTTTTCTGTATCATAATATTCAACACACAAACATTATGGTAATATTCTTTATATATATATCTATATATATATCACTCACTTCTGTGGTCACGCACTGACGAAGGACCTAGTATTGTCCGAAAGCTCTGCCTCCAAAACCGATCGGCTGTTTTACTCACATTTTTCCTAGCTCAATCGCTATTTTCGCATCTCCATTCGAGATCCGCCTATCATTTACGTAGCATAGGCCATTGTTGTTTTACATTTGTTGCCTCTTGTCTATATATATAATATATATATAGGCACTGGGGATGATTTCTTGCCAGTTGCGACTAACACTCAAAACACACTGGTTAATTCAGGTCATTCTCCAGGTCATGTGTCTATAGAGCATAACGCTGAATTAAATGTGTCATTTTTAGCCGCTACTCAGCAATCGCTGGAATTGATCGTCATCCATCTATCTTCTGTTTTTCTGTCTGTTTTTCTGTCTTAAATGGTGACTCAAATAAGTGCAACCTTCAAAGATCAAAGTCAATTTAACGGGTTATATGAACCATTAGGTTGAGAACTGTTGAATCTTCAATGATACTTTTCTCTTCGATTAAAGCTCCATTCAGCCTTGAAATATTCAAGAGAATAAGCATCAGTCAAATTGAAAATGAAGTGCCATCGTGCAATACCTCATCTTCAAGAAGAACTTTGGTAAAAAAAAAGCACTCAAATTTATTCCTATTCTTGCAGAAAATTGTGATTGATCCCCCCATTCTGCGAATGTCGATGCGCCAGCCGCCGTAAATTCTCTGTTTCGCCCACAGGGACCTATTCCCTAAAACTATGATTTTTACCGATACTATTGTTTCAACATTTTTTTTTTTCATTCAATTATAGTTTTTTATCTCATCAATACAACAGAATACTACAGTATGGGTAGCTTTCAGGGCTGGAAAGAGGACATGAAGACCGGCTCTTACTATTGATTCTCATGATCGTTGGGCCAGTGGTCACTTGGACTAGTACTACTACCTACTTGGGTGTTCAAGTCGAAATCATTGAAGGGTGCATACTGATCTGTTAGTAAACATTGTGGAATCTGTAAATGCTTTTCCTCCTTCTACAGATTAGGTTGGAGTACCATCATACTCGTGGTCAGTGCATCCATGGACTATTGGTATTCACCAGCTGAGGCCCAGAATTTCCAGCATATTCACCAGGCTGAGTCCCAAATCTGCCACGCAGTATTCACCCACTTAAAATCGCCAGCAGTATTCACCTGGCTGAGGCCTAAAATCTTCCAGCAGTATTCACCATGCGGAGGCTAAATCTGCATCAGTATTCACCTGCTGACCTAAAATCTGCCAGCAGTATTCACCTGGCTGAGGCCGAAAATCTCCAGCGTATTCACCAGCTGAAGGAAATCAGCCCTGCATTAATTCACCAGCTGATTAATCACCTGCAATATTCACTGCTTGAGGCCTAACACTTCCAGCATTATTCACCAGCTGAAGTCCTAAAGCTTCAGCAGTATCACCAGGCTGAAGGAAATCAGCCTGCAGTATTCACCGAGCTGAGGCCTAAATCTGCCAGCATATTCACCAGGCTGAGGAAATCAGCCTGCATTATTCACCGGCTGATGACTAAAATCTTCCCTGCAGTATTCACGCAGGCCGAGTCCCAGAATCTGGCCTGCATTGCTCACCGGCTGTGGCTTGAATCTCCCGCTTATTCACCATACTGAGAGGACCAACATCGCCAGCATTATCACTAGGCGAGGACGCACAAATCTGCCAGCCATATTCACCAGGCGGAGGCCAGAATCTGCCTCCGTATTCACCAGGCTTAGGCCCAGGAAAAAAAAATTTCTCACTGCCCGTCATTCCCGTCTACGGTCCTAGAAATGTGCCGCAATATTCCTAGGCTGAGGACTACAATCTGCCTGCAGTATTCACCCTGCTGAGGCCCAGAATCTGCCAGCAGTATTCACTGGCTGAGGACTAAAACTCCAGCAGTATTCATAGGCGAGACTAATCTGCCTGCAGTATTCACCAGGCTGAGGCCAAGAATCTGCCTGCAGTACTCACTGGGCTGTGGCTTAAAATCTGCCAGCATATTCACCAGGCTGAGGACCAAAATCTGCCAGCAGTATTCACCAGGCTGAGGACCAAAATCTGCCTGCAGTATTCACCAGGCTGAGGCCCAGAATCTGCCAGCAGTATTCACTAGCTGAGGACTAAAATCTGCCTGCAGTATTCACTAGGCTGCGGACTAAAATCTGCCTGCAGTATTCACCAGACTGAGGCCAAAAATCTGCCAGCAGTATTCACTAGGCTGAGGACTAAAATCTGCCTGCAGTATTCACCAGGCTGAGGCCCAGAATCTGCCTGCAGTACTCACTGGGCTGTGGCTTAAAATCTGCCTGCAGTATTCACCGCTGGCAGAATCCGGAGTCGTGATTTCGATTACTCGGTCCGCGACTCAGCTCTGGGACTCGGGAACTCTGTCCGAGTCGCAGGTTTCCAGACTACTCCAAAAAAAAATCCTTGGCAATAATGCAAAATCTAACTTTGATATTCAAAACATAATGACATACTGTGCTTTCCTTTTTTGTCAATGTCCAAATTCGCTCATATCAATTTGGATTTAGCCAATAGGATTGTGCCTGCTGGAACGCCATCAGCAAATGTGCCACATGCACAGCAAAGGAGAACATGCAGCACTCGCTGCACAGTCTGCAAAGATGGCGGAAATTGTGATGTTCTTGAAAGCAGAAAAACCTTTAATCCCTAACTGCTGTCTGGAAAATTATTATGGTCTCCAAATGGTAGGTAGGCAGTCGGAGAGTCTACGTGGGGTTATATATGGATTGTTTAGGTCCTTTGATTTTGTTAGTTTTAGCATTGTTACGGATTGGCACTTACATGGGCACCACTGCTATGAACTTTCTCGATGAGCGTCCAGCTCTTGGATAGGAATTAAGTGTGGAAACTTCAATATGAATTTCGCATTGGGCTGATTGTGCATTATAATCATATAAAGTTCCTGGGATGCAGCTCTACCTGAAATAACTTGCTATTGAATCCAATACTGGGGTCTATTCAATTTTTGCTAAATGCCAAGTTTTATTAGGGACTCGGCTCGGGACTCGGACAAAAGGGACTCGAATGTTAGGACTCGGTCTTGGACTCGGACTCTGCTGCTGAGGACTCGGTCTTGGACTCGGACTCGGATGGCTGGACTTCGATTCCAACCCCCTGTCTTCCCCCAGCTGGCCAGAATCTGCTGCCAATTAATCAGCTGTTGGCCTGAACTCTCCAGCAGTAGTCACCATGCTGGGGAAATCAGCCTGCAGTATTCACCGGGCTGAGGACCAAAATCTGCCTGCAGTATTCACCAGGCTGCGGCCTAAGAACTGCCAGCAGTATTCACCACCTATCATAGGCGGCATTTCACAACCAACATGCTATTGATATCCTGTGGTTCATAGCTATCACGTATTCACTCTATCCTCAATCAACAGCTTTTCACCATTGACACACATAACAGCTGACTACTTTCCTGATCCAATGAATTTCAAACCTGAGGGCGATTTCTTGGTGAATACATGTAATATTGTCCGTGGTTAGACCCTTTTGGATCGGTTCATGGATTCGCCATTTCCGCAACATAATTCCAGCATATATGTATTATTACGATTGTCATAGCCCTCCGTGTGCTCCGTCCAATCATGTCATGCCTCACTGACCCTGAGACTTCACCCTTGATAAGGCACACAGTGGTGTGTACTTCAATGAGAATCGGGCTTGCTACTGAAATTATAGCATTTTCGTGAATATATTAATAAAACGATCGGCAACATTCTGAATACTTGAGATGTCGCTTGCACTTGTATTCAACTCGAAATATGAATATTTGAATATGTTGATGTACTGTTTTGCATGTAATGAGGTTAAAACGCTATCTTGACTCATGTTGGCACAAAATTTGGTATCCGCAAGTTTTCGTTCAGCTGGCAATGGTGGGCAGAAGAATTTGGCGTTAGTTGTTATTTAGAGTGCTTGGCCACTGAATAGATATGAATTCCAATATTGCACCAAATTTATGGAATACTTTTTGGGTGATCTATTGATTTTTGGGAAACGAAGATCCCTAAAAGTCTTCTTATCATCGTTTTACAAAATCTTCAGCACCCAGCACTCGATAAAATACTCAAGATTCTGCAAGAATGGTGAGGCTAAACTGCACAGATTATCAGCGCAGTTGCAGATTCGAGTAACATCAAGTTCCACAAACATGAAAAAAATATGATGGCCTAAACTTGGAAATAAAGATACAAGAATTTATTCAATTCATTAATATTTGGCTCAGAGCTCACGACTTAGCTTTAGACCTATCAATGTTTTTCTGGTAAGGCGTGAGAATTGGCCTTATTTCCCGGAAAAGTGTTTCAATTGGGTGCAAGATGTTCTGTTCGTATTTGCAGGGAAATCATAACCTTATTAGTATTCAAATAATTAGCATTTCAGTGTGGTGGCTATTGTCGTCTCCCTATAGACCTATCATGACTCTGGCTTCAGGGTCAACGAAAGATCATGTTATTGGATCTGCGTTACTTTAGATATTGATCAATGACAGCCTGTAAGCTTCAGAGGTGTGCCATTCAGGCAGACGGTGGCTGGATGGACAGATCAGGGGGTGTATTGATATCATATCAAGGGACAGTGGAGGAGGGATTGGGTGGAGTGGAAGGAGGCGTATTATGCTAATATTCACTAGAATACCCTTAAAATAATTTTAATCATCCCGCACTTCCAAAAATAATATGATTCTGTCATCGCTGTTACCACCGCGCCCGCTCCACCCCTGCCCCCATCTGTGTTTGTGCCGCCGCCTAGATCTCCGTGTTAGTCTTCAAAAAACGCTTTATCTGATTGACTGAAACTTGGACACATGTTCACCCCAGGTGAATTTTTGATGGGTTTGGAAGTGGGCTCCGTGAGTGCTTTCGCAGGTTTTACGAAACTGAAGTTTGTCTGATTTACATAAACTGGTGAGTGTGGACTTTTAGATTGTTACTTAAAAACATGGCAATGATTTCAGGTCACCGGCGGGGGTGAAGTTTGCCAAAATTTTGGCAAATTTCAAATTTTGCCACATTTCAAAGAAACTTGTGAATTAGATTACAGTTGGTTTCAAAACACTTAGGGCCATTTCAGGCCACTAACTTTGTTGTACTTGAACACACAGTTGTATATCTTGTGTCAGATTTGAATGCTATAATGGTGGCTAGTGGTGGGTGGGTGTTAAGTTGGTCCCTAAAGACAAGGCACCATTTCAAGGTCCCCAAGTGTCGAATTTAATTTGGTTGTAATAACTTTGTTGGACTTGATTGAATATTCGTAGATGTGGATACTGGTACTACTGAACAACATTTCAGTGTCAAGATGCAAACTTATTATTTCATGTAAAAATTTCATTAAGATCTGACAGGCTACAGTGTCAGTGCTGAGAAATTGTGAAGGTGGGATATCCCTCCTAGGATTCCCTTTGAGAGAAATTTCTAAAAATGGGGATCTCTTACATGAAGAGGAATCTCAAAGTATGGTGCTATTTGATTCTGGGAGGGAATTTCCCTCCCACCAATAATTTTCCAGATCAAGAGGGATTTTGATTTTTTTTTGTCAGAATCCCGGTTTCCAGATTTGCATCTTTTGGGACATGGCCACATCGGTTGAAACCAACTTTTATTTCTTCCCCATTCCAGCCCACCCCAACATCCATGCAAATTTGTGCCTTTTGGAATGCGCATTAAATTGCCGCTTCCTCTGGTCATAGATGTCACCTGTTAAATAACGATCATCGCCTTCCATTGTTTAAAAGTGGGGAATATATACATTGTTGGCGGTTTACCCCCCCGCAGTCGATGTCTAGTTTTGCTTGGGGCAATTGATTTGATATTGAATAGAATGAAATCTAATGTCGTATTTAGGACAGCCCTTGAGTGGGGTTGAATAGTGTTACATGCAGGGTCTATATGTCCTTGGAATGGGATGCAGGTTTCTGGAGCACCCCTCAATAGGATGCAAAACACTACAGGGGGCCTGCGCATGCCCTTGGATAAGATGAAATACACAGCAGGGATTTGCTCATCTCTTGAGCAGCTGGATCGCACTGCGCCACCTCTGAAATAGCAGGTAGTACAATGCATGATAGGGTGGATAGGGATAGTCTCTAAAACTTTAAACACACTGTAGGGTCTGGGTTGGCTGTTGGCTAAGAAGAATATACAACTGGGTTTGATTCAACCCTTCAACAGGAAGAAAGACACTGTGTGCCATCTCAAGAATAGCGTAAAATACACTGCAGAGATAGGGTCGGTCCTAAACAGGCTAAAATACACAGTAGGGTCTGGGTTGGCTGTTGGCTAAGAAGAATATACAACTGGGTTTGATTCAACCCTTCAACAGGAAGAAAGACACTGAGTGCCATCTCTAGATAGCGTAAAATACACTGCAGAGATAGGGTCGGTCCTAAACAGGCTAAAATACACAGTAGGGTCTGGGTTGGCTGTTGGCTAAGAAGAATATACAACTGGGTTTGATTCAACCCTTCAACAGGAAGAAAGACACTGAGTGCCATCTCTAGATAGCGTAAAATACACTGCAGAGATAGGGTCGGTCCTAAACAGGCTAAAATACACAGTAGGGTCTGGGTTGGCTGTTGGCTAAGAAGAATATACAACTGGGTTTGATTCAACCCTTCAACAGGAAGAAAGACACTGTGTGCCATCTCAAGAATAACGTAAAATGCACTGCAGGGATAGGGTCGGTCTTTAAAACGTTGAAACACACTGTAGGGTCCAAGCTGGGTTGAATGGATTATTATATTGGCGGGGTCTCGTTCATCCTGAATAGGATGAAATGCACTGACGAACTGGGTCAAAACACAGCATGGTCCTAAAACCCAGTCCAAACACCACTGTAGGGTCTGGATCAGCCCTCGGCTTTGAAGAAATACAGCAGGGTATGGTCTGGGTTGGCCCGTCATCACTCTGTACCATCTCACAAATAGCATAAAAATGGCAGAGTGTTTCCTCTCTAGAATACATGACATACACTGCCGAAAAACCATAAAAATAGCATAAAAAACTGCAGGGATATGGTCGGCCTCTAAACAGGCTAAAATACACAGTAGGGTCTGGGTTGGCTGTTGGCTAAGAAGAATATACAACTGGGTTTGATTCAACCCTTCAACAGGAAGAAAGACACTGTGTGCCATCTCAAGAATAGCGTAAAATACACTGCAGAGATAGGGTCGGTCCTAAACAGGCTAAAATACACAGTAGGGTCTGGGTTGGCTGTTGGCTAAGAAGAATATACAACTGGGTTTGATTCACCCCTTCAACAGAGAAGAAAGACACTGAGTGCCATCTCTCGACTAGCGTAAAATACACTGCAGGGATAGGGTTGATCTATAAACAGGTTGAAACACAGTGTAAGTTCTGGGTCAGCCCTTGGCTAGGAGAATATACCACAAGGGTTTGGCTCAAAAACTCTTGAACTTGGAAGAAAGACACAACCGTGTGCCATCTCAAGAATAGCGTAAAATGCACTGCAGGATAGGTCGGTCTTAAACAGGTTGAACAACACTGTAGGGTCCAAGCTGGGTTGACTTGATTATAATTGTCGGGTCCTCGTTTATCCCTGAATAGGATTAAATGCATGACAACTGGGTCAAAACCCAGCATGGTTTTCAGTTCAGGTTCCAATTAAGATAAATCCCTGCGAAAGCTGGGTCGGGGGGGCCTTGAATATGATCAATACCCTGCAGGGGCTTGGGATTGGCCTTGAACATAATGATACCTACATCAGGCGTCCGATAAAAACGATTCTACAACCCTACTCAGTGTTTTGAAACGAATACTATACTACTGATTGGCTAACCCAGTAGGAATAAACTACAGCAGTCGACTGTTCTGGTTTATAAACCTTTTTCGAATTGGCTTAATAACGAACTCGGCGCGCATCGTCCGTTATTACCTACATTCATAGTCTTGACTGTTATCAGCCAGTAAAAGTCTCCCATTGCAAGTTTTTTCCTTGATCCACGCAGAGTATGGGTCGTTCTGTGTAGAGTGGAAATACCCGCAAAACTGGGTCCTTGTCCCTCGGTCAAACAGGATAGAAATACATACCAAGTGTGGATCGCTCTTCTAAGAGATGATACTAACGTGTATGCATGGTTGAGTGTAAATTGGCTAATGCTATTATGGCCTGGAAGCCGTTTGCACAACCCTTATTCATTCATACCTGATTATGCCACTCTCACAATTAAATCGATATTTTCCTTGTGTTTGTACAGAGAGCCACACACGTATATGCCTTTTGCTGTGGGGTCACGATCATGCATTGGCCAGCAATTTGCTATGGTAAATGTTGATTTTTTCTTTTGGTGATCAATTACTTTATGTTATTAGTATTATGTGCAGGTTTCCATACTTGAAATAAAATTTTGTGAAATGGTGGATATTTTTGACACGCTTGTAATATTATAACTCGACAGAATCGTATGGATGAAGCTCATAATATTTTGGTGTGTCTGTTCCCCGGTATGTCTTCAGGTACATAAGTCTTATTATTTTGGAGATCTTAGGTTAGCACAGTGGAGTTGATTTTTGTTGTGTTTGCTCCCCAGGACACTATGTTTTTTTTGTCTATTTTTTTCAGCCATCCCTCTGAATTTTGTCAAGTGGTGTATTTTTGTGATTATCAGAAATTTATGAGGGAAGTCATAAAAATGGGTGTTTTGCCCATGGTGGATTCTCATTTATTCTTGGTCTGGGCATAGGGGTATCAGGAATGGGTTGAAGTTTCGATCCGCCTTTCCAGTTTTCTTGGTAATTTCTTATTTCTTGATGAAGCTAAAGGCATTTTGCAGTCATGACAGTGTGTGAATGTGTATGTTAATTTGACTCTGTCTCGTAAACATTACATCTTTGCCCCCCGCCTGAATGATCAACTCATGCTTGCTCGGTATGTGAGTTTTTTATAATATACTGATCCCTATTTTTCAGGGTCATGTCAAAAGTCGTCTGAGGTCAGTTTTTTTCCTAGGAAGTATAAACTCCTTGTGAACATGTTGGGGGTCCTAATGCTTGGGCTGAAATTTGGTATGCAGGCTTTCTTATGGGGAGTACAGACCCTTATTGTCTTTGTGTAAATCAGAGTCATTTTCTGGAAAAAAAAAGATGATGAAACATTATATTCAGGCTTGTTGTGAAAGTATAACTTGACCCACCTGGGGCGGATTCCAGGCTCAATAGTTTGGTATGTGGATTCCTCATACGAGTACATTGATCTTCTACTATTGTTCTGGGGTTATCTGAGATCAAGTATGTGGAACCTTGTGACATGACAAGCACCACCTGATGCTCAGGATCAATCAAGTATGTAAATCTTAGGTAACATGTTTTAACTCGACAATTGAAGCGACCTGATCAGTCAAGGAATCACTAGCCTTTCAGCTTCTTCGTTTTTTTTTGTCCATTTCAGTGTAAAGTTCCATGGTAGTAGAGTTGGGCCTTCTGTATCTCCACCTATTGCACAGTTGTCATTGAATGGCAGGGCCTACTTCCGTTTTTGCTGTATCTATCGTCCAGTATGACACAGTAGGCCTAAACCTCCCACCATAAATGGCGATTCATGGGACTTTTTACCATTAACGCATAGGTTTTCAGTAAGCAGCCATGACTCCTTCTGAGTATTGCCATACGCCCGTCACCACCATATACGATCTGTGAGGTGAACCATCTGATAAACTTGAACAACAAAACTTTTGACCAATCAGGAGGACTGTTCACATTGACGTCACAGCTCATTAAGCTCTGAGCTGTTGTCATCATGGGCTTCTATCGTTGATGTTACAGTTGTGGCCAGCTGAGGAGCCGGGTGGTTGTAGCAGAACCGTTGAACGGACAGTTCAGCCACTTATTCTTATAGTCTTGCTAGTAATTGTAGGTTGTGAGGTTCGGTTTTAGATCCTCTATATTGCTATTTCAAATCGACAGTTATTGAGATGTGAGGACATTATTTTTTTCTCCTCTATTCCATTCCACAGATGGAGATGAAGGTTATCCTATCTAAGCTTCTTCAGGCATTCCATCTCACCTGGGTCCCGGGACAGTCGTATGATTTTATCAATGAGACCACTACCAAACCGAAGATGGGCCCGTCCTATCTCAGGGTGAAGAGTCATGGGATCAGTGGAATGAGAATGGGAATGAGTATCTGGAATGTGAGGAGGGATGTGGGTAGGGTGCAGGCAGGGTGGTTATATTGAGCTGGCACTGTGTATATTTCACCTTGAGTTGAGAGTTGTTCAAGGGAGGATTCTTGTTTGAGGCTGTTCATTGGGATCCTTGATTTACAAGAGTCCTGAGTCAACGACTGTGAGGGCGCCCTAGCACTCCTGGCAGGCTGACCTTGTTTGTTAAGTTGGCACTGTGTATAATTTACCTTGAGCTGAGTTGTTTATTGGAGGATCCTTGTTTGAGGATTGTCTATTAGAGATTCCTACAGTTTAAAAGGTCTGAGTGATTAGTCAAGGAACATCAAGTTGGTTGGTAGTTTCTGGGCAGTGGGACGGGCTGTTCTGTTAAACAAATTCTGCACCTCGAGCAGAATTCATGAGGCTGTTAACTGAGGCTTGTAAATATGTGAAATATTTAGCTTAATGAAATGAAGCTCATACTTGGAAGTGTGTTTCCCATGATAAGTCCATGAACCCTATTGTTTTCCGGTCCGGTCAAATCACCGGAGGTCAAATTCTAAAAACCTTGTAAACACGATAAGTCCAGGAATGGTTGGTCTGATCGGGTGACAATTAGGTGGTAGCTTTCTTATGGGTAGTACATGAACCCTATGTTCTTTGTATGGTTGGCGTGCCTTTTTTCTAAATGGAAAATTTGTGAAAATTCAATATTTGGGCCATTTGGTGGCTGTAACAAATGATAATCAACCCCACCTGGATGATGATGCTCATCTTGTAATGTTGTGTTCCCCAAGATGATTACATTCAACCCTAACTGTTTCGGTGTCATGTCAGAGGTCGTGTTAGGTCACCAGATGGTCATAAGTCTGAACACTTTAGAAATTTAGTGGTGTCGCTTCCTTATCAGAGTAAGGACCTAGCGTTTGGTTGGGGGCAATGGGAAATTTGTCAACGTCATTTGCCCATAATGAGCGGGTACAATCTCCCCATTTATGCTTGTCTTCTGGCTATACAGGAACTCTTTGGCTTGATCAAGATCGCATCATTTTCTGTGGAAAATGAGAAATTTGTCAGTGGGTCTAATGATGCCCATAATCAGCGGTCCATTTCCATTTGCCCTGTGTCTGGCCATAAGTTGTCAGAATGATTCAAGGAATCACTAGAGCCACACATTTTTACACTGATTCCTTGACCGAGGTCACGGAAGCCAAAATAATAAGTAGAACAAATGAAAGACTTGATTTGATATTTGATCATCCAATCATGATCCCACGCCAACCTGAATAATATAAAATACGTGTGGAACTAAGTTAATATACATGAGCAGTGTACAATTGTTAATACTGAAGACATCACCAACAATTTTGATTTAATCTCTTCATGTCACCTCCACATGCAATTTGATTAACTTTCTTACAGAATTTCTAAAATGAATTAGTGTACACGGAATTAAAAGCTAGTGAACCCTGGATCTACAGCGCACCCAGCGCCTTGGGTCCGCTATTGCTGTCTGATCATTTTCTTTTCTTAGAACCGGACGTATTCAATTTTGCTGGACGATATGCTCGTTATTCATTCTTGTTTTGTGTAGCGCGCGGCATACGGATAAATTCCATCGCGCATAATCATACCTCCACGTACTAAATTCAATATACCCACAATGCTGTTGACAGAGTCTTGGATCCACGCAGACATGTTCGGCGATGAAACGTTCAAACGACCACCCTAACTTAATTAGACACAATCGTGTTTTGTAAACGTCAAACCATCGCATTCAAATTCGAATTTTCAGAAATTTGTCTGATCAGTGCAACTTGAACGTGCCCATCGTTGTGTTTAAAACTATTTATTGTTGTTATATGTTCGTTTACAAATGTTATGCACCCAAGCTAGAAGAAATAACACTTCTACCCCATCTGACATTCTTAACTAGGATATTTTCCATTTATATTATTATGAATAAATAAATAAATTTGTGCATGACCCATTCTACCTAACAGTATATAGCTGAGCTCAATTCTAGTATACGTTGCAATTTTACCAACCGAAGAAAATTAATGAATGAAGAATGAATATAATATTATTGAAACGAAAAAAATTGTGCATTACTCATGTCTAACAGTATATAGCTGAGCCCAATTGTAATACATGTTGCGATTTCAACAACCGAAGAAAATTTTTTGTCTGAACTAGTGCAATCCTAGATTGTAGGTGACAGCCCGATATCTAAGGTGCGTTATTCAATAAGGTCATGTTTCATAAGGTACATTATTCATAAGTTCGTGATTCATATTGTTCGTTATTATTTCAAGTGTCTCTAAACTTCCAAACAGCCCTTATGAACACAGACAGCTGGAGCCTAAAAAAAGTGGCTATATGCCTACGCTATGACCTATAAATTATCCTCAGAAGAGCTTCGGTGCACAAACCGTTCCGTCTTCACATCATAATGGCAAATTGTGGATACGAATCTCGACTGTGGATCCCGTACCCTTCATGCCTTAGTAAAGTTGACAAATATTAAAAAATCTGGTCCTGGCGGGTCGACAACCTGCTGAAATAGCGGGTGGGGGAATGTTGTCGAATCGACTGAAGGTTTTTCAGCTTGATTCATAGTCACGACGCCGCAAGAACGAATTTAAGCAAACTGATGCTTGATAGAAATACGAATAGGAGCCGACTGAGTGTTTATCCGGTATGCTCTATGCTCAGTAACGTTGGCTCCCGTCCGCCTGAAACAGGAAATAAGGAACGAAACCGCTTGAACATAACTTCAGCAGGATAATGGTCCGGGCAATGTATGAAGGATACTGTTAGAGATTGAAACTTGATACAGAAGACCTGGTGCCGTATCTCCTTGCCTCCGTGCTCGAAGATTGGTATGTGAGAGTGGGGGCGTCCGCTTGTTACTGATTGCTGCCCTACTCCTACCCCTTCAGGGATCGAATGACATGCAGAAGATTGCCCTGAAAATAGCACAAATGATCAGGGGTGGCGCCACAGGGGGGGCAGGGAGGGCGGGTTCCCCCCCCCCCCTGATTGGGGTTCAAACAAATGAAATCGACAGAATGATGTTTTAATGCACACGTTTTAATCGGGGGTGGGGTGAAGTGTCAAAATATGTTATCCAATTTAGGTTATTTTCTACGTTTCAGCGAGACTAAAATCGAGACTCAAACTGTTGCAATATAGCGTTCGCAAATGTAGCGTATGTTACTGTTTTGAGAACACTGTGCAGTCTTATGAGCAATGTTGTTAATTGAGGTGAAAAGACGCCAGGTAACTTGCAAAACTTCGCGCGCCTCCGGCCTTATGTGTGACCACGTGGCATGAGTGATCACTCCACCCAAGCCCGATTTTCGCCCATAGATCTCTTCGAATTGTGCACTTAGTTCACGGACGACCAAATAGCCTCACAGCTACACGGGGACAGACATGAGGTCCATTTGCGTGACACGCTACGATATGAAAAGAAAGACGCAAGCATCCAACATATAATTTGAGGGTTACAGGAGGGGCAGGGGAGGGACACGGCTAGGTGGGAGCGTGCCTTTTATAATATAATAATATGTAAGAAAAGCTATGTCTTTATATGGAAAAAAGATAGAACTGTGTCAACGGAACTCGTTTTCACCTTTTTTTTCATTCCATGCATCGTCTTAAGTTATAAAAGTCTGCAAAACCCAAGGGTGCCGCGTGAGGGGATGTGCGAGTGTTGACACCTAAGTCAATCATGCACTCTGTAAACTCCTATTTAATAGGGGATTGAAACAAGAAAGGGCCAGAGGAAGAGAGCCTAGAAGGGACTATAGTTGTACTTGACATAGGCCAGAGCGTCGTTATTTATGTAGGTGTTGAAGTATTGCTCCAATTGTTGCATGTACACTCTAAAAAATTGTGTTAAAAGTTACTCCAAATGATTTGGGGGACATTACTATGGTGATGTCTTCAAAACGACTCATTGAAGTAATTTACCACCCTTTTTTTAGAGTGTACAGCTGAAGAAGTAAAATATCAGTTTTTTTTTTGCAGCTTGATATAATATGGATTTTCTGATTGAGACTGCTTCTAATTGCTGTTCATAGAGGATCTTTGTGGAAAAGGAAAATTAACTAACAACTGTATGTCATTTGCTTTTATTTATTTACCACCATCTTGAAGAAATACAGCATTTTTTCTAAAAAAGTAAGCCTTGCCTACCTGTACAGAAGGAGGTACAGTTTTAATTCAGGTTGATTTTTTTGTCAGGTGTATCGAAGGAAATATGACCTGCCTGGAAAAATGGTCATGCATTTTAATTTTTTTCCAGAAATTTATGGATTTTTGTCAAAAACTCGTTGACGTAGATAACACTTACAAAGTGTTATCAAAATGTGTTTTTTTTTTTTTTTGTCTGGGCACCATTTTGCATCTAAGCAGTATTGATGATCACCCCTCCCCTTTTTTTTTATAGCCCCCTCCCCCATTGTCAGACATCCATGCCAAACTGCCCACCCCCCCTGTCGTAAAACCCTGGCGCCGCCCTGCAAATGATTAAAAAATGCTACACTCCCGTGAATAGTGAAGGATATATCTCCAGGTCGTATTTATTTCATTATAAGTGGTTCTCACTGCTAGGTGACAGCACCCACAACAGGCATAAGTTTGAGTTGGAGATGATGATGAAGATTTACACCATCCCAAGAAAAAAAAACCCAGGACCACTTAATTCCAGCATAGTGCCAAAAATAATTCCAGCCAATATGTCGTTAAAAGGGAATTATGAAACAGCTTCAGTCGTGCATTGCGCCTTCTCTCCTGTATGTCGGTTAGCCCAAGATGCTTTGCAGGAACCTGTGTGGCGTGGTTGACTGGCAGTGAGCCTTGCAAACAAATCTGACAACTTTGCGCTGAAACCGTTTACAGCTTCTTGTGTTACAAAGCTTTGTAGGGTCCCAAACTGAGGAGGCATATTACAAACAGGGGACGAACAAAGAGAATGTCTCTCGTTTGGTATCCACAGTCATACAGATGTCTACGGCTTAGATGAGGATCTTGTAAGCTTACCAACTATATTGTTTATATGAGTTGACCATGAGAGCTTTGAAGTGACAGTTACTCCAAGATAGGGATGTTCTTTCATCAGTTCAAGGGGAGTAGTATCGTCAATACATTGGAATGGTCAAACTTGCCTCTGTTGGTGCGAAACCATTGACTCGCATTTTGAGGCAGTCAGATCGATCGCCAAGTCTTACCCAGTGCGATAATAAATATTATAATTTGCGATGAGTATTATGCTGGAGCCTGTAATTGATGCCATTGATGGTTCGGTTAGATTATGCAGTCATTAGCAAACATTCTGATAGTGGCTGCTATAACAGTCGGAAGTCTAATGTGTGAAGAGAACAGCAATGGACCTAGAAAGTACCTTGTGGGACCACTGATGAGACAATTCCAAAAGATGACTTCAACACCATTATGACAACAGACTGTGGACACGATGGTTTTAAAATGAATTTATCCTAGTGAGAATTTGGCCACAAATGCCGTATGAATGTTGAAGCTATGAGCAGTGGCTTGTGTGGAAACCTTGTCAAGATTACTAAAATCAGGTAGAAACAAATCTGTATTGAGCCTTGAGACAAAAGACAGTACGAATCAATGTACAATCAACAACCTAAGCAGCTGACGGAGACATGGAATCGAGTATAGATTGAATTTATTCCAGTTTGGAATAATTAACATCCAAAATGGACCAAAACGGACGTAAACATCCATAAATAGAATGATATCAGTCGCGAATTTACCAACCGGCTTTTGCCTTCAGGTTTCAAAGAGTTTCGCTTGTATCTGGCATCAATTCCCCTCGTCTCTGGAAGGAAGAAGAAACTAGAACCACAGCCAAGACAGAGAAGACGGAGAGAACAAGAGGGAGCGAAGTCCAGGCTTTCTCGAAGACAAGCACGAGCGGGGCAATCAATCCTCCAACACGCGCAGCAACAGAGCATGTCCCCACAATGAGGGACCTGTGGTGAAAATTAAAATCTCTTACCGTACAGTGTTCCCTTCTCGGTTCGTTGAAATAGATCTTCCACCCCTTCACCTACATGACCTGTTTTAGTTCTTTCATAATTGTTCATGGTAAGTTCATAAACATCATCTCTAGCAAGTGTTACAACAACATCTTTCGCAAAATTCATCCGAAATTTGATCCTGGCAAAAGCCATTACTGTAACGTGCTATTATGGTAACACGGTGATCCCCTCGGATTTTAGCCATGCACACCCCATCCCACACACTCCGAACACACGCATACAAGCGCACACATGCACGCTCGCACATGCGTAAGCGTAAAACACATACATACATACACATACATTACATACAAATACATACATACATACATACCTCATACACAGTTGCCGGATTTAAGCATGGGCCCGACGGGGTCCCGTGCCCAGGGCCCCAAAAAGAGGGGGCCCTCACAAAATTTCATGTCGGTATTTTAAGGAGTATGTTAAGAATTTCACGCCAAATTTAGACTGATGGAATGGAAGGCTAGCAAACCTAGCCGTACTAAACTGCCTCGTGCCACGCCGTCTGGTCAATAAAAGGGCGCACTGTGAACGGATGAAGTCGTAGCCACAACATACATACATACATACATACATTACATACATACATACATACATACATAGTGATTACTCACTATCTGTATGCCGGATATTGCCTGATGATTCATATGATGATAATAATTAAATTCATATTATACCAGAACCTTACTGATGGAGTTGGGGAATATTTCTGCCGGTGTGTACGGAGAGTTACCGAAGGAGGCAGTTATGGGCGAACCTTCCCTATCATGGCGAATACAACACGTAGAGTACCTGGTGCTGTTGATGAGTAGATAGATTTATCGAGCGAATTACTAACCCAACGAGGAGAGAGAGAGAAAGAAAGAGGGAGAGAGCGAAGGGTTTTCCGATGAACATAAATGTTAGGCCTACTCGTTGCAAGACCACAAGAGGTAGCTCCAGCGAAGATCGCTCTAAGAGAAGCATGGAGACATACTGCTAAGCTAGTTGGGAGACCCGTGACCTTACTTGGACAAATCAAGACGCAATTCAAGGATATCAACATTAACAGTTTGGGAAAGCAATAAACCTTGCACACGATCGTGATACTGTGGCGAATGTTAATCACTAAACATGTCGGATAGACGAGGCTCGACCCCCTACTACTACTACTCGGAAATATATTGGGAGGTTTTGATAAACGGGCCATCGAATTGCCTAAATATGTATACAGAAAAGATTCGTTTGTGGTATCTGTATAGTCACTTACGAGTAGGGATAGTCGCAGAGCATGCGACGCCTCCCAGAATCATTAGTCCCCCAGTCGCTGGCTTCCTTCCGAGGTACTTCATGGAGAGCGCACTGAAAATATACGCTGGTATCTCGACACCTCCAGACAAACAGAAGGCGACGAACACATCGACTCCGAGGGTAGACGTGCTCAGAGATAGCCCGTAGTATACAAAGCTTTGCACGAACCTGTCATAATATATGATAAAACAGGTAGTTAGTCATTTAATGCATGGTAGTTCTTAATATAAGCCGACTAGGAAGAGTGAAATTTCACAGGCTCCGCACACCACACCTTATGCATGTTCCATTGGTAACAACCTGGCCGCACCAATGTGCCACTTGCATGGCCGTGGCGGAGATTAGAGGCGAGACCAGAAGACTCCTCGACTGAGTAGTTCATGGGCACTGAACGATTCCACAGGAAACTAGATAGGCCTACAGGTCAACGAAATCATGCTGATTAATGTAAAACTCCCATGTGCAATAAATTTCAAAACATTCACACATTTTTCTTGACAGTGAATGCTGTAGACAACGATTGCTGTAACTTTGATCATATAATTAACCACAGAACAAACCACCCATATTGGGATTGCATTTCATTATATTTCAAACATTTTACAAAGAATATGTGAGCATTAGTAAGCGAGAGGCGCAGCTAACAGAAATCTAGAGGGGGAGCTTGAACCTCATCTTTGAAGATGTTATATATGTTCTTGACGACGTATGGAGAATCAGAAATATACACTGAATGAAAAAACAACAACGACAGTAATAATGGAATAGCCTAAGGTATGGAAACGATCAGAGCCGATAATTACGTTCCTTTTTAGCAGGATTTGCATTCTCTCTGTTCTAAGCGACATGCTCTCCCGTAGATTAGTAGGGTTGTCTGTAACCGTCGCCATCTTTATTCAAATCATAAGGCTAGGATTCCATTGTTGCATAGTCCGGTACGCATGTGAAAAATTGCGAATTCATGTGAGGCTGAGATGGGGCCAGTTGTCTGAATATGGTCCTATTTAGTTTGCAAAGATAAATATTGGTACCACAGAGGCAAAATATAAATATAAATGAAAAGCAAACCAATACTGAATAGGCACATACACTAATGCTAATACTATAATGCGTATCCCGCGAATGAATTCTATGGAATATCTCCCTCGAAAATTCTACGAAAATATGCGTGGGCTGCTGCATTTTTATGGTCTCCTGCATCAACCTATATGTGTGTTCTTTCCGAAACGGACGTTCTTTTTCGGGAAGGGTGGATTTTCAACACATCGATTCCGACACGCATACGCACAATGAATTCCTGTAAAAAGAAAAAAGGGGCGCCTTAGGTTCGTACCAGTTATAAAGCAAATTGAGGAAGTATAGCCGCAATACCGGATTACGAAGGACAGCCAACAAAGTGACTTCCACCTTATCATTCGACTTCTTGGCTTCTTTCTAGATGAAAAAAGAGGAAGTAAAAAGAAGAAATGAATGATGCCGCAAACTTCTCAGCAAAATTACAACAGGTTTATTATTGGCGTATGTTACAAGTTTAGTGCGAAAGAATCAGAGAAGCAGTGTATGCAAAGAGTGAACATAATTCGTTCCAAATGGTGGAGATTTTACGACTTTCAAGATATCTGGAGAATAGGATGGCTGAATGGATTTAAATGTTGAAACTAGATGAAAAGGCACAAATATCCTGAAGAATACATAGGCCTACCGCTTTTATTTCGCCAATGAGGCCTAAATAGCATTTTAGAACGTAACGTTATGCTCGCTAACACCCTAACAAGTACGTTTCCCAGAATCTAAGCGGTATTTATAAATATAATCTTACTAATGAGTTCGGTTCCATCCTAGTAAAAAAAAATCAACGTGCCTAATATCGTTATTTACCTGTGAGTATCTGATGATGATGAAAAATGTTAGTGATAAATAATAATGATAATAATAATGATAAAAATTATGATGATGAATTGTATAGCTGCGCCTTTCACCAGTGTCAGGACGCTTTAGAAAATAACTATATAATAATGATTAATTGTATAGCTACGCCTCTTCACCAGTGTCAGGACGCTTATAGAAAAAAAAATCAGCTCATTATAGGAGAAAAAGAAACAATACAATGAGCATAGAATACACAACAAAATCAAAAAAGGTATGTTTTGGGACGGTGCTCAAAACCTGGTGGGGATGGAAAGGTCCCAATGGACATTGGCGGGACGTTCCATATTTTTACCACTGCCCGGAAACTTCTATCGCCAAGTAGCGTGTGTGTTGCTGGTTGCCGGAGGCGTGTGGTCGTCTGACTGGTCTAGGTTACGGGTCTGTTGGTAACATTCGAGAGCAGTTCCAAGATAGCCTGGAGTCTGATATTGAGATTTTAAACACTTGACACTCTGCTTCATGATGTCTACCACTGTTGGGCGGTCCTTGAGCCATTCTCCCAGCTGTGGTCAGCGAGGCCAATCCTACGGATTTGCGGTCTTCTTTGAGGGCATCTCCCAGCTTTAGGTAGCTACCTCTGATGATTTTTTCGCCCATGAACCCTTCCATCAAACAGTAGTTTAGGGTATATTTGTGGTGGCATTCTCTGGATGTGTTCAAGTAGCGCATTATCCTAATTGCAATTCTGTCGATAACAGTGAGCTTGAGGCCAAGGGATCGTCTGATTGTGATGTTACGTACCTGTCAAAACGGGTCACTCCCAGCGTTTTCCTTAGGCACACCACTTCAAACACCAGAAGGCGGTTTTCATCTTCTTTTTCCAACGTCCAGGTCTTAGCACAATACATCAGAATAGAGAGTACTAGAACTTTATAAAGTTCCACTTCAGTTGAGCGGTTTATGTCCTTAGCATTCCAGATACCATTGAGGCGTTGAAACGGGCACAATAGCTTTGTCTATAAACAATTGTAAATTACGGATGACAAGCAATGTGAATGATACGCGGTTGGAAACTCGGTGCTTTTTTTGCCATAAAGGGACCTGATCAGAGAACCTGCCTCAACACTCTTGTCGACAGCAAAGACGAGGCGGGCCGCCACGATTCTGCCAAAACGTCTACACCGAGTTCAAATCCTGACTATAAAGAAAAACAAAGAAAAACAAGTCACATGCGTCTCTGTGATGAAGCGACCGATTCTTGAAGTGATGAATGATGGATCATCTCAATGCATCCACGTGACATGGTTACGGGGGAGTCACTCATCGAATGTTGGTCTTCTAATTGCCGCATGTTCTGACTGCGTGGTGATGATGCGGCTAATGTAATGAATGAAAATTCCAGCTTTTGGAATCATTGAGTTTCAGGTGGTACATCAGCCATCATTTTAGGTCTGTCAGCCTAGTGAGGGCGTGCTTTCTGCCATTGGAATTACAAGGGTGTATAGACTGCGTGTCCTCCAAAGATATATGATATGATTATAGCGGATTTTTCAGTGGGGGAGTATTGGAGTGGAAACCAAAGATGGGGCCCTGTGGTATCCATGTGAGCTCTGATTGTTCAGTTGATACGATAACACGGCCCATCCATCCACTCAGATATGATCCAAACCCAGGGTAAGCCGTGTAATCTTTTCTCAAGTGCGCCGAATGGAATTGAATGATCGACGTGTCAGAAGCGGAAACTGAGAGTTTTTTAAGAGCACCACGCAAACTGCCCGTGTTGTTATCGATCGATATCATGAACGAGATCACTCTGTGTGTTCAACAGCCTGAGTTAGTTAATTCAGTGTGCTATATGTTCGTCACGTTATGCTGATTGGTACTGGTTCATAAGATTTTGGTCGTCGAGTAGTCGCTTAGGCCCTACACATGTCTTCAATCGCCTTATCGATGAACAATGGATTGCGACTGTTCGGTAGTTTCCCAAGTCTCCTGATCAAAAGTGGCTTTTCGAGAGTGCTTAATAACTGGATGTGTGCATCGTGGGAAATACTCGTAGTGAGCGGACCATATTCTTGTCAACGATAGAATGCGACAATCGAGATGGATCTTCGGAAGCCATGTCGATTGCAGGCATAGACGTCGTAGGTATCCATGTCGAGATGTTGCGACTGGAGTAAGTAACGGCATGTCCCCACCCTCCCTAAATTAGAGATACGTCGTTGACAAAAATGTCATCAAAGCGACCACTAATATGCTCAGGGTCGTCTAGGCCTGGGAGGCGGAATCAGTATCGCTGTCAGGTAAGGAATTCACCGGTAATTATCATTGTATCATGATAGGCGATCAAGGAATCGAGAGATGAGCGTTTGACGCTCTTCTTCGGAGAGGAACTTCCTTCATTTCCGTTCAGTGCCCGGCGCCGTCTTCCCCGTCTCGCCAGATGAATACTGTTGTTCAGTGTACCAATTCAGTTTCGTGTGGACGTGGGTCCGGTGATTCAAGGTGCAACGTCCTCAATCGTTATTGCCCGACAGTGTGTTATACCTCAATCGTTTGGCCTGACAGTGGTGTATATACTCGAATCGTTTTTCCCCGACAGTATTTTATACCTCATCGTTTGCCCGACTGGTTTATGCCTCAATCGTTTGCCTGACGTGGTGTTATCCTTCAATTCTTTTGCCTGGCAGTGTTGTTATCCCTCAACGTTGCCTGCAGTGGTGTTATACCTCATCGTTGCCTGACAGTGGTGTCATACCTCATCGTTTTCCCGACAGTAGTGTTATCCTCCATCGTTTAGCCCCGACATTGTGTTATGCCTCCTCTGTGTGCCTGACAGTGGGTTATACCTCAATCGGTTGCCTGACAGTGGTGTTGTCCTCATCGTTTCCTGACATGGTGTTTTTACCTCAACTTTTTGCCTGACAGTAGTGTTATACCTCAATCGTTTCCGCATGGGTGGCTATACCGCATCGTTGCATGACAGTGGTGTTATACCTCAACGTTTGCGGACAGTAGTGTTATAGCTCAATCGTTTGCCCGACAGTGGGTTGATTATTACCTAAATAGTTGCTGACAGTGGTGTATACCCAATCGTTGACCTGAAGTGGTGTTATTACCTCAATCGTTTTTGGTGGCAGTAGTGTTATACCTCTGAATCTGCCCGATTCAGTGGTGTTATACCTCAATTCGTTTGCCTGACAGTGGTGTATACCTCAATCGTGTGCCTGACAGTGGTGTTATACCTAAAATTTCGTGTACTGACGTGGTGTATACCTCAATCGTATTTGCTTGGCAGTAGTGGTTGATACCTCGCATCGAATAGCTATACAGCAGTGTAATTCCAAACTCACCTCGGTCCATAGTCGTGTCGGAAAGGAAATAGAGGCTCTTCTGTTATTTTCATGGGTTAATCTTGACTGGGGCGAGCCATCTGCATGTTAGTCTAAAGTGCTTTCCAGAATACCGAAGTGCTGAATTTCCAGCTCCGACTCCCATAAGATATTGGATACAAATATTCTTTTGTTAAATCGAGGCTTGTTCATTCGTCTTGGTTACAATAAGGAATAGAAGAAGCGTTATTTGGCGTTCTGTATTAGCTATTAGTAGTCATAATAACTTTCTTCTCAACTTTGTTCTTAGTGTTACGGTGATATCAATTATCAAATTCATTTCCTAAGTTTGTTACCTGAAAATTGACTCGTTCGAAATTGAACAGCAATGTATCATATTTTGTACCTTTCATTATAGTTTTGAGTTCATTTTGAGTTTTTAAGGTTCATAAAGAAGAATGGACACTGTGTTTCGTTCATCCATGATAAATATTCTTAATTGTTTTATAAGTGTATATATTTATGTATTTATGTATTTATGTGTTTTTCATCGTCGATACATGCAGTGTGGCACACTAAATGTCTGCGCTTTATGAATGACAGGCGATATTCTTACTAGAATCAAGATATGGTACGTGTAACAGCTCTTGTTCATATTAACACTTATTACGACAATCTTATGTCGCATTTACTTTAAAAAACTGACAATAAAAAAACTACTGTTCAAATGATTACATTTAGGTAAGTTAATCATCTAAAAATTAGGGGAAGAGCACATTACTCATGTGTCCTTCTAGTGCCAGGCTGTTGTTATTAGTTGTTCGATGTTGAATGCTGCAAGTTGTTGGGGATGCAGTTGTGGAGCTAATGTGAACTGCTCTGTGTATGGCTCCTCGCACAGAAACTGATATATGTTGTCTTCATCATCAACTCCCCATTACCAGGCTACTCACCGATCCCCAGATTACTTAGTATCCGTTTGGGATTTTTCTTGTTGGTCTTAGCAATTTTCCTTGATATCTTATTCGGCGTCTGCTACTCTCTTTGGATTAACCTCTTCTCGGTGACTCGTCACATACCTGTGTAATGATTACAGACACAGGTATCAATCCCCTAGTTTGAAAAGTGTTTAATGGTAGACGTTGCGAGTCAGAACGGTTATGTTGCGTTTACAACGTTTACTATCAATGAGGCCAAAGTATGCAACCTATGTATTTGCATCCAAACATTTGCTATTTACTATTCCTCTAAAATGGTTTTCTTGCCAAATCTAAGTGAAATGTCCTCAGTGACCTTACATAATTATGATGACTACTTCCCATAATGAAAATTGTTATCCTCGATGACGTTTACGGTGTCTGAAAATATCTCCCATATCGGTCATGCCGTAGCGACCACACAAATAGTCCTGACAGTTTCCAATCCAGTTATCGTTTCCAATCGTATACAGGTATTCTCAACGGTCTTCTGGTAGCTTCCTAGCTAGAGCTCGGAAATTGTTCAGCAACCCGTCTCTCCCACTGAGCTGCTATGAGCTACACAGACGGTGTTCTCTACTCTCTATCTATCCTATCTACTATCTATCTATCTATCTTCTATCTATCTTATCCTATCTATCATCTATCTATCTATCTATCTATATCACTGTCATGTCTGTTCCTATCTATCTATCTATCTATCTATCTAGCTCTATCTATCTAATCTATGCTATCTATCTACTATCTATCTATCTTACTGTCTGTCCTGCTGTCCTGTCCGTCTACTTAATCTCACTGTCGGTCTGTCTGCCTGTCTTCCTAAACACTGTCTGTCCGTCTAACCTCATCTCACTGTCTGTCTATCTATCTTCTATCTATCTATCTATCTATCTATTCGTCCTACTATCTATCTATCTATCTCTACTATCTATCTAGCCTATCTATCTATCTATCTAATCTATCTATCTATCCTATTTGACTGTCTGCCTGTCTATCTATCTATCTATCTATCTATCTATCTAGATCTATCTACTATCTATCTATCTTCTGTCTATCTATCTATCTTAGCTATCTATCTATCTATCTATCTATCTATCTATCTATCTATTATCACTGTCTGTCCTGTCTATCTATCTATCCTAGCTATCTATCTATCTATCTATCTATCTACTCTATCTATCTATCTATCTATCTTACTGTCTGTCTGTCTGTCCGTCTACCTATCTCACGTCTGTCTGTCTGTCTGTCTGTCTATCTAACTGTCTGTCTGTCCGTCTGCCTATCTCACTGTCTGTCTATCTATCTTCTATCTATCTATCTAGCTATCTATCTATCTATCCTATCTATCTATCTATCTATCTATTTGACTGTCTGCCTGTCTATCTATCTATCTATCTATCTATCTATCTATCTATCTATCTATCTATCCTATCTATCTATCTATCTATCTATATCACTGTCTGTCTGTCATCTATGCTATCTATCTATCTATCATCTATCTACTCTATCTATCTATCTATCTACTATCTATCTATCTTACTGTCTGTCTGTCTGTCCGTCTACCTATCTCACTGTCTGTCTGTCTGTCTGTCTGTCTAACTGTCTGTCCGTCTACCTATCTCACTGTCTGTCTATCTATCTATCTATTATCTATCTATCTATCTATCTATCTAATCTATCTATCTATCTAATCTATCTATCTATCTGACTATCTATCTATCTATCTATCTATCTATCTATCTCACTGTCTGTCTGTCTGTCTGTCTGTCTGTCCTGTCTGTCTATCTATCTATCTAATCTATCTATCTCTCTATCTATCTATCTAACTGTCTGTCTGTCTTTCTGTCTGTTTGTATCTATCTATCTATCTATCTATCTATCTATCTATCTTCTATCTATCTATCTATCTATCTAACTGTCTGTCTGACTGTCTGTCTGTCTGTCTGTCTGTCTATCTAACTGTCTGTCTGTCTGTCCGTCTGCCTATCTCACTGTCTATCTATCTATCGATCTATCTATCTATCTATCTATCTATCTATCTATCTATCTATCTATCTATCTATCTCACTGTCTGTCTGTCTGTCCTGTCTGTCTGCCTGTTTGTCTATCTATCTATCTATCTATCTATCTCATCTATCTATCTATCTATCTATCTATCTATCTATCGATCTATCTATCTATCTACTACTATCTATCTATCTTACTGTCTGTCTGTCTGTCTGTCTATCTATAAAAAAATAAAACAAACGTCACAGTTGGACCAACGGATACGTACGAATTCCCACTGATAGAGTAGGGACCGTCTACTACACATAAAATATATTGATCAATCGGTTGCTGGGTTATCGCGTCACATACGTCGCATTTCAAGGCATCACACACGCGTGCACACACACACGCATGCACACGCACACAATCACATCGTGGAGCGTGTAGGGAAAACATGCAGTATCCCACGACCAAAAAGGAAACAGTATTCAAATATGACTGTTACTGTTATGAAAATACTACTAACAGCATAGTGGGAATCATCAGTGTGAACGGTGCTACAGTCAGCATGATGAACACTCGCCAGCTGGATAGAAATTTACCGAGAGCTGACAGGTAGAAATAACCTATCTATCTATCTATCTATCTAATCTATCTATCTATTCTATCTATCTATCTTATCTATCTATCTATATATCTATCTATCTATCTATCGATCTATCTATCTATCTATCTATCTAACTGTCTGTCTATCTGTCCGTCTACCTATCTCACTGTCTGTCTATCTATCATCTATTATCTATCTATCTAACTGTCTGTCTGTCCGTCTACCTATCTCACTGTCTGTCTATATATCTATCTATCTATTATCTATCTATTCTATCTATCTATCTACTATCTATCGATCTATCTATCTATCTAACTATCTGACTGTCTGTCTGTCTGACTGACTGACTGTCTGTCTGTCTATCTATCTATAAAGAATAAAACAAACGTCACAGTTGGACCAACGGATACGTACGAATTCCCACTGATAGAGTAGGGACCGTCTCCTACACATAAAATGTATTGATCAATCGGTTGCTGGGTTATCGCGTCACATACGTCGCATTTCAAGGCATCACACACGCGTGCACACACACACGCATGCACACGCACACAATCACATCGTGGAGCGTGTAGGGAAAACATGCAGTATCCCACGACCAAAAAGGAAACAGTATTCAAATATGACTGTTACTGTTATGAAAATACTACTAACAGCATAGTGGGAATCATCAGTGTGAACGGTGTGCTACAGTCAGCATGATGAACACTCGCCAGCTGGATAGAATTTACCGAGAGCTGACAGGTAGAAATAACCTATCTATCTATCTATCTATCTATCTAATCTATCTATCTATCATCTATTATCTATCTATCTATATATCTATCTATCTATCTTCTATCTATCTATCTATGCTATCTATCTATCTAACTGTCTGTCTGTCTGTCTGTCCGTCTACCTATCTCACTGTCTGTCTGTCTGTCTATTCTATCTATCTATCTATCTATCTAACTGTCTGTCTGTCCGTCTACCTATCTCACTGTCTGTCTATCTATCTATCTATCTATCTATTATCTATCTATCTATCTAATCTATCTATCTATCATATCATATCTATCTATCTAACTATCTGACTGTCTGTCTGTCTGACTGACTGACTGTCTGTCTGTCTGTCTATCTATAAAAAAATAAAACAAACGTCACAGTTGGACCAACGGATACGTACGAATCCCCACTGATAGAGTAGGGACCGTCTCCTACACATAAAATGTATTGATCAATCGGTTGCTGGGTTATCACGTCACATACGTCGCATTTCAAGGCATCACACACGCGTGCACACACACACACACACACACACACATGCACACGCACACAATCACATCGTGGAGCGTGTAGGGAAAACATGCAGTATCCCACGACCAAAAAGGAAACAGTATTCAAATATGACTGTTACTGTTATGAAAATACTACTAACAGCATAGTGGGAATCATCAGTGTGAACGGTGATTGCTGCTACAGTCAGCATGATGAACACTCGCCAGCTGGATAGAAATTTACCGAGAGCTGACAGGTAGAAATAACCGATGGCATAACATATCCACAGGAAAACACCCGCGTATACTCGCTTGCTAGGCAGGACCATCTCAGCGCCTGTAAATTACATTGGGAAATAAAACTAAATCATGACGTCAGTCGCGTAGGCCCACCATGGCAGATTCTATAAATAAGGGTACCAATTAATGACATGGTATTTTTAGCCTGACATATAAGATTCTGGCTTCATGTTGTTCCAATTATTAATTATTAGTATTATTAAGTTGAACTTTGGTCATACAATTGTTTTTTAGAACTGAATGCTATGCATACTATTATTATTATTATTATTATTATTATTATTATTATTATTATTATTATTATTATTATTATTATTATTATTATTATAATTCATACAGGTTGAAAGACTCGGTTAGCTAATAAGCTAATCTTACCGGAGGCCCTGGTTACAAACGTAAAAAGTAAGAAATGAAACAGTAATAAGAGAGAATGTTATTAGAATATGAAAGACCAATTAAAAGAAACTAAATACAGAAACAGAATCTGAAACTAAAACATGTCAAATGATTCCTTGAAAAAGACCTTTGAAACATGTCAAAGACTTAGCCTCTCGACAATCTCTTGTTAAAAGACCATTCCATTCCTTTGCCGCTATAGATAGGAAACCTTCTTTTATGATAGTTAGTTTTGCCCCCCTTAACAAACATGCCGTTTGATGTTGAAGACCGTCGTGCCCTAGGTATGGGTATTAGAGGTGAATTCAAACAACACTCCCTCAGATAATCCGGGGTCACTCCATTGAGACACTTATACAGCGTTGTTAATCTCTCTTTTCTGAATTCTTTTGTCAATTGATTGCCACTCCACTTCCCAATTGATAGGGCAGTCACTACTCTACTCCTTGTTGGAAGTGCGCGTCCCCCATTATGACCCTTGCTGCATGTTTTGCAATCGAATAATCTTTTCCATGTTGCTACTATTGCAGTTTCCCCAAATGAGGATGCAGTAATCTAGAATTGGCAAAATATATCCTTTATAGTATGA